>JAPDOI010001221.1:0-207457 GCA_029168955.1 Aplectana chamaeleonis
ATCCTGATTCTAGAATGGACAGTTTAAAAGAATATAGACAAGTCGACTCTTGCCCTAACTGTAAGAACTTTGAAAGCCATAACAACAAGCAATACCAGAAGTCAGAGGATAACAAAGAGCTCTTCCTTCATAATGAAGGGATACAAATCATCATGAAAAATGCATAAATAACACAAGAAGAATAACAAATTCGGAACACTATACGGACAAGCCTCTGTTGATGCAGAGCGAAAAATGCTTCAGGAAGTACTTTTATATATTATACTTTTAGGCTCCAACTAAAAGTGCCTTAGATGACCTATTCGCTGAAAAACCTGCCGAGTCAGCATCCACCTCTACTCCATCAACATCAACTACAAAGTAGGTATATTTCTACATTCATTTTCACTTTTCATTTGCGTTTATATTGATTTTTTTTATTCTTGTTTTTTTGCATAAAATGAATACTTCACTGGCCTGATATGATTGTAGTCCACGTCCCAGCCGACCGCAGACTGGAACAGCCACCCTCGGGAGTCTTCTTGGTCCATCTCGACGGGAACGAGACTCCCGGTCACAAGCTGCAGCTCCGACACCTGCCGCTGCTCCCGCTCCAGCCGCTGCTCCAGTTCCAGTGGCAGCTCCAGCTCCAGAAGACACCTTAAGAGCAAAAAGGTAATCCCAACTAGTTATCTATGTATAAGAAAAAATTTCACTACGAGCGTAGCACTTCCTCAGGAACCATGTATTGAGTCTGTTCACTGAGGCTAATGGATATGGATATGGATATGACTCGCTATTTAACTTTCAGATTGGAAAACGAAATCGAGCGGCTTCATCGAGAAATTGAAGAGTTGAAAACGCGCAAAAAAGAGGATGAAATGGACTTGGAACGAATCTGGAAGGAGAAACTCGCCAAGAAGGAGCAGGATCATCTCAGTGAACTCAAAGAAATGGAAAACGCACAACAGTTCGTAGATGAAAATAATCTAGATTTAATCCTATTTAAGCTGAAGGGAACGTTTTTTAGGAAGCAAATTTCAAAACTTAATGGCGAACATTCAGAGGAATTGGAAAGACTGAAAACTACATACGAACGTCAGTTGGATACCATACAGCAATCTGTCGGAGAGTGGAAGTAGGTTCAGCACAATTAATCCTACCACCATTCAGGTGGAACTTGCGACCCCCTCACGAAATTCTAGTGCTACCCTATCGTTGTGCCTACAGCATCCTAAGACCCCTCCCCTATGTGATCTTTCGACTCTTTCGTTCCAGAACCTATTACGACATCTTTCATGAAAATGCATACCTCATTATTATGACGACTCACTTTAGCACCGGAACAGATCTATGCGCTTCACCATACGACCCCCTTTCCCCCTCCAATGTTCGCGCTATCACTCATGAACATAATCCAACCCCGCTATGGGCGATTCTAAAAGTGACAGTGTACTATAAGGTTCTACGACCCCATGAATACCAATGAACCTTCCAATCACTTCACAGCGCCGCCTTTTAAGGACTTAACACCCTTCAACATGCTGGAAACATCCCTCGACCCTCCGTCGTGGCCACCTTATGTTCCCTTTTATAGCCCACCATTCTCTGAGTCTTATGGCCTCTTTTTTCTTCTTCTGCTTCTTCTTCTTCCTAGCGTCTGTCCCACGGAATCGCGGGGTCCGCTTGTTTGCACTTTGCTCGCCATTTGTTCCTGTCAGCGGTGCCTCTCATAGTGAGTTGCGCTTCAACCATGTCCGTTTTCACTCAATCGAGCCATCGGCTTTTGGGTCTTCCGCGAGGTCTGCTTCCTGCAACTTCTACGTTGAATGCGGTTTTAGTTACTAAGTCTTCGTCCCTCCTTTGAACATGGCCAAACCACCTGTGGCAATACTCTTTCATCTTCGCAGTAATGGAAGCCACTCCAAAGGTGGAACTCAATAAGTCATTCGTTAACCTGTCTTTCAAGGTAACTCCCATTGACCACCTGAGCATCCGCATCTCCATCACATGCGAAGATTGATCTACAGTCTATGTGGCCGGCCAGCATTCGGTGGCGTAAAGGGCGACTGGCCTCACTACCGTCCTGTGAATTTTGGACTTGAGGCGTATTGGTATCTTCCTGCCACACATTACGCCAATTGTCGCTCTCTACTTCGTCAAATCTGCATTGATGCGCTCATGGGCATCCAGTAGCACGTCGCCGGCAGATGTGATCCTTGACCCGAGGTAATTGGAACTGTCCACCTTCTTGAGGTCGGTGCTATTACTGCTGATGGATCCTTCTTCGATTCTCGGAACAAACACCATGCACACGGTTTTAGCGACATTAAGACGTAGCCCATACCGCCGCGGGCGATCATTCCATAGTTGTACTCGAACATGCAACTCCTCTCGCTACTTGGCATTTAGCATTACGCCGTCAGCGTACAGTATAGTCCATGGCTGTGGTTTCTGCAGGTCTTGAGTAATTTTATCCATGCATAGGATGAACAGCAGCGGCGACAAGGCTGATCCTTGGTGGACTCCGACTTCAATGTGAAAGGGGTTATTAGTTCTTGCTGAGCATCTGACAACACTGTTCAGATTCGCGTACAGCCACCTTACCCAGCGCCAGCGCACGTACTCTTCTGGCACTCCATGTGACTTCAACGTCATGGCTTTAATACGCCAGGGCAAACATGGCGTACAAACACTCGTTGTAGGCAGGAGCCGCTGGCAACAGCAGCATATCCTGCCAACGTACGCTGGCGTTCTAACGCTCATTATCGACAGCCTGTTCAGCAAACGATGGAAGAATTTGGACTAGCACCCTCTATACCGGTGTTGGGTATGATCCTTGTCACGACCAGCAGCAAGGAGGCCAACCTGGCCGCGGTCCGCAACAAGGACGTCTTCTTCGCCACGGTTCACAACGAGGAGGCTTCCCTTGCGATGGGCCATGGGGATGATCCCGTCAGCGTTCGAAATTTACGTCCGAAAAGTGACACGAGGTCACATTCTCGGACTGGCCTCAAACGGCCAACTGAACCCTCAACGATTCTGGCAGCCTTATATACCCGCCGCCGCTCAGGTAGGCTCGGCGCCTACCTGAGCCAAAGCGGCACAATCGAGGAGCAGTTGCGGCATTACCAGGTTGGTGCCGCAAGAGCACATGTGGCCTCAACAAGCCCCGCCCATTTCTCTCCAAAAATTGAGGATCCAATTATTGAGTAATCTATATGTATTTAGGGACGTGAGTCTGGTGGTAAATAAAGTCGACACCTTATCATCCACTATACATCAATTAGCTGATAATGTTACAATGGTTACGGATCGATCTCTGCTGGAAAAGGAAACCACACTACGGATACGAGAAGAGCAGCTGGAGAACCGTGAACAGAGGTTAATTTGATTTTCGGTTTTCATGGAGGGAATAGACTTGGGCGGAGCTAACTCCTCCCTCTCACGCCTACACCGGCTGATTGGCGGAGGCCACTTCGCCTTCGAGGACGGCGCTGATTGGCTGAAGGAGGGTTGGTTGTGAGGTTGGCCCCAACCTATTTCTTCCATGACAATGAGACTTTTTCCTGATTCTGATTTTTTTCATAGGATAAATTTATGTTTACTTCATTGCGAAATTTTCACCTAAAACTATTTTTGTCCTAGACTGCTCCAAGAACGGGACAAATTTGAAGAAGAGCGGAAAAAAGTCTACGAGTTAAATACAAAACTGAATGAGCTGTGCAAAGGACAGGAAACTGTGATTGAGCAGGTGTGACTTCGCCCGTGTCATTTTTGTAGGTAGCCGCGACGCATCGGCGTGGCACGCGCGGAAGCGAGGGATGCTGACTATGCTAAAGCGTCGCAGCTACGTACAAACATGGCACGGATAATAATTCTTTTTTTTAACCGTTTAAACTTCTGTTATTTATGATTTTTTACAGGATAAATACCGCGTTCGAGAAGAATGGAATCGATTGAATGCTGAAAAACTGGCATTTAAGGAGGATCAGAAGTTCGTCTTAGAAAATATCGAGAGGCAGAAGGCTTCAATTGAGAAATCAAAGGTGTCTCATTTGTTCAGAATCGTCGGTGGCCTGATATTATAGATTGTAGGTCGAAAACTGATCCGTGATATTTCGGCGAACTCGTGATCGAGGAATTCAAATATTTTCTCATATTCCAAATGAGCCTAGTGTTTTCTGTTTCAGGTTTCGTTTTTCCACGAGCAACACGATCTTCTTGTACGTGTCAGTGCAGAACGACAGCTTCTTGAACAGGAGAAAAACGATTTTCATGGGTAAAGTTTGACGAAAATTACAATTCCTTACGTTTGTACCCGAGAGACCCGTCTGCTTCAGATCAAAATGTGAATAATAAAATATTTTATGAATCCGTAAAGTTTTAATATTTTCGGTTTCCTACCCAGCTTCCTTATTCGGTCGGTACTTGACTTTTTTAATTTAAATGTTTCATCTACCCGAGTGATTGGGTCTTTTTGTAATCCACGGTTCAACAGGAAAATGGAATTGTGCGATTTTTTCTTGGATAGTCTGCAAGCCTTTCTGGGCCAGGAAAATTTGATATTCAGAAAAAAAAACTGTCAAGGGAACCACAATAGGTCATAGTGACCATTCTAAATGAAATGTACTTTTCTAGAACCATTTTCGGACGAAAAGTCCAAATATGCCCATCGCAGCTGCCTTGACTCACTCTGAAAACGTTATGAGCGTTTTTTGAAGCTTTGCGGAAAGGTAAGGGTATACCCCCCATGGAATTTTCAAGGTGTTTTTAAATTTTTCTTCGGATTTTGCTAAAAACATGTATGTAGGGGTAAGCTGTGGTGCTGAACGCGAATCTGGGGTTTGCTTGCCCAAATTTTTAGTTTTACTGTAGGTTACGGTAGGTAACATGCCAATTAGAATGCAAAATCTACCTCAAAATTCCGATAATCAACAAATGGGCATCGAATTCGTATTCAGCACCCCAAATAACCCCCACATAGAAACTTTAAGACAAATCTGAGACTTTGACCAAACTACCGTATACCCACTGTAAGCTGCCAAAAATCGATGAACTGACATCAGATTCGTGTTCAGCGCTCCAAATAACCCCGAGAGATATAATTTGATCTATAGTAGCACTCCGGAAATCGTCAAAAGTCGCGATTTGCCATAAAATTCTCCCCCGATGGATATCTGTGAACGAATACAGTCGAAAACTTCGAAAAATCGTTAAATAAACCTCAGATTCGTGATCAGCACCTCGAATAACCCATCAGAGCAATTTTTAGTCAAATCTGGAATATTTTTCTAAAACGCTTCGAGAGCCCTCTAATTGGTATAAAAACGCCAAACCGAAAATTCGTACAAGTCAAAAACGCGGTCAGTCTGCGCAAAGTTTGGAAAATGTTCCTTCACCCAAACTTTGCGTAGAGGGGTTGTTTTGGGTGCTGAACATGATTATGAGGTCCGTTTTCGGATTTTCTTAAAAATAATGCACTTTTTGGAGGGTACAATAAGTACGAAAATCAGAGAAAAAACGCCTATAACTTTTTAAAGAGTGGGTCGAGGCAGCTGCGATGGGCATATTCGGACTTTTCGTCTAGAAATGGTTCTAGTAAAGTACATTTCATTTGAAATCGTCACTATGACTTATTGTGGTTCCCTTGGGAGTTGTATTTAAGCATTGATTTGAAGAAAATCCAGAAAATCTTGCAATTTACTATTTCTTGGAATTCAACGAAGAGTCGCGTGTTGGAAAGGATATATGTATTTATTCGAACAGCAGGATAAATGGACAAATATTAATTTGAACCACCCATTTGAACCAATAGAAACTATTTAGTCATTCAGAAATTCTGAGATTACCACTTTCGAAAATTCCATTTGCTATTTTTGGCCGCATTCAAAAAGCTAATTCATCCGAAAATAGGATCGAATGGTATATGTACATACACCTGCTACGTACATAGTTGGGGAGCTATACTTATGTACAAGGTTGTTCAATAAGTTTTGTCGTTCGATAAGAAAAACACAATTTTATAATTCAAAATACACTTTATTGTTCAGTATACTCTCCCTGAACACTGATACACTTGCTCCAACGATCCTCCAATCTGTGGATCCCCTCCCTCAATTCAGAATCCGGAAGAACTGCCAAATACGCTTCAACTACCGTTATGACCTCTTCATTTGATGAAAAACGCTTACCACGCATAAATTTTTTGAGTTCTGGAAACAAATAGAAGTCGCTTGGGGCTCAATCTGGTGAATACGGTTGACGATCCAACAATTCTAACTTTAATTCATGGATTTTAGCCATTGTCAAAATGTTCTTGTGACGCGGTGCATTGTCCTGATGAAAAGGGATTTTTTCTTCTGCAAACCGGGTCTTTTTTCACGAGTTTTTTCCTTCAACTGGTCCAAAACGTTGCAATAATATTGAGAAATAATTGTTTTACCACTTTGCAAATAATCCACAAACAAAATTCCTTTCGCATCCCAAAAAACTGATGCCATACCCTTGTTGGCAGATTTCCGGACACGAACTCGTTTCGAAGCCGAACAACAAGGTTCACACCACTCTTTAGCCTCTTGTTTTGATTGAGGATCATGGTGATAGACCCAAGTCTCATCCATAGTGATGAATCGACGCACAAAATCCACCTAATCCTTTTCAAAACGCTCAAAATTTTGCTGAGAAAGTCGCATTCGAATGTGTTTTTGTTCCATTGTGAGCGAATGCGACACCCATTGTGCACACAGCTTTCTAAAACCCAAAATTTGACTTAAAATATGTCTCACTCTTCCTAATGAGATGGGTAGAGCCTCTACTGAATCTCTCTCAGTCGATCGACGATCTTCCAAAACCATATCCTGTATTTTGGCTACGATTTCTGGTGTTGATGCGCTTTTTGGACGTTCTTCACGTGGATCGTCTTCAAGGCTTGTACGACCACGTTTGAATTCAGCAACCCGTCTTTCTACTGTTCTAATTGTAGGTGAACAATCATTATACACTTTTAACATTCGTTCGTGAATTTCTTCTGGTGCTACACCTTCCAAAAATGAGAATTTTATCACTGCACGATATTCAATTTTTTTCCATTGCTGTGACACGGCGACACTAAATGGCTTGTAAACAAAGAATGAATTGACAGATTGAAATGAAACTTCACATACTTTCATATGAAGAGTGTACCAACAAAACAAAAAAAAATTTGGGCTAGTAGCAACGCCCACTCTTATCGAACGACAATGAACAACCTGGTATGTCGAGTCATCGAGTCATTCGACTACTCGGATGATCGTCATTTTTATAAGCCGAACTAGTCGAAAATTCGACTTTATGAATTTCTAAAAAACCGAGTGAGCCGAGAGGTCGAGTTTCAAGAATCTAATCAAAGTTCGCGTTAGCCAAAAACTCGACTATTCCGATTTTCGAAAGAACCTAGCTAGCCAAAACTCGATTATTCGAAAACCTAAAAATTCTGGTCAGTCGAAAATCCGCCTATACAAAAATCTATGCCATCGGGTTAGTCGAAGATTCCATTATTCGAGAATCTAAAAATCGAGTCATTCGAAAGCTCGATTATTCGAAAATCTTAAAATTTGAGCCACTCGGAAACTGAACCATTGGGTAAAACGTTTTGGGTCACCGGAGATGCCTGAGGCCAAATTGAACAATGAGTATTTTTCCAAGAACGGAAATCAATTCGAGATTTTTATTTATATTTCCTTTTTCAAATGTTCGATTGAATCGAGTTTCGCAAACACCCGGAATTCAGAATATTTAGTCTCTTCTAGATAAGCGCCATAACTTCTATTATAGAAAGAGATCAGTTGATGTAAGACGATTGAAAGAGGAAGCAAATGAATTGCAACGACGTGCGCAGAATATTTTGGCTGCCGAAAATCAAATCGAAGAACTCAGAAGACATTACGAGTTGAAAACGAGACAGGTTGGATTCTTTAACAAAGGTTCTGACACTGGTTTAGCACGCCTACTATGACGCCGCGCGGGCAGCTTGTCCGGCGTCGCGGCAGGCTAACTAAACCTTCGTCATTTTTCTCTCCAAAATATATATAGTAGAGACCAACAGTCAGTTTCAGCTTCAAGAGCTGGAAATTTCACTTATGGAAGAGTGCCTGGAGATGGAAAATCTGCGCAATCAGATGGCTCACTCGAAAGCTCCGGTTGTCGAGAACTTGGTGAGAATTTTTTTCCTCGAAATATCCTCCGTATCACTTTTGTAGTGAGCCGCAACGCCCAACGTACCATGCGCGCGGTCCTCACTATCGATCAAATGGTATGACGTCACGTTGCGGCGTCTCGGCTTCCTACAAAAATAGCCTGAGCGATAGTAAAGATAAAGCCAGTAACGGAGCACAATTTCACACCGAAATTTGGAACTGCTCTAAATATGTAGGCATGGAGATCAAATACTCGCCACGTACGCGACGCGTCGCTCTTCTTATGAGCGTTGATTTCGTTTAAAAAAAAGTCCATCATGTTCAGAATCGCATCTACGACGCCACGAAGCACGTTCCTGATACGGATCTAGCATCTACCTACAATCCTGATACACTACCTCGCAGGTAGGCTAAAAAAAAACAACATTTTCATATAAGCTAGAATTACAACAAGTCCTGAAACAGTTAGGCCATTTACACTTCGTTTGACCCCATCAAACTGCGTTAATTTGATGCTGTGATTTCTGAGTCAGTCGCAGCGGTTGGCTGCGCTGGTGCTCCTAGTCCTGAATTAGTGGCAGCGGTGAGGCCGGGATTATACTTCCAGCGACGAGCGACGCTACGCAATATTTACTATCAATATCGACCAAAAATCTATATGCCTGCTGTGTACTGTCGCTGTCTCTGGTTGCGGGAAGTATGATCCCGGCCAAAGTCACCTTGGTGAGCCTAATTCTGACTAAGTCGCAGCGGTATCAATGGTGCCAGAGTTCTCACTCAGTCGCAGCTGTGACTCACATGGGTGCTCCAAATTTTCGGTGAGCCACATTGGCGCCCAGATTCAGAGGGTGGGTCACACAGGATTCTCTAGACCCAGCTCAGCCACTGAGGCAGATCACGTGGGCGTACCTGGTTTCGAAACGGTGGGTCTTATTAGAGCCATCAGGTTTGCAGCTATGAATCACAACGGTGCTTCCAGTTCTAAGACTCAGCGGGGAGTCATGTCAGACCGGATAACACCTCAGTCGCAGCGGTGATTCATATTGGCGCTTTCCGTTGTTACTTAGTTCAGTGCGATGTCACGTTTCTAATTCTGAGTCGCAGCGGTGGGCTACTTTTTTGCCCTTGTTTCGCAGCACTAGACCACATTGGAGCCCCTGTTTACATTCAGCTGCAGCGGCGAGCCACGTTAGTGCTAATTCTAACTCGGTCGCAGGATGGGTCACGTTTGTGCTTTCGGTTTCAACTCGGCCACAATGGTAGATCACGCCTCTGAGCCTAGTTCTAACTAGTCACAGTGGCATGCCATACTTGCGCCCCTACTCTAGCACCGTTAGGTCACGCGGCTGTTTCTTCTAATAACTCTATCGCAGTAGTGGGTCGCGTTGGCGACGCTAGTTCCCACTAAATCGCAGCGGTGGGTCACGTTGGAGCTACGAAACATATCAGTCGCAGCGGTGATTCACATTCGCGCCCCCAGTTTTTACTTAGTCGCAGGGTTGAGTCACGTTTGAGCTTCTAGTTTTGAGTTGTATCGACATATTTTCTTGCCTTGTCTTCGCAGCAGTAGGTGGCGTTAGTGCTCCTAGTTCTTACTCAGCTGCTGTTCTAACTGAATCACAGCGGTGGGTCACACTGGTGCTGCTGGTTCCCACTAATTCGCAGTGGTGGGTCACGTTATTGCCCCTAGTTTTCACTTCACAATAAAGTTTCGGGTCGCTGCCTCTGGTTTTAACTAATCACACTGGCATGCCACATTTATGCCTCTAGTTTCGCAGCGTTGGGCCACTTTGGCGCTGCTAGTTCATACTTAGCCGTGGCGTTGAATCTTGTTTCTGGTTATAAATATGAGTCGCGGCGTTGGGTTACATTTGTTGCCCTAATTTTGTAGCCGTGGGTCGCATTGTCGCGTGGGTCCCAAGCTTCGCGACGTGTTACGTCGACGCTCCAATTCTCTAACACTACCGCAGCTGTAGGTCACGTTGGTGTCGCTACGTCTAACTCACCTGCAGCGGTGGATCATGCTGACGTTTCCAGTTGCCGCTCAATCCCAGTGGTGGGTCACGTTGGTTCGCCTAGTCTCGCAGCAGTGGGCCACACTGGCGCCCTCAGTTTTTCATCGGAGAGCCACGTCGAAGCTCCTAGTTCCAACGCAGCTGCAGAGGTAACTTAAGTAGAAGGCCCTAGTTTCCAAACGAACGTAGGGATGTGCCATGTTGGTGCCCAGAGGGGTACGTCAGTACTCCAATTTCGAGCTGAGTCGCACTGAATTGGTGATCAGAGTTCTCAGTGAACCGACCCGCTGGGTCACATTTGTGCTTCCCTACTCAACTGCGCTTCCAACCTTGATTCACACCGGTGGGCCACGTTTGTGCCCCTAGCCTTCACTCAATCGCAGCGGTGGGTCACACTATTTCTTTCATTCCTAACCAAAAATGAGCAGTTATTTTCTTCAAATATTCCAAAATCAGGAAGACCTTCTCGATTCCGGAAATCGGAACACCAAAAATCGCAAGAATTCGTGGAATCGGGAAATTTTTTGGCAATAGAACAGGCGGAAACTTCGAGAAATCAGTAACTCAACATTTCGCCCATCCCTGGTTCTGACTTAGTCGCAGCGGAGGGCCACGTCAGCACTTGTTACGACTTGAACCGAAATTACTCATACACTTTTCAGAGACGAAAGGGTCAGCACCGTGCTCAAGAAACACTCCGAATTCCTCGAACGATACATGGGACAAAAAGTGGCAGCTGTAGCACCTCGACCGGTCAACTTCGACTGAAAAGATATACAAAATCGAACAAGACATACAATTTATTTCCATAAATTTGGCCTTTCATAAATTAATATCACAATTTCATTGTAAGAGACATATCACATTTTTCACATACTACTACTATGTGAATCAGAATAAAAGGGTACTTCAATGATTTTCGTTGGGATTTCCTACTTCATACATTTTACAAACAGAACATGATAAACAACCTCGATGACTCTCAGCAGCTCTCGTAAACCCGGCCCTGCTCTAGACCGCCTACCACGTTGGGAAAAATTTGCCCGACGGGGCAGAGTCGGTGCCTACAGGCGTTAAAGCGGAGCCGTCGAGGCACAATCACGGAGACGCCGCGGAAACTTGCCCGGAAAGTATAACCTGGTCAGAAAGGTTTGCGAAAGATGACTTCCGCTGCGACTCCACGATAAGGCCGCTTAGGAGCCTGTAGGCCCAAGCCCGACCACATCACGGCACTTTCGCGGCAATTTTCAACACCAAAAAGGCAGTGGTAGGCAATCTGAAAAAGGGCTATAAACCAAAAAAAACATAACTAGCTGCCAAATATTACAAAAACCAGCAGTCGGGGAAAAAAGGCATTCCACGAGATTAAGAGAAATTCAATGATATCCATGAAAAAAGCCAACAACTTTACTCTTACAAAGAGTATGAAATGTGAAAATGATTGCCGTCATACAGCCGCATAAAACGTTCTACTCTATAACGATTCAACAAAGTGACATTACCATCTATAAGCGAAAAACGCCACAAAAAAAAAAGAAAACGAAAACAAGCTCGCTAAGAACTGTTCATGTTGCAATTTGCGCCCGACGCGCGCGGCCGTAACTCGGCCACGCTGATTCTCCCGCGTCCAAATCAAAGACCAACACGAACAAATTCGACTACAATAATATTTCTAGAATAAACTACTCTTTACATATGAACGAACACTTGTAACTCAGTGCTATCAGACCGTAGAAAAAATAAAGCTGTATTGAAAAGTCTAAAGCTATAAAAGTCTCTAAAGAAAATTGCATTGGTTCAAGCCCGCACGGCTAACACGTAAAGGCATTTAATCAACCAGAAAACATGGACAACTGATGTAGGAGATCGATAAGCGACGACATACAGCCGATTTCACAGAATAAGACGGTGGGCGGGCGGAGCCAGAAAAGAGCCAACGAGCACGCTCATTCCGAGCACAAAGGAACCACAATGCGCGTCAAAACCATACGACATACTCTGATAGATTTGGCCGAGAAATAGCCGCCAAATAATGGTCGCCGCGAAATAGCCGAGATATAGCCCACCAGGAGCCGCTGCGGAGCCTGGTGGGTTATTTCTCGGCCGGTACTCTCTGAGTACCAACCACTCATTTCTCGGCCGGTACTCTCTGAGTACCAACCACTCTCTCGCTGTCTCTAACTTCCGCTCTGCACCCGCACGCGCTGGAACCACGAGAATTTCACTGTTCTACAGCCTATACCCCAATCTTTGCTAATCTGGACTGCGCATTCGCTCTACAGATTAACCGCCAATGCCAATGGACACAGCATCCTCTGGAAACCATAGGTCCCAATAGTTTCAAAAAACGATCTGTTGAATATTGTGGGCGAGGGATAAGAAAAGGAACAATTTTAAGCTCGTTAACTTTCCATA
This sequence comes from Aplectana chamaeleonis, assembly GCA_029168955.1. Lineage (NCBI taxonomy): Eukaryota > Metazoa > Nematoda > Chromadorea > Rhabditida > Cosmocercidae > Aplectana > Aplectana chamaeleonis. Next base: position 12,587 of record JAPDOI010001221.1, read on the forward strand.
ATGCACTCGCGTAGATCACAAACAACAAAATACAATTTTTTTTCAATTGCGTAATTCGAGCACTTTCAGCCCCAACTTTGTCCTGGGAAGTATTTGGGACGCGAAACACGAATATAGGGTCCATTTTCAGTTTTTCAAAAGATTACGGCACATAACTGTACACAAATGATACTTACATTTACAAATGACACTGTAAATTACAGTAAAGTGATCTCCCCAGAAACTTATATTCGTGTCCAGCTCCCAAAATAACCCCCGTGGACCAAATTTAGGCTGAAAATGCTCAAACTTCTGAAATTCGAAAAATTGCACTTTTCGCAGTTTGTGATCTACCCATGTGATAAGGGAAATTTATCACATTAAAGTGTTCCTTTTTTACCAGTTTTGCGCCTATAGGCTTCACAGGGCACTAAGTCGACTTGCATTAGTGGTTCCTGTGCAGAGCTAAGGCGTAATCCTGAACAGCCGAAATTGGGGGCGTGTCGTATAGTTTTGACGCGTACTGTATTAGATACGCAGGAGACACACAGAGATTACCGCGGCGCGACCGCCCGCCTAAGGGGTCGTTTATACTTCCGCCACCGAGCGGCGCGGCGGAGTGCAATTCTATAATATTGATCGTGCGGCGCCGCGTGATCAATGCCGTACGACTGCACTTTCCGCGTCGCTCGGCGGCCGAAGTATAAACGACCCCTAACACTCGCCTGCCCTTAGCCGTCTACCCTGATGAGCCCGGCTGCAGATATGTTTCAATTCAGGTTTCACGTGAAGTGACTGGTTCCGGCCATGTAATGCCCTGACCTGGCATCGTCCACGGCAACGAATGTTCAGAGATGGTCGCACGTTGCAGCTCGGACCCGCCTTGTCGCAGGTACAGTAACTCGCCGTACTTCGTCACCAGCATCGATGATATTCCAGCAATATCAGCACTCTTGGAAATAAATTAATATGAAAAAATAGGAAAACGTTCATCGTCACATCAGAGAACCTTACGTTGCACGAAGTCGCAGTTGCGACGTCACCGGCGTTCTCTAACGCCGGGATAACACTTCCAGCGACGAGCGACGCCACGCAATGTTAATCACCAATATCGACCGAAAATCGATATGCCCGATATGCACTGTCGCCTTCGCTAGCCGCGGAAAGTATGAGCCCCACTAAGAAAACAATCCTCACCTTCACCACGGCAAACTTCTCACTCTTCTTCGGATTCAGAAGGGAGTAGACCGCTACTTCTCCATGATTATTCACTATCGCAGCAAAACTCTCACAGTTTGACAAATCTGAAAAAGACTGCATTCTGAGAATCTTCTGAACACATTCAACCACCGCCCCTTAAACGATGTAAGCAGTGGTGACCTAATGATAAGGTATAGAGATGAGAAGAACTCTTTGAGGCTCTCCGAACGATCTCTCATTACCCTGAATCGATTGAAAGAGAGAAAGAGAAAAAATAATAATATTGAAAAACGGACAAAAACGAGCAATAAATTCGGCTCCGAAACCTCAATGTGTCGTACCACCCCCGCCCACTTCCTTACGCCCAACAAAGAAGTGGGCGAGGCAGCCATGCCACAAAGAGGTTTCGTGGCCGTATATGGCTAGGAATGGCTTGTTTCTAACCTTTTTTTCGACAGTATCGTTGCAATCGACTAAGGACTTTTCGATTTCCGGTGGAATCTCGATTACTGTATTTTTCATCGTGAGCAATGTCTACAGTTATAACAGTATACACGCTCGTAAACGTTGTTGAGATAACTACGAAAATAGAATGGTATGGCTCCGATTGCAACACCTATGCATTTGGAAGAGTCAAAAAGGACCCACAATGCGGCTACACGACTAAGACATTGATCCCGCACCTGTATTTCTCCGCCCCTTGTATTTGCGTCCTCCTCCAGAACAGAGGCGCTAAGCCAATTTCACCGTCGGCGATGTTACGGGGTGGTACGATAAGTATACAATAACTAACCCACGTACGTCGACGACATGGGTATGGCCCAGCACCCCTGTTTTAGAGGAGGGCGGAGAAATACAGGGGCGGGGCCAACTTCTCATGTAGCGGCATTGTGGATGGTTTTTAACTATTCAAAACGCGTAGGCATGTGTTTTAAGCCATACCATTCTATTTCCCATAGTTATATCAAAGACATTTACGAACGTGAATGCTGCTCTTAGAGAATCATCCATTTTTCAAGTAACTTATCCAACTTTGTCAATCAACGTTTGGTGAAGGTTGTTTTCGGAATCCTCGCAGAATTCTGCGTCAAGTGTTGTAGATGGGAGATATATTCCCGACTTTTCAGCCAGATTCCTTCAATGCAACACTAGTTTTATTTTGCATATAGAGTGAACTCTACCTGAAAAATCCAATTTCTACATCAAAATGCTAAGGGAACTTCGGGTAAGGAAAGCCTTCAAATGAACCTCGTTCTCTTCTTTCAACCCATCCGGGCTCCTTTACTTCATAGAACATTTACACCCTGTAGAAACTACATTATACCACCAAAACGGATTCGCGACCAAAAGGTTTCTTTCTTGGGGCAAATGTCAATTTCTTTTCGAACAATATCGATTCCAGCATGTCTTAATCATCCAATGACTTGAGGGCACCTACCTTCACAGGTGAGCATTAGGGACAGTCTCATCCAATGATATATATTTCGACCACTTTAGACCATTTTTAAAGATCGGTTCACTCTTCACTTTTTCTTGATTTCATAGAAAAATTATCTACAATTGACGAAATACATATCTTTAGATTAGACATTGTCCATAATATTTACACAAGGTGCTGAGTTGATCGCAAAACGCTTGGCTCAGGGCGAGATTGAACCAGCATATTCCCTTTCCGGGGGAGCGCCTTATCGCACTGCACCACCGAAGCCCCAGCGCCGCTCTCACTAAACTGTTCGGTAAATCTTCACCGAAGCAATCATCCTTTCAAACGCATAACGGGATGAAACAGGAATACCGTCAGAGACTATCTAACATTCGTAGACCTGTCAAGATGATGCCCTAGTTAAGTCTAACACGATTTTTGGATGTTTTTTTGACATCTGCTGACAAAAAAAAACATCCAAAAATCGTGTAAGATTGTCCATAATGCTTAACTACGGAATGGAGTGCCCTAAGAGTCAAGCGAACCGTTGCCCTGGACGTCTTTCAAGCTACGTCCTCCCTCGTGACCAAAATTTTCAACGAATACCCCAATTTCTACGCCCTGTACAAAGCAAATTTTTTTCGACAATCTCAAGGTTGATTTTTTTCTTGAAAAAAAAAGATATAGATTTGTAATTCTTTCAACTTCTTTTTGATCAACACCCCTCACCTCAACAACAAGCCGCGGGCAGTTTTTTTCATTTTTGTCACAAAGTTTTCACTTCCGCCTTTCATTTTTTTTCGATTTTTCGAATTCTCCTTCACCCCCGCCCCCGGTTGTCCCGCGGGAAAGTCAGCGCTCGACCATTGATGCTTTAAAATTGTTGCGCTTTGATGAAATTGCCACATTTAAGAAAAATCGAGATTTCCCCCTCCTATTTCCAGAGGTCGGCGTACTCAATTTCATGCTCTAATCTGATCTCCACAGAATACATTTTCGTGCTGTGATCTGACCTACACAGGATGATGAAGTACAACAGCCCAGATGCATAGAAAGAAGAGATCGAGAGACATTTTAGAACTGTTGATACTCAAAACTTCCTCGTCATCTTAAAGGCAAGGTCCGGTCAAATTTTGACACTACCGAAATTTGGGTTAATTAGATTGGGCTGGCCTAACTGAGCATCGTCTGAACGTTTCACGAAGTCTGAGTCCTTAGTTCTGGAGAAAACAGCTTCAAAGTCAGGGATTACGGTATTCACAGCATGATAATCATGGCTGGAATGACCGATAATTACACAGCATTTTTGAAGAATGCGCGGACAACCGCTAAAATATGGACGATGGCCACACTTTTTTGACTTTTCTGAATCATCGGCTAACGGAAGTGGCTTTAATAAGTTGAAGAAGACCGGTTTCAACGCAGTTTTCACATGTTCCTTCGGACTACCTGTACCATGAGCACAGATTCAGCCGAAAATCTCATAATCGAAATTCTGCCCGGACCCTGCCTTTAATCAAAATCGAAGCAAAGCGAGTTTTTAATGGTAAAGTTGAAGCTCTTGCTCAGAGAAAGAGTTGTGCTATCAAACGGTACACAAAATGTTATCGAATTATCACAGACAGCCCAGGGAAATTCCGGAATCTTTTCTGTGCAATACTCTCCGACCAACCTAATAAGCCATAATACGTGTGAAAACTCACCACTTGCATTGTGAAGGGTGACGATGGCAGCCTTTCTGATCCGTAACCCTTCCGTACTCGTCAATTTCACCTTATACCGCGACGGTTTCAAACTCGGCAGGTAGAAGCTTCGAATTTGCTCCTCTGTGAATATCACCAGGCGAGCCGGCGAAGTCTGCTAAATACGAAGCATTAATCCTTCAAGACTTCCCAGTTGAATCCTACTTGATCAAAAAAAGGTCAACTAACCCTTGTTCCTGGCTCAATAACCATATCCACATGAATTATAGGCGCTGAGTGCCGCAAGGAAATGGTTTTTAGCTGTAATTTAATCGCTTAGTGTCCTCATTTACAAGGAATGACCAGACCAACCAACAACCACTTTTTCCTGCTGGACTACATCTAATGTCGTCACAAAAACCCCATTCCAGCCGCCCGAGTAGTAGTGAGAAGCAAGTTATGAACCAAAAAGTCCAATGCCCTGTAGGCATGCATAATGCCATTAGTCAACCGCTACCTCCCATAATCTCCGGAAACACAACAAAGAGACCTCAGAAAGGTGTTTTGCCCCTGAGAAACGTTTGGGCTGTAAAATTTCTCTTGAAATCTGACCCACAAGAATCACACTCGTATTTCCATCGGGCTCTGAAGGTCAAAAATTATTTTTGTCGAAACTTCGCCGAGAGCAGCTTTCGGGGCCCTGAACACGTACATGAGGTTCATATGGAGTCTTTCGAGCGATTACGGTAGGTTACGGTAAGTACACTGTCACTTAGCTACCGTAGCCTACAAAATTCCACTCATAGAATTCTGGAGTACTTCTTCTTCTTCTGCAGCCTCAAAGTGGTTTTTGTCATAGGTTGAGGAACTGGGCGGCCTTCACAGGATTCGTCCAAAGGTCCATTGTTGTTAAGGAGGTAGGTCTCTTCGGGCACATGAACAAGTGCGCCGTGTCGTGTCCGGGAGCACCACAGTCCGGGCATGCGTCTGGTCGGCTGCTGTCGATCTTGTTGACGTAAGACATGAGCAGTATAGAGTGACCACAGCGCAGCGAGGCAAGAGCACATCTGGCTCGTATGCCGAGTTGAGACTCGGACTCGCAAACCCGAGGCGGCACCGTTCCCAAGATAGGGTTCACAGCCGCCTTTGCTAGATATCCTCGAACAAATTGCGTGTGCTCCTCACGCAGAAGACGAAGCCTTTCCATGTTGGAGTCGGCCCATCTCTGTACATCAACTTTACGAGGAGCATCGGCGAACGGCGTCCTAATCGACCTCTCTCTTATGGGCTTCATGATTCTCTTTGACGGATGATTCGGCTGCCTCAGAACATTAATATACATCTGCTGTGCCTGGAGTTCACAATGCTCCTTGACCGGCAATATGCAGGCCTCCGCGTGAAGATGCTCCACCGGGGAGCTCCTTGCACAACCGGTAGCAATTCTAAGCGCAGCATTCTGTACACGCTGCAGCTTATTCCAGGAGCTGTCAGACACCAGGTGCTGCCACACTGGTGCCGCATATTCCAGAGCCGGCTGAAGTATTGCTCTGTAGGTTCTCAATATAGTCTCTCGGCTGCTTCCCCATGATGTTCCTCCGAGAGCTCTCAAGATATTAAGTCTAGCCTTGACGACTGTTTGTTTCTGTTCCGCGTTTTTGTGGAACTTCAGTGATGGATCAAGAATAAGGCCAAGCAGCTTGGGGAATTTTGCTGCTGGCAACAGGTCACCATCCCATTTGACATCTGGATGGGCACTGTGTTCCTTGGTGTTCGTTGTGAACACTGAAACAGAGGAATTTGCGGCAGAGACTGTGAGCATCATTTTATCGAGGAAGAGCTTCAACTCGACGAGATAGGCGCTGATCTTGTTAGCGGCTATCTGCAGGTCACGATCCTTGCACATGATGGTGATGTCGTCGGCATACATAACAATCCTTACATCATTGGGAGGCTCGGGAATGTCCTCAAGATACAGGCTGAATAGGGCAGGGGACAACACTCCGCCTTGCGGAACACCGGCTGCTATTGGAATGCTATCGGATACATGATTCTGGAACAGAACCTTAGCACGGCGGCCTTTAGTGAACGCTGCAATCCATCGCTTCTGCCATGATGGTAGCGACGACTTGAGCAGTTTCTCGGACAGCAGTCCCAAGTTAACAGAGTCAAACGCTTTGCTCAGGTCGAGGGCGACGGCCACCGTTCTCAGGGGCTTTCTCATGTTGAACCCATCGACCGCAAAGCTCACGATCTCTAATAGAGCTGTAGTAGTGGAGTGAAGTTTCCTGAACCCATGCTGATGCTGCTGTCGCTCATTTTGATCAGCCAGGTCCGTCACGATCAACTTTTCAGCTAATTTAGCGACGGGCGATAACAGGCTTATTGGTCGAAAGCCCTTTGCCGTGCTTTGGGACTTGCCTGGCTTTGGCAACGGTATCACATTGGCTGTCTTCCAAGCTTGGGGTAGAGTGCAGGTCCGGAAAGAAGTGTTAATGATATCTACAAGCATAATGATATTCTGGAGTACAGCATAATGATATTCTGGAGTTAATGATATTCTGGAGTACAATAGCCCCTTTGCTGCAAAGAAACTTTGCCGTTGTGTTCTTTAACACAGACAGTCAAGAGCGGTATTTATTTAGAACCTAGAAATTTCGTTTCCGTGTTTTCCATATTTTACCTGTTCTTCTTCGTCCCAATACCGCATACAGTCATTTGACTTGGGAACACCGTGGCAAAAACAGTTGCGGCAGAGGGAATCGATCCTGGGATACTCCAGCTGTGAGTCACCAACTAGACCAGTCGGCTAACCTTGCTCACCGCGAGAGTTGAGGGAAAAGCTGAAGAGTCGCTCGTAATTTTCGCCGTTTCGACCTAATTCCGAAAAATGGCTCGAATCTCCACTTTTCCGTTGTTACTCAGACAGCTGGAGAAGTTCCAACGACCACCCAGAAGGTAATCAAATGAAAAAAAAACATGGGTGTACAGGCAGGCCCGGCAGCCTGGCCCAATCCTACTCCAATTAGATTATTACTAAGTTCTTCTTCCAAGAAAAAAAAACTCACCAGTTTACAGACATCCTCCGCTCGTGGCTGTTCAGTAATAGTGTATATAATGACTTTTCCACCATTGGTGCCGACCACAAATACATCACACACCTGAAGACAATAGGTGATTAATCGCCATTCATAATACTGATACAGTCCACGAAGAACATACTTACCCCTGCTATACCCATCACATTTGTGATAAACTTAAGACATCGAATGAACCATGTCGGGGAGTCCACTGAAACATATACAATACATATGGTCCACGTCATGAAATTACTATGCTTCCCAGCCTTCCGATATCAAAAAAAAATGCTTCGGGATGCGCAAAAAATGCAGAAATAGATATCATCGTGAGCTCAGTTGACCACGAAGGGGCTCTGACATTGCACCCGCTGCCCCCTCCCCCTGGGTTACAATTAAATTACATGAAATTGAGGTGAGGGAACAAAAACTCGTACACTCTGTTTATCTCAAACTGCACAAAACACGGTCCGCCACCGGCCCTCTATGTACCGCAGTGCACGTCCATGGACGCGTTCTCGGCCGACCCCGGGGGGCATACGAATCGATACCACTCAACCAACCACCCTGCCCCTGCACCGTCAATCTGGTGAGTTAGTGGAGGGGCGCTGGCGTACTAATTCACATGTTCACCGCGGTCGACCGAGAACGCGTCGATGGACGTGCACTACGGTACATAGAGGGCCGCTGGCGGACCGCGTTTGTGCAATTCGAGATGAACAGAGTATACCTCGCTGAATTTTCAAATCATTTTTTTGCCGTTTACTACCGCGGTATGATCGCTAGACGTTGCGACTACAATTCAAGGGTAGCTTACGGAGCTTGGCCATTGGGCTCCTGGCAATGCGCCAGCAATGGTCTACGACAGTAGTCGTGGTGGGACCTAGTGCCGCTCGTCAGCGATGCACAGTTGGCGTTTGCAGTTCTATATTTCAGAAACCATATAGATTTCAGGAATCGTCATGAGATTCAGAGCTCAGCGGTTGACCCCGATTATCGTTATGTGGACGGAACAAAGATAGGCACCATCAATTCTAGATATTTCTGAATTCCGCAATGCATCTTGACAATAATTGGCTCGCTTCTGAAACTTGGGTACTGTGCTTCTATGGGCCAAATTCCACTCCTAGATTGCGTCTCGACACGCTTTGCAGCCACGCGCATTCGAGTCGGAAGAGTTTCGAGCCGCAGCCGCTGATCTGTTAACTCCAGGTGGGTTTTAAAAACTGGAAAGCAAACAAAATTGGAGAAAACTGTATAAAAAAGCCATATTTAGTCGGCTGGAAACTCGACTGACTTCAGCGCGTGCGGCCGCAAAGCGTGTCAAGACGCAATTGCAAACCAGACCTTGGCCCAGAGAAGAACAGTATCTTAAAGCATTCTTCAACGCAGTTTTGTCTGTTCAAGGCTGAATATTAAGGGCGTACTTTATAGTAACTGTATTCTAAACCGCTAATTGATTTGGAGCTGAAAATTCACAATCGCTCTGGCTACAGGGCAAGAATCCAACACAAACTTGTTATTAGAGGCCTAAATTAGAAATAGCCAAGAAAAAAGTGTCAAATGCCCACAAAACGAGACTTCATCGAGTCTGCAATTCGCAACATCGAAGGCGCCGCCGACGAGCGGCAGAAGGTCCTGCCACGACTACGACCGTAACCCTCTGATGGCGCAATGCCAGGAGCGGAATGGTCAAGCTTCGTAGGCTACACTCTACATTTTGAGAGCCCAGCGATCATGCTCGGCTTCCAGAAGGCACAATGCTAATTGGATGTTGCGTCCATCCCTGTGTTGAAGTAAAACCATTATCAAACTTGCCCAAATTCTAACAAAACTTGCTTTCGAAGCTTACCAAAAATGAAAATTGATTGACTGTTAGAAACATACGAGGCGAAACACCGCGTTCCTCAATGAGTCGCTCCACAGGCTTCGTCACCATCACTTCATCGTCCTCATTATCACTGAACACTTTCGACACATTTTGACCCGTAGTATCCCTCGTCGATGACTCGCTCGTCACAGTACCCTGCAAATTTCATGGGTTTAATTTAGTTAACCTATTGATGGTGGATGATGAATCTTACAATAGTATTGTCCAGCGACGCCACTGGCGTCTTCTTCTTCCTCCGAAACGTCTGCCGAATAGACTTCTTCATACTCTTGAACCGAGACAACGCATCATCAAACGTTCCCACATGTGGCATATCTACAGGAAAGTTATACGTGTTCGTCCAAGAAAAAATCTATCTCTCAGACAATCGGCGCACTCACTGCGTGTCAGTTATGCATCCTATTCGAAGACAAGGCGGTTTCGAGCACAGTCAGGAAACGTGCTGCAACCGGAGCACGTGCTCCTATTGTGCTTTATAATACAGCACGTGCGCCAACAAATAAAACGTTCAATGCGTGCATGATACACATTCAGCTCGATGACGAAACCATTAAAAAAAAGAAAAGCATACGACGCACCCTCAAGGCCAGTCTCGAATGTTGGCAGGGTCGCCGGTTCAATTACCCAAGTTTGTGGTACTTGGGTCGCCCGGTCGCTGTTGACCCCGTTCAACCGCTGGTTGCCCCAGATGGTGCTCGGTGAGCAGGCAGTTACATGCCAGTGTGCCGTCCGCGTTGCATGTTAGGGTGCTGCTACGATAGCGCTCGAAAACCTTGCAACACGTTGTTCGCGCAATTAAATTTTGCAGCACGTGCTCCTGTGATGAGATTTTGCGGCACGTGCTGCTGTTTGGAGCACGTGTTCCTGGGATAGAAACTTTCAATGGTTGTGGTCACTCGAGTTGAATGCATATTTGACACGCATTTAATGTGGCGATTGTCTGAGATCGATACTGATCCATTGAATGCTGCCACGCCTTTTAGGAGCGGAACTGTAATCGGCCCTCGAGAAGCTTTCAGAATGGCGTCACTGCAAAATACGCGCCGCCGCATCATAGAGCGAGAAGTGGTGGACTTGGGATGGATCGACAACGCAACATGCAAGCGAGAAAAAAAACGGTCAAGGTTACCTTCTTCGCGCGACATATCGATCGCCACAACCAGCTCGCGGTGACACTCGCCCACCTCGCCAACCCTGCGAGCCCCATCCTCGCTGCCGTCGTGCGGCACGGTTTTCACTGCGTAGCACTCCCCATCGTTCTCACGTACCCCGCGAGCGAGTTTCGTCTCCGGGCTTTCAGGGGCTTTCACAGTAGCGTCGCAACACGCTGGGGTGTGTGGGACTGATGGGGAGTGCTACGCAGCGACAACCCTTCCACGCGACGGCGAGGGTGGGGCTATCAGAATGGGCGAGCTGAGCGAGCGCCGCCGCGAGGTGGTTACGGCGATCAACACGTCAAGCGAAGGAAATGACTTCGACCATTTTGCTCGCTCGCGTCGGGGCCCAAAATCTCGCTCGCTCATCACCAAATCTACGACATTCCAGGACCGCGGCCTTGTCTCCTCGCTTTGACGAGACGGCGGCACGAGCCAAATCCCAGCATTTAGGCAAAATCAACATACCGGCATGTCCTGGAGATCGTTTTCATGTGTTTGGTGCTGCAGACCCCTCCACACGATGGTGGGTTCTGCGCGTTCGCCGCGGGCGACACTCAGCGGACCGCAACGCGAACGCACGCAGGTGAGCAATGGCTTGGAGCCAAATCGACATGCCTGATATGCACTACTGCTGCCACTGGTCGCCGGAAGTATGATCCCAGTCAGCCAGCAATCAGCGACACTTAGGCGCGTAGCAGTTGCCCAGTTTTCGTCCTACGCGGCGTCTTCGATTCAGATGGTGCCAGCGACGAATCGCAGCGCTGATAAGTATGAAATGGTCTGTTCCAGACGTACCTGACTGATTCACCAAGCTATTCTGTAGCAAAATCGTCTGCTTGCTCATGTCAATCAGTACGAAGCCATACTCATTTGAAGCCGCAACCAGATGGCGAGTTGACAAAACTGCTACTGCTGACACAGCCAGCGCTGGCTGCAGTTGCACAATCACACTGCAATTGACGCCAAATTAGTATCATAAACACCTCCATCATGGGAAAAATAGCTTTGTCATTACCTCTTAGTCTGCACAGCCAAACCATAGGGTTGGTAACCTGGATAATACTTCAACGATGTCTCCCGGATAGGTAGCGGCCTCGCATTTCGAGCAGGTGTCGACAACTTCGATGATTCACATATTTCGATGTTAAGCCGCTGCGGAGTTAGATCCTTAAGGTATACATTTATAGAAGTACCAACTTTGCTCCACGACGATCAGAATTTGTGCCTGCCGCGTTCTGTTTCCTGAAGCGCCCTGCTGGTCGCACGCATTTAAAGGCATCGTACGCGCTGAAAACCGTATATTATTTTTCACGTTTTTGCGTTGTTTGGCCTCTCTAGTGAACGAAAATATCGAAGGGGCCCATGAAAAACCTTAATTTGTGAGAAAAAGTTAGTCTGAAAACACTGCTGAAAACACTGTATAATTAAATTCAAATTTCGCGCCAGAATCATTTTTCGAGTTTTCTGCATTTTAAGACCTCGTCTTTGTCATTTTCGAAATGTTTCCGCATGTGCGGCTTGTGCCGTGAGTGTTTTTCATGTTGTTTAAGGGCCGCATCAACATTCTATGAAAAAATGCTAGATGACTGGTCAGAGCTGGTGACGGATCCTCACCTATAACCCCTTCCAACCTCATTATCCTACGTTTTTAACGCGCCGAAGCTCACCGATGTGGTGTACCGGGCTCATTCATGAAAGTGAGCCTGAAAAATGGGAAAACGGTTTTCAGCGCGAACGATGCCTTTAACCAGTAGAGCTGTGGGCCCTATGCCCATTCTCTTCTGAGCATTCTTCAGCAAGACTATCTTACAAGGGAACTGTTTATGGCGTTGAATGTATCTGCAAAAACAACTTGTACTGTTAGCATAGTTAGATCCATAGCTTGTTTCCTCAAGAAAAAAGATTTAAATCTAATCCGCGGTTGGCTCGGGCGGTTTAAATCTCACCGGCGGCTGGCGGTATGACAAGGCAGACGCCGGTGAGATTTAGACCGCCCGCGCCAACCGTGGATTAGATTCAAATCTTTTTCTTCTTGAGGAAACAAGCCACGGACATAAAAATATCTCTTAGGCCTCTATAGTAGAACCGCGCAGTATCCCGCCCCGAGCCGCAGATTCTAAGAAGTTACAAGTTTAAAGAGGTCGTTTTTGTGCTTTTTGTACCTTGCCGACGCGCATGAGTCTTCGGAAAATCCGGAAACGGACCTCATAACTGTGTTCACCGCCCAAAATTACAACTCTGAGCCAAGTTTGGGTAAAGTCCTATTTTCCAACTTTTGTACAGACTGGTAGCGTTTTGGACTTTTACGGATTTTCGGTTGGGCGCTTATTCATACCAATTAAAAGGTTCTGAAAGTGCTTTAAAAAAATGTCCCAGATTTGACTACAATCCACCCAGCAGGGTTATTTGGGACGCTGATCGAAAACCTGGGCTTTATTTGTCAATTTTCCAAAGTTTTCGACTAAATTTGTTAAAAGCCTCCAACCGGGGGAAATTTAGAGGGAAAAATGTGACCTTTGACGATTTCCGGGACGCTACGGTAGAAATGGCTCAAAATGTTTCTCTATGGGTTATTTGGAGTGCTAGACGCGAATCAGGAGTTCGCTTATCGATTTTTGACAGATTACTGTAGATTACGATGGATATACGGTAGATTGGTCAAAGTCTCGGATTTTATTCGAAATTTGGGTATGGGGGTTATACGGAGAGGAGAATACGAATTTAACGTCCGTTTGTCGATTTTCAGAAAACTAAGGCAGGTTTTCAACCCCCTAAATGACACGGTACCTACCGTAACCTACAGCAAACCTCAGAATTTCGACAAACGGACTCCAGATTCAGGTTCACCACCCTAGATTGCCCCTACACACAAGTTTTTAGCAAAAAAACCGAGAAAATTTTTTGAAACGCCCAAAAAATGGTTGATTGGGCCTTGCCTTCTCGCGAAGCTTGGAAAACGTTTATAACTTCTTGGAGCCTGCAGCTCGGGGCGGGATACTGCGCATTTTCCTATTGAGCCAGAAGAGATACTAACGATACTTGTTGTTTTCGCAGATGCGTTTGACACTCAAAACACTTCCCTTGTTCGCAAATGTGACTCCTTTTGCCGGGAACAACCTCCTAGTAGACCAAAATTGAAGACTTTTTGAGAAGAAGCCCACCTTTTCCGACTCCTCGAGTGAGTACACAAGGACGTGGCCACCTCGGCAACCAACTACAACCTGACCGGACTTCTCATCGAATGCTACCCTTTGAACGGACAAGCCTGCATCATCACAGAACGGATCGTACTCTCCAACCTTGAAAGAAATACTGCAATAACTGCTATTAGAGGAAAAATTTATAAGTCACTTCACCTTTTTGAATGGAGGCCATTCACCCGTGATCTGAAACTCATCATCGGACGATTCCGTGTCGTCACCATTCGATTTGTTATTCGATGATTGCTCTTTCTCCTGCAGAAAAAAAATGATAATCAAAACTGCTCCTAGTATTTCAGCCAAAACTTCCTTCTAAGGAAAACTAAAGGAAACATCGTCGAAAAACTTTTTTCTAGCCCACCCTACCCCCAAAAAAACACTCGTTTCCCTATATTAAATGAATGAACGCCCCCAAAAAAACACTAGCTCCCCTATATTAAATGAATGAATGCGTTGTCGGGAATTTCTGAGAAAAAAAATGGACCGGAGGATGTTGAAGAAGAATTTTTGATTATCTCGCGTCACCAGTCGTTTTTTTTTTCGAAGAATTATTTCCTCAAAAACATCAGAAACCAGATGTACAAAAAGGTCGGAAGACGAGAACCGAAAAAAAAACGAATATTTAAGGACATCCATTACGGAAATTCATTCACAAACCATGGAGTTTTCTATGAACATTTGACACTTTTCCGACTTTTACTCGTGAAATATTGACTTACCCAAAACAAATCCGTCAGTGGCGAGTATAAAAGACAATCAAACTCCGGACATTTGTCAGAAACTATGATAGGAAAATCCCGAAAACTGGGTGAAATCTTTCCAACTTTGTCAGATTTCATAACAACTTTTGCTCAGAATTCGCTCAAACGTTCATGGAAGCTCTCAAAAGCAAAAATTTCTAACGAGATTTCGCAAAACTCCACATTAAAAAAAACAATGTAAAAGAAACTGGTTAATTTCCACAAGAATTTCACAAAACATCGGAAAAAATGTTTGCAACAGTGCAAGACTTCTAGTCACCCAGGATCATGCAAGGCGTTGCGAAATTTTTCGATATCGGAGCGACCCCCCTCCCAGGATCAAGCGGGGCGTTGTGCAAATTTCCGACGAAACCGTAGCGACCTCCCTCCCGACCATCAAATTTTTTCCCGAAAATCCAAAACTTTCGTGATCCTCCTCTTGACCATCAATTTTAGTTTCCAAAAAATCTAAAATTTTTGCGACCCCTCCCGAGGTAGAATTTTCGATCCTTTTTTTGCAGAAAAATGTTGAAATTTTTTGACTGCGGAAAGCTGTTCTATTCTTTGATTTCTACAAATTTTATTTTCGGTCCAAAATTTCGCGATCCCCCTAATCTTAAATTTCGGGCCAAAAATTTTGCGATCCCCTATTGAGAAATTTCACAACCCCGCTTGACCCTGCCCCCTACCCTGCGATCCCCCCCCCCCCGAGGCGGGATTTCTGGGCAGTCTGAAATCTTAAGGCTCATTCATAGCTGGTCGCTTCAACTTGGAGTCGAAGCGACCAACAATACTGTCGCGATCTGAAATCGCTCCGGGCCTCGACTTGAAATCGTTTCGTCCAGCGATTTCAAAACGCTCAGGCGAACGTGAATTCGCGTGGAATAGACGGACAACTGCGGACCAAGCCACGGGAATGAAAAAAGCTTCTTTCCTCGGCATTCCTACTCATTTTTTTGCCATGTTGCACTAACCTTCTAGATAAAAGAGTTTTGCACCATTTTCAAACAAAAAAAATGGTTCCAAAAGAGGATGGGGTGGAATTTGCTTGAACAGCAACATAAAACTAAAGCTAAAACTACTCGAAGCCAGCATGAACTGTAATTTTTCGCTAGCCTCATTACATTTTCTCATCTCTCTCATCGTGAATGTATGACAAATACTCGTTTTTCACTTTCACATGCCGTGTTTTATGCGAGTGAACTGTGATGTCTGCAATTTTGCGCCACATACGCAAGGTTGTGACGAAAGATTGCGGACTAGTCGCTTCGACTAGACGAATCGCGTCCATCATGAAAGCGAAGCGATTAGTCGAAGCCACCTAACAAAATCGAGCAGGTCGCTTTGACCAGCTATGAAATACCCCAGTCACTCGGCGATCGCGACTGAAACAGCTAACATTTCCAAACCTTCGCGATTCAATGCAAGATCTGTTGGAGCGATGGACTTTGTAACTGTTGGCAGTGCCGCGACTAGTCGAAGCGACCTGCTATGAATGAGCCTTTAACAACGCTACGATCCTTCCCTTTGCTGACTGCAAATATCGAGAATTTTTGGGATATATTCACCAAACTGTCATTTTTTGTCCGAAATTTTTGCGATCCCCTTGACCTTTGATTTCGGGGCAAAATTTTTGCGACCTCTCCCAGTTGCAGGGCTGAGCAGGCCGTTGCGTCTATTTTCGGCGGAGCTACGACCCCCTCCCCGTTGACCAGAAATTCTAAAAAATTTCCAAGATATTTACGGTCCCCCTCCCACGATGGGAAATTTGTTCAGCTTTTTGAGAGTGAGAAAGCTGAAAAAAATCAAATTTGTGGTAAAATTCGGTGAAATCGTAGGAGCCCCCCCCCCCCGGTTTCCACTTTTTTCAAAAATTTTCCAATTATTCTACGACCCCTGTTGCGCCGGGTCGAAACCATGCTCAACCCTGCTCCGTTCCGAAAATTCGCAACCCCGGCTGACCCTGTAGTCAAGGCAGGTTTCGTGAGAAAACTCTCTCGGAAACAAACAAAATCGGAAATAGGTGAAATCCGAAGCTGCTCTAGATACATTTTGAAAGTCCTTTCCAGAATTTTACACAATTTTTCACCAACGAGTGGCAAAGAGATGTAGAGCTTTGCTACGAAAATCGCGAGAAAAAAAAAACCGACTGCCTCCAAAACTGAAGGACATGAGGTCTACTTCCCTTCCATTTCGAAATTTGAAGCAATTCGAGATTTCTTCAAAGATAGCAACTGAAAAATGGGGCTCTCCCAAAGCAAATGGGATTTTTACATTTGAAAATTATGGTTTCAATCAAATTTTCTCAAAAACTGGACCTAGTTTGGAGAACTTACCTGTGATTGTTATAGGTTCTCCGGGCCAGCTACGACAATTAAATGTTCGTTTTCACACATGCCGGGATTAGAGGCACTAGAGGAATTGGATACTGCTGAAAGTCTCCAAAAAGTTGCTCAAAAATACTATCGTAAATTAACTATCTCCCGAAACCTCTTAAAACTCGTTTCATTAGGAGCCTCGGAAAAACTTTGTACCCAACAAAAACCATACGGTTTTCGGAACATTAAATTCAGTTGAACGCTGACACATATTCATGAAAGGTACCTCATCAACGATGCCTTTGAATTCCACACGAGTATCGATAACGAACAGCAGTTGCAATAGAGCATGACCAGCAGCCCATATTCGCACCGTTCCATTTTCATGCCTGCAAAATAAGAAATTTATAGCCGAAAATATCTTCTTCTTTGCAGCCGCAGAAGGGTTTTTGTCATAGGTTCAAGAAACGGGCGACCGAAGTTGGATTCATCCACAAATCTATTGTCGTCAGTGAGGTGGGCCTCTTCGGACAGTCGAAAAGATTAGCTGTAGTGTGGCCAGGGTTACCACAATCCGGACACTCGTCAGGCTTACTGCTATCGATCCTATGCAAGTATGACATCAGCATAGGAGAACGACCGCAGCGTAACGAGGCAAGGGTACTTCTAGCCCGCTTACCGAGTTCCATCTCGGTGTTGCTGACTTCAGGTGGTGCGATCCCCAATATGGGGTTGACAGCCACCCTACTCAAGTGATCCCTAACGAACTTGGTGTGCTCCGCACATAAAAGACGCAGACGATCTAATTGGGAGTCCGTCCACCTTTGTATATTGAATTTCTCGGGAGCATCCGCAAAAGGCCTTCTGATATCTCTCTCTCACGCAGGATTCATAATCCTTCTTAATGGGTGATCAGGCTGCTTGACGATATTAATAAACAGATGCTGAGCTCGAAGTTGGCAGTGCTCCTCATCTGGCAGGATTCGGGCTTCAGCATGAAGATACTCCACTGGAGTGCTCTTTGCACACCCAGTGGCAATCCGAAGAGCAGCATTTTGAACTCGCTGCATTTTTGTCCACGATGAATCCGATACTATGTATTGCCATACCGGTGCTGCATACTCCAACGCCAGCGGCAAGATTGCCTTGTACGTGGTCAGGATCGTCTCCTTGCTACTTCCCCACGACGTACCTCCCAGAGCTCGTAAGACGTTGAGCTTAGCTCTCACTGTAGCCTGTTTCTGCTCGGTGTTTTTATGGAACCTCAGCGAAGGATCCAATACTAGACCATGCAGCTTCGGGAAACGTGCGGCAGGCAGACGAGTGTCTTCCCAGTTCACAACGGGGTGAGCAGTGTTCCTTAGGGTCAGTGGAGAAAACAGACACAGATGATTTAGCGACAGAGACAGTGAGCATCATATCATCTAGAAAGCTCTTCAAATCGATGAGGTAGCTGTTGATCTTGCGTGCATTACATTAATGTCTCTGCCTCGGCACAAGATGGTGATGTCATCCGCATACGCGACGACTTTCATGTCATTAGGGGGGACGGACAAATCTTCAAGGTGAAGACTAAACAGAGCAGGCGATATCACTCCTCCTTGAGGGACACCGGCAGCGATCGGGATGCTATTAGAGACATGTCCCTGAAACAGCACTTTAGCTCGGCGCCCTTTGGCATCTTTCATAGTCCTCACCGCAAGCGCGGCACGCGCGTGACGCGCGGAAAGCCACTATGAAATCTCCAGCGGCACCGCCATGGCGGTGCGGGTAGAAGTCGGGCCTCAACTGGGACTTGTACAGAAATTCCTGGCTTGCATTTGCGTATGCGGTGGCGCAGGATAGTCCCATAACTATTTATGTTGGAGTGGACTCAAATCGAGAAGCAATCATTGATTGAAACGGCAAAACCGCCACGGCGGTTGGGGCGGCGCCGCTATGGCGGTGCTGATGGACTATGAAAGTTCTTACCGTGCGTCCCGCGCGGTAAGAACTTTCATAGTCCACCGCCCCTCCCGCGCGTGCCGCGCTTGCGGTGAGGACTATGAAAGATGCCTTTGATGAGTGCGGTTATTCATCGCTTCTGCCAAGGCGGGATGGTGGACCTCAAAAGCTTCTCAGACAGTATGCCCAAGTTGACACAATCAAAAGCTTTCGTGAGGTCCAGGGCTACACAAACATTGCGTTGAGGTTAATAGGCGTTGAAGCCATCCAAGACATAGCTCACAATCTCCAGCAGCACCGTGGTGGTAGAATGTAATTTGCGGAATCCATGTTGGTGCTGCTGTTTGTTATTATGCTCGGCAAGCTCCTTCACGACCAGTTTCTCAGCGACCTTGCCGATTGGTGAAAAAAGACTTATTGGCCTGTATCCCTTCGCTGTGGATGGCGATTTACCAGGCTTGGGCAACGGAATGACGCTTGCCATTTTCCAGTCTTGGGGTAGGATTCACGTGCGAAATGAAGTGTTGATGACGTCAGCCAGGATTGGCATAATCTCACTCTGCAGTTTCTTCAATACCGCTGGACTGATGCCATCCGGCCCTATAAACTTCGAGTTGCGCATCTCTTTTAC
This sequence comes from Aplectana chamaeleonis, assembly GCA_029168955.1. Lineage (NCBI taxonomy): Eukaryota > Metazoa > Nematoda > Chromadorea > Rhabditida > Cosmocercidae > Aplectana > Aplectana chamaeleonis. The sequence continues at coordinate 31,826 of JAPDOI010001221.1, forward strand.
CACCTTTTCAATCTGCGCAGGATCACAAACAGCAGCACCAACATGGATTAAAGAAGACCACCTCCGTGCAAACCGACGTCAACCCCTCCGCGAAGAGGGTTTCTGTCATGGGAGAGGTGCTGGCTGGTCGCAGCTCTCCTAAAGATTCTACTACAAATGGCCGGCGTCGAGAGGAATCCAGGACCCGCTCAGAAGTACCCATGCGCCACGTGCGGCAAGGATGTCACATGGAGGAAAACAAGCCGAGAAAATATTTAAAAAAAAACATATCTACAAAACGAACCCCGTAATATACAACTGCCGCTTTGTGGACTCCTTGATCACCCGGGCCTCATCCGACGCAGGAATATCCGCGCACAAAGGCCATTTACCAGCGGAAAATTTGCGGTTTCGTCGAATATCCTCCACAGAAAACTGGAAAATAACATATTATTGCAGGAATAAAATAAGTTCACTTGTCAAGGGATGAGCGGAATCACGATTTCCGACGATTTTGTCATTTACGCTTCAAGAGAACGCCTCAAAAACCGGGACTGTCCAGAAGAATATTTTTTTCCGTTTTCCGAGAATTAACGGGTCGTTTTTAGATTTCCGTTCATCCCTGATTCTGTCTCAAGGCCGGGATTCATACTTCTCGTGACCAGCGAAAGCGACAGTACATATCAGGCATATCGAATTTTGGTCGATATTGATGGTAAACATTGCGTCGCGTCGCTTATCGCTGGAAGTATGATCCCGGTCTTGGGCTATTCATAATCAAACCTTGTTCATCTTCGCCCATACATGTTCCTCGACGTGTGCACAGTGTGTAGAAGTAGTAATCTTAAAATATTGATTTTTAATATGCAGAACTAAACAACGACTGAAGAACACTTGAGCAGTGGGACAATGAACCTACCAAGAGGTCGCGCGCAAATGCCGCCGCGGGACGCAATCAATAAGGAGTAAAAATCAGAGGAAATAGCGAATTCCGATTTTCAGTTATTTTTGGCCTTCTGATCTTCGAAGACGTCACAAATACAGAAAAAGATCACGAAAATCTACATGATCACCACTTTTCCGATTTTCATTCACTGATTTCTTTAGGCTTTCCATCTTCCGATTTCTGAGAAAAGGTCTCAGAACACGGACCAAAATCGGAAATAGCTAGAATAACACAAATTTTCCAATTTCCTGATTCCCGAGTTATGGTGAAGCTCACGCAGTGTGGATCATAGAGGGGACCGCAACTTTGGGAGCACAATCAAGAGAAGGACCGCAGGGCGATGCGCAAAACAAGATATTCAGTGCGAGAAAAAGTTGTCAAATTGGAAAGAAATTATGTCACAAACTTTTAAGTATGAGATTGGAACACTTTTTTTCTTTAAATCCAGAAAAAGCGCTATTCTTATCCACATTCATGACCCACCCGAGACTGTAAAAGTTATCAATCTGTGGAGAAGGGGCTGCGGAAAGTTCCCAACTGGAAGGAGGGCCGCAGCAACCGCGAACCGATCACAGCGTCACGATTTAACCTGTCACCGATTTTTCAGTTTTTATACTTCAAATACTTACTGCAGAAAACGTAATCTCTTCAAGAATGCAGAACCTCCAACTCTCTGTTCCCTCTGCAGTTTTTTGCCCTTCCAATGTCCGAAAACCACTTACAAGGGAACTACTAAATATAAGTCATACAAACCATTCCAAATGAAATGTACTTTTCTAGGTCCATTTTCGGACGTGAAGTCCGACTGTGCCCATCGCAGCTGCCTAGACTCACTCTGACAGAAGTTATGAGCGTTTTTAGAGCTTCGCGGCAAAGTAAGGCTACCCCCCTTAGAAATTTTTAGGGTTTTTGAATATTTTTTCCGGATTTTGCCACATACATGTATGTAGGCGTAATCTGGGGTGCTGAACACGAATCTGGGATTCGCTTGTCGAAATTTTGAGGTTTACTGTAGGTTACGGTAGGTAACATGCCATTTAGGAGGCAAAACCTACCTTAATAGATCGGAAGTCCAAATGGACATCGAATTTGTATTCAGCACCCCAAATAACCCCCACATAGAAACTCTGGGACAAATCTGAAACTTTGACCAACATAAAAATAACCCTCAGAATAACGATTTGAGCCACGTCTGTCGTCAAATTCCGGGAATCGTCGATTTTGTCGTCAACTTTTTTTTTCCGCCGGTGGGAAGCTTTGAACACATTTAGTCGAAAACTTTAGAAAAACGTCAAATGAACCTCAACTTCGTTATCAGCACCCCAAATATCCCCCAGGGCAAATTTTAAGTCAAATCTGGAATATTTTTCTAAAACGCTTCGAGAGCCCTCTAATTGGTATAAATAAACGCCCAACTAAAAATCCGAACAAGTTCAAAACGCAATCAGTTTGCACATAATTCGAAAAGTGTGCTTTCACCCAAACTTTGCCTAAGAGGGGGGCGTTGTTTGAGCTCACAACAAGATTATGAGGTACGTTTCCGAATTTTCAAAAAAAAGCACTTTTTGGAGCGTACAACAGGTAAGAAATCAGAAAAAAATGCCTATAATTTTTTTAAAGTGATTCTAAGGAGCTGCGAAGGGAATATTCGAACTCTACGTCAAAAATAAATTCTAGGAAAGTATATTCGATCGGAATGGCTAATTTGGCTCCTGATAGTTTCCTTGTTAGAACACAGAAAAATTCAAGAATACCTAACAAGGGCACTACTTTTAGTCAGTCTGGCCATTTCGGATCAAATGTACCTTTCTAGAACCGTTTTTTTGGTGTAAAATCCAATTAAAATCTTCGCAGCTGCCTGAAACCATTCTGAAAATAGGTATACGCGTTTTTCGCAGCCTGGCGGCAAGGTAAGGGTATGACCATGATATTTGAAGATGTTTTGAAAAAAAAAAACGGATTCGGCTCGAAACTTCAATGCACGGGAAGAAAAAAAACATGAATATGAAGTCCGTTTGTCGAAATTCTGAAATTTACTGTAGGTTAAGGTCGGTATCATGCGAGAAGGGGGACAAAACCTACCTTAGTATTTCGAAAATCAACAAACGGACGTAAAATTCGTATTCACCGCCCGAATAACCCCCGCATAAAAATTTTGGTCAAACCTGAGACTTTTACCAAACTATCGTATACCACCTGTAATCTGTCAAAAATCGGTAAAAAAACCTCAGGTTTGTGCTCAGCACCCCAAAAAACTCCAGAAGTCGAATTTAAGAGCTATCTATCGTAGCACACCGGAAATCGTCAAAAGTCGCGACTTGCCATCAATTTCCCCCCGATGGAAAGCTTTAAACGAATCATGCCGAAAACTTCGGAAAATCGACCAATAAACACCAGATTCGTGATCAGCGCCCCAAATAACCCCCTCGGAAAATTTTAATTCAAATCTGGAAATATTTTAAACGCTTTCAGAGCCTTATAAATGATATAAATGATGATCCAACCGAAAAACCGTACAAGTCCAAAACGCTGTTAGTCTGTGCAAAGTTTAGAAAATGTGCGTCCACCGAAACTTTGCTCTGGTGGTAGTTTTGGGCACTGAACACAATTATCACGTTCGTCTCCGGATTTTAAAAAAAAAACTAATGTGCATTCTGGAAGGTACAATAGGTACGAAAATCTGGCAAACAACGCCTATAACTTCTTTCAGAGCGGGTTTAGGCAGCTGCGAAGTCCGTAATTGTGGTGCGCGCGAAGCGCGCACCAGCTTTGGCTTTGAATTGGCCACGCGCGCAACCCCTTCTTCGAAATCTCAGTTCAGAGTGAACGTAGGAATTAGAGCTAAATTGCATTAAAAAGAGCGCAAAAAGTTGGTATATGTGCCCGAAAATGGTTTAGGACGGTTCACTGGTTTTCGAGTAAAAATTGAAAGACCGCGCGTTTTTGTTGTTAATCTCATTTTTTTTCAGACGGCGTTCACGATCTTGCGGGTACACTTAAAAATGAGCTAGGGAGCTCATTTTTGGACAGGAGGCTGGAAATGGATGCAGGTCGCTCCTGTTCCAATTTGAACTTGATACCTTAACTTTGAAGGGTACCTCAAAATCGTGGGTTTGTATACTAAATTAGCCGTGGAGCACGAAAACTGATTTTTTCTGCTACTGCTGTGGAGACCGGAGTGTGTGGGTGAATCTGCAGCCAATCAACACAGGTCGTCGGAGATAAGTACTGAACTTGCCCGAATCCGTACTCATGACACGTCATCGATCGATAATCAACATTATCGATTTTCGCACTATTTGCACAAAATGCGGCTAGGAGTGGTGATTGCTGATGGGATTGGTTTTCTAGGTTGGAGAATTTTGCTCATCAGTCATTATCGATAAATACCAATCAATAATATTGATTTATTCGCCTGTTGCACAAAATGCCGCAATGATTTTTGATTGTTGATGGCTATAAGTGACTTATTTGGGAAATTCTTCTCATCATGCAGGATCAAGTATTAAATTAGATTTTCTTCAATTATCGATATTATTGAGTTCTCACATAATGCACAAAATGCGGCAATGAGTGGTATTTTTCATGGTTTTGGGTCATAAGTTTCAGAAATTGTACTCATACGACAATATCGTCGGTTAGATGTTTCATCATTCCAAAATGGAAAACGTTGAGCAAAATTGAAGTTAGAAAGGGAACCTTCGGGAAAAATATGTGAAATTTCTGAAAATTTAGCTTCCTGGCAAAAGTAGCGATTTGGCAATGGTGGAAAAAGCTTCAAAAATATCTTGAAATATCTTAAAAAATGATTTGGCGTAAAATGGCCTGGAAATATGAAAAAAGCTAGGAAATGAAGTGAAATTAACCAAAAATGCGATTTGGTGGTCGATCATTTCACAAGCTTCTCCGTTGAACTTATCAAAACGAAATCAAGCGCGCAACAGTAAGCCATTTTTGAAAGCTGTAATAAGGGAACCAGCAAGGTCAAACTAGGCGAACTCCATTCCATATCGTGCTTGATTTCGTTTTGATAAGTTTAACGGAGAAGCTTGTGAAATGATCGACCACCAAATCGCATTTTTGGTTAATTTCACTTCATTTCCTAGCTTTTTTCATATTTCCAGGCCATTTTACGCCAAATCATTTTTAAGATATTTCAAGATATTTTTGAAGCTTTTTCCACCATTGCCAAATCGCTACTTTTGCCAGGAAGCTAAATTTTCAGAAATTTCACATATCGGATTCTTCATCAAAAACGGTTCTAGAGAAGTTAATTTAATCCGGAATGGCCAAGCTGACTAAAACTAGTCCCCTTAAAGATAACTGACACTGTTCCGATGAGTTCAGACATCGATTTGCGAACTGAAATGATCATTCCGTTTTTTTTAGTGAAAAAGAATCTGTTTTACCCGATGGCAACGCGAACTTAATACGGTTGTGAAGCCAAAACGAAAATCCTAATTCTTCCAACGAGGCGACAGAGTACCCCCCCCAATAATGCATATGCTGGTAGGTTCACTAAACCAGAGCCACCTATTAGCTCTGAGCAATACAAATGCCGAGATGTCGTAGAGCTGCCGAGATGTCGTACGGCTGCCGAGATGTCGTACGTTCGTGCCGTGGCAGTGTGGAGGAAAGAAAATCGCCTCCGTGCAAACCGACGTCAACCCCTCCGAGAAGAGGGTTTTTGTCATGGGAGAGGTGCTGGTCGGCCGCAGCTCTCCTGAGGATTTTATTACAAAGGGCCGGCGTCGAGAGGAATCCAGGTCCAGCACGGAAGTATCCATGTGCCACCTGCGGCGAGGATGTTACCTGGCATAAAACAAGTGTCCAGTGCTTCGGATGCCAAAGGTGGGTGCACTTCTCCTGTTCGGGCCTCAGTTCTGTGAGGCATCATGACTCATCCTTTCGTTGTGTTCTATGCTCTGCCCCCAACAACTCTGATTCCTCAATTACCAACCGCCCCCTCTCCATTGTTCACATTAATCTCAACGGCCTTCGCAACAAGTTATCTGAACTCTCTCTATTCGCACGTTCTCATCACCCGGATGTTATCATGGTTCAAGAAACCAAGCTCTCTCCATCTACCACTTATCCCCAACCTAACATTCCGGGCTACACCGCCTATCACATGCCAAGGACAGCTCTTGGGGGCGGAGTGTCTACTTTCGTTCAATCTGCCTTACCTTCTCATATTATCCCTAATACTCCTAAGGACGGTACTCTCGAGTACATTCCTGTCCACCTCCCCTCAAAACCCCTTTATCTCTATTTAACATATATATTCCTCCTATATCATCTTGTCCCCTCTTATAATCCTATTCATCTCCTTAAGCAGTTGTACGACTGCTCACTCTCCCCTTCAGCTGTCTTTGCGGGTGACTTCAATGCTCACACGTTCTGTTCCGCTCTTGATTCTGACGCCAGAGGGGAAGATGTCGAAGAATGGGCTGAGGAGTGTGACCTGGTTATCCTCAATGATGACCAGCCCACTCGTCTCCCTGCCAACGGCCGACCGTCTAGCCCAGACATCTCTCTTGTGTCATCCAATCTCTCTAATGCTTGCACGTGGTCCACATCCACAACTCTCTCCAGTGATCACATTCCCGTCTTTGTCTATATTGATCTCTCTGACTCTCTTGCCCCTTACTCTGGTTTTCGTCATCGTACTTATCTTAATTTAGGCCTAGCAGACTGGACCCTGTTCAGAGATGTTGCACTTCGCCATGCGGTCGACTACCCATGGAATGGTGATGTTCATCAGAAAGAGCGCCATCTAACAAGTGCCATCCGCAAGGCCATGAAAGCTGCAATTCCTGAGGGTCGTGTCAAGACCTTTTTTCCAAATGTCAGCAGGGAAATACTGCAGAAGATAAGAACCAGAGATGAGAAGAGAGCCGCAGACCATCTAGACCCGGACATAGCTATTGCTGGATAACGAGATCAAGCAGGATCTGGATAAGAACAAGAAGGAATGCTGGGAGAAGTTCACTGAAAAGCTGAATTTCAAGGCTGACGGAACTACGACGTGGAAAGTGTTGAGGAAAATTTCCGGCAAGTCCGCTCCCTCGATGAGCTCCGCTATTGAGTTCGAGGAGAACGTCTTCAAATCAGGAAAGTGGCAGCTTATGCGCTCGGCAAGAACTTCTTCATCACACGTGCCAAGCGAGGCGTGCAGAACAGAGTCACGGTTAGAGAACTGAGCCGGTTGCCGCTCATGAACGCTTCTGAGGCCTTTACTCTTACGCAAGTAGAGAAGGCTATCAAAGAAATGCGGAATTCGAAGGCTATCGGACCTGACGGTATCTCCCCAGCCATCCTGAAGAAGCTTCCCACGGAACTTCTACCGATGCTTGCAGATATCATTAACACTTCTTTCCGGACCTGCACTCTACCCCAAGCTTGGAAGACAGCCAATGTGATACCGTTGCCAAAGCCAGGCAAGTCCCAAAGCACGGCAAAGGGCTTTCGACCAATAAGCCTGTTATCGCCCGTCGCTAAATTAGCTGAAAAGTTGATCGTGACGGACCTGGCTGATCAAAATGAGCGACAGCAGCATCAGCATGGGTTCAGGAAACTTCACTCCACTACTACAGCTCTATTAGAGATCGTGAGCTTTGCGGTCGATGGGTTCAACATGAGAAAGCCCCTGAGAACGGTGGCCGTCGCCCTCGACCTGAGCAAAGCGTTTGACTCTGTTAACTTGGGACTGCTGTCCGAGAAACTGCTCAAGTCGTCGCTACCATCATGGCAGAAGCGATGGATTGCAGCGTTCACTAAAGGCCGCCGTGCTAAGGTTCTGTTCCAGAATCATGTATCCGATAGCATTCCAATAGCAGCCGGTGTTCCGCAAGGCGGAGTGTTGTCCCCTGCCCTATTCAGCCTGTATCTTGAGGACATTCCCGAGCCTCCCAATGATGTAAGGATTGTTATGTATGCCGACGACATCACCATCATGTGCCAGGATCGTGACCTGCAGATAGCCGCTAACAAGATCAGCGCCTATCTCGTCGAGTTGAAGCTCTTCCTCGATAAAATGATGCTCACAGTCTCTGCCGCAAAATCCTCTGTTTCAGTGTTCACAACGAACACCAAGGAACACAGTGCCCATCCAGATGTCAAATGGGATGGTGACCTGTTGCCAGCAGCAAAATTCCCAAGCTGCTTGGCCTTATTCTTGATCCCTCACTGAAGTTCCACAAAAACGCGGAACAGAAACAAACAGTCGTCAAGGCTAGACTTAATATCTTGAGAGCTCTCGGAGGAACATCATGGGAAGCAGCCGAGAGACTATATTGAGAACCTACAGAGCAATACTTCAGCCGGCTCTGGAATATGCGGCACCAGTGTGGCAGCACCTGGTGTCTGACAGCTCCTGGAATAAGCTGCAGCGTGTACAGAATGCTGCGCTTAGAATTGCTACCGGTTGTGCAAGGAGCTCCCCGGTGGAGCATCTTCACGCGGAGGCCTGCATATTGCCGGTCAAGGAGCATTGTGAACTCCAGGCACAGCAGATGTATATTAATGTTCTGAGGCAGCCGAATCATCCGTCAAAGAGAATCATGAAGCCCATAAGAGAGAGGTCGATTAGGACGCCGTTCGCCGATGCTCCTCGTAAAGTTGATGTACAGAGATGGGCCGACTCCAACATGGAAAGGCTTCGTCTTCTGCGTGAGGAGCACACGCAATTTGTTCGAGGATATCTAGCAAAGGCGGCTGAGAAACCCTATCTTGGGAACGGTGCCGCCTCGGGTTTGCGAGTCCGAGTCTCAACTCGGCAGACGAGCCAGATGTGCTCTTGCATCGCTGCGCTGTGGTCACTCTATTCTGCTCATGTCTTACGTCAACAAGATCGACAGCAGCCGACCAGACGCATGCCCGGACTGTGGTGCTCCCGGACACGACACGGCGCACTTGTTCATGTGCCCGAAGAGACCTACCTCCTTAACAACAATGGACCTTTGGACGAATCCTGTGAAGGCCGCCCAGTTCCTCAACCTATGACAAAAACCACTTTGAGGCTGCAGAAGAAGAAGAAGAAGAAGAAGCAATACAAATAACTAGGCGAATTCTAGTGATTAGACCATGTCTTCATAACAATACAAAAAGTTAGTTTGGGTCAATCAGTGCAGCGCGTTCCGGCGTCGCGTCAACTCTAGCTCATAGTCCGTGCTACTTCAGAGCTGCCGACGAACTTCAACTTTTAGCACACACATACTTCGGTTAGTAGCAAGCCAAGAATCACAAACGATTGAGAGAAAAAATAGAAGCCCCTACCTGACTAGCATGTAACGGGAAGATCTGCTCGGTTGGAATCACTCTCCAGTAACGATCGGTTAGATCAATACAAACCAATTCGTTCTCAGTAAGCACAAGCGCACAAGTATGGTAGCCATCATCTTAATAAGCCACAACAATCAATCACGCTGACGGAAAACACAAAAAAAAGAAAGAAAAAGAAAACGCGCAAAGTATAGCATATTTTTTAATTTCGGCGAATCATTGATTTTCTAAATCTTGAAGTGATCTACCAGATCTCGCTACGACCCCTGCCTGGGTAAACAATGAACGTTTGGTATCGATAGCTCTAGGGCCTAAAGTGCAGTATTGTCTCACGAGACAACGCTGGTAGGGGTCGCTGAATATTTGACGCAAAATTCGAAATGTTGGTCGAACATTCTGTTCTTCTAAAATCACGTTTTTACAAGAACAAATTTTGCGGCAACAACACCTTCACGAAGAATTTTATGAATCACTAAAAGGGTCGTAGCTCCACCAGGGGTGAAGCAATAGTATAAGCACGACCAACCTCCCCAAACGACCCAATCTTCAAACAACACCCTCGAATGGAGCTACGACCCCTCCATTGATATGTACAAAAACATCTTCAGTAAGGTGGCGTTTCCTTAAAATCTCTAGAAAAACAATATCAGAAGAAAAAATGACCTTATAAAATTTGACGACCCCCACTAAAAAAGTATAGGGAGACAAAACCGCAAGAGGCCCTAATGCTATACCAACCATTCGTTGTTTACAGAAAAAAAGGGGGGAGCAGGGTTGAGCAGGCCGTTGCGCCAACTTTCGGAAGAGCTGCGGCCCACCCCTGTTGAGCAGAACTTCGCAAAAAAAATTGCGACCCCCCTCCCCGACAAATGGACACCAAACCCGTATTCATCACATCGAAAAGCCCCCGAATCAAAATATTGACCTGAATCTAATTTTTTGCCCAAACTACCATATACCCACCGTAACGTAGAATTTCATGACGGCCTCTCAAACACAGCTGTTCTCGCGCTACAATCTTACTATTAGGAGGGACCTGGCCGTCGCTCTCGACCTGAGCAAAGCGTTTGACTCTGTTAACTTGGGACTGCTGTCCGAGAAACTGCTCAAGTCGTCGCTACCATCATGGCAAAAGCGATGGACTGCAGCGTTCACGAAAGGCCGCCGGGCTAAGGTTCTGTTCCAGAATCATGTATCCGATAGCATTCCAATAGCAGCCGGTGTTCCGCAAGGCGGAGTGTTGTCCCCTGCCCTATTCAGCCTGTATCTTGAGGACATTCCCAAGCCTCCCAATGATGTAAAGATTGTTATGTATGCCGACGACATCACCATCATGTGCCACGACCGTCATCTGCAGATAGCCGCTAACAAGATCAGCGCCTATCTCGTCGAGCTGAAGCTCTTCCTCGATAATATGATGCTCACAGTCTCTGCCGCAGAATCCTCTGTTTCAGTGTTCACAACAAACACCAAGGAACACAGTGCCCATCCAGATGTCAAATGGGATGGTGACCTGTTGCCAGCAGCGAAATTCCCCAAGCTGCAGGGTCTTATTCTTGATCCGTCACTGAAGTTCCACAAAAACGCGGAACAGAAACAAACAGTCGTCAAGGCTAGGCTTAATATCTTGAGAGCTCTCGGAGGAACATCATGGGGAAGCAGCCGAGAGACTATACTGAGAACCTACAGAGCAATACTTCAGCCGGCTCTGGAATATGCGGCACCAGTGTGGCAGCACCTGGTGTCTGACAGCTCCTGGAATAAGCTGCAGTGTGTACAGAATGCTGCGCTTAGAATTGCTACCGGTTGTGCAAGGAGCTCCCCGGTGGAGCATCTTCACGCGGAGGCCTGCATATTGCCGGTCAAGGAGCATTGTGAACTCCAGGCACAGCAGATGTATATTAATGTTCTGAGACACTTCTGAGACAACCGAATCATCCGTCAAAGAGAATCATGAAGCCCATAAGAGAGAGGTCGATTAGGACGCCGTTCGCCGATGCTCCTCGTAAAGTTGATGTACAGAGATGGGCCGACTCCAACATGGAAAAGCTCCGTCTTCTGCGTGAGGAGCACACCCAGTTTGTTCGAGGATATCTAGCGGGGGCGGCTGTGAGCCCTATCTTGGGAACAGTGCCGCCTCGGGTTTGCGAGTCCGAGTCTCAACTCGGCAGACGAGCCAGATGTGCTCTTGCATCGCTGCGCTGTGGTCACTCTATACTGCTCATGTCTTACGTCAACAAGATCGACAGCAGCCGACCAGACGCATACCCGGACACGACAAGGAGCACTTGTTCATTTGCCCGAAGAGACCTACCTCCTTAACCACAATGGACCTTTGGACGAATCCTGTGAAGGCCGCCCAGTTCCTCAACCTATGACAAAAACCACATTGAGGCTGCAGGAGAATAAGAAGAAGGAGGGACCTATTACTACCTCATTTTAGCTCACCGCGTGGTTTGAACAAAAAGTTTTACAAGCCTCCCCCTACGAAAATTCATTTTAGGTAAAAAAAAAAGTTTCGCAAGTTTTACGCCCCCCCCCGTTGCGCCGAGTCGCAATCCTCCTCAACCCTAAGGGGGGGGGGGTTGCAGCCTGACCTTGCAGATCACAATGACTCCTTATGGTACCAACTGCATAACGATCCGCTGAAAAAATTCAACGGCGTTTCATCACCCATTTCTTCGACTATAGCTCGATCCGCTGAACTAAGCAGAGTAACGCAGAAGAATTTTGTTAAACCGGGAGATTATTTGTAACTAAAAGAAAAACCAACCTCCCGTGGTCAGAAGAAAGTCCACAACAGGACTTGGAAAGTCAAAAACGCAGGTTCGATGTTCACCCTGTCTAGCCGTGACCACAAATCGATCACCGTACGAAGCGTGAGGCATGCCGCCAGAGAATAGCACTATCCGTTCGCTCGAACTGCAATTTCATATGCAGTTTATTCACAAAAACATTTTTCCCAAAATAACAATCAGCAATTACCTGGATGTTTCAGCGAAAAACGCCTTCTTGGTTGGAATACAAGGGAAAGGCCCGAAAACATTAGCCGGCCGCTCGTAGATGGAAGCATTGGAGGGGTCGCACGTGGCATACGACCCATCATGCAGGGCCACGATGAACCCACTGCCGTCGCGAGTCCATGTGATGCTCTGGGAAAAATTATGTTATCTTTAGAGAATTTGTTTCATGACGACACTTGCACCTCTAAACCGATAGAGAAGACATAGAAACGGAGGGTGATCTTTTCAATATGTGCATCGTACACTTTGCGAGTTTGAAAACACATCTGCTGAGAACACAACTGAACTCAACTAATTTTTAAGTTGGTTCGAAAAATATAGAGAATAGGGTCTTACGGTGGGTTTAGCTAGCAAGTAAACTGATCGATATATCAATTCACACACTATCATTAACGCGATTGTACTACGGTCGCGCACCGTTGGGGAAATCAAAACAGTTGAAAATCAAAAAATGCTCGAATCAGGGTTAAAGGCATCGTACGCGCAGAAAACCGTATATTATTTTTAATGTTTTTTGTAGCTTGGCTCTTCTAGTGAACGAAAATGTCGAAGGGATCCATGAAAAACCTTCATTTGTAAAGAAAAGTCAATAGGAACACATTGTAAATAAAATATTTGAATTTCGCGCCAAATTCAATTTTGAGGTTTTTCTGCTTCTGGAGGCCTCGTCACTGTCATTTTCGGACTTTTTCTGCAAGTGGAGTTCGTGCCGTAACTATTTTTCATGTTGCCTTACGGTCGCACCTATATTCTAGGAAAAAGTGCTAGATGACTGGTGAGAATTGGTGGCGGATCTTCATCATTGACGCCTTCCAACCTCATTGCGCAACGTTTTTGACGAGCCAAAGTTTACCAGTGTGGTCGACCGGGCTCAATCATGAAATTCAGCTTGAAAAATGAAAATTGATTTTCAGCGCGAACGATGCCTTTAAGCGGGGTTGAAATATTTCTCATCGCGGAGGGGTCGTGAAATTTCTGGCCCGAAATTGAAAGCTAGAGTGGATCGCAGAAAATTCGAACCAAAAGTTTTTGGAAAGGATGATGAAATAATTACTTCAAACTAAAAATTTTTTCTACTCGTCAAGTATAACGTTTTCAATTTGAAAGAAAAAACACGTTCCCAATCTCTCAACTGATTTCAATTTGTGAAATAGCGTTTTTCACTCAAAGCAATCAGTTTTTTGTCCATAACTTTTTCATACTTATAACAGACCATTAATGAAGGTTGTTTTTAGAATCCACATGAGATTCTGAATCGAAAAGCGTTCTCAGGTTCAGAATATACGTTATCACTCTTCCAACCGATTTCACTTCATAAGTAGTGTTTTTTGCCTGAAGCTAGCGGTTTTTCGTTCATACTTTTTTTACGCTCAGAGATTAACTGTTCGTGAAGGTTGTTTCCAAAATCTCAATGAAATTATGCGTAGACTAGTGTTTTCAGGTTGAAAAAAATATTTTCACAACCCTTCAGCCTAATTCATTTGACGGAACACCAGCGTAAAAGATGAACATATGGTGGAGGCTATTTTTGAAATCTCCGTAAAATTCTACATCGACTGATATATTGGGCTCCCGACTTTAGTAGCTCCATAACCCAGCCTGGTTGGTGGAGCCGAGCCCCCCCCCCCCTATTGGCTCCAGTGAAACTCTGCGTCTCTCATTTACACCATAGAAGCGAGAGCACCCCATGGAGATTACTATGGAGCTCGGCTCAACCGACCTGGCTGGGTTATGGAGCAACTAAAGTCAGGAACCCAATACATCGTTCGATGAAGAATTTCACGAACATTTCGAAAACAATACAAGGATAAAAAAATTATGGACAAAAAACCGGTAATGACACCCGTCCAATCTTGAAAATGACTTGCCCGGGACAACTCATCCGTTATCGTGTACTCGATCTAAGCGCCAAAATAAGACCAGATATAATACCCTACCTTGCAATGCACGTCGAAAATGTTGGTCCCTAGAAGCTCATTCGTCGACGAATCATACGCAACCACCAGACAATGATTGAAAACCAGTATCGTAAGTCGTGGATTCGTGGGACACACCGACAACAGGTCAACTGGATATTTCTCCTGTTTCACCTCATCCGGTATCCTGAAGTAAAGCTATTTATATATGAGGCTGTCCACGTAAGCATCGAGACAGAATGGTACACAGAATTTTTTTTTTGCTGTTTTCATATTTTATATCGCTAAACACCTCCAAAAACTCAGGTGCTCGCTTCTAGAAATTTTCCGAAAACTTTTCAAAAAATTGTTATAGAAATCCAAAATTGGCCATTTTTTGAACATTCCTTCGCATAGATCCTTTAAGTACACGTCTTTTTTCTGGTAGAAAAATTTTGTAAGGGATAATCAACTATGAGGAATCGATTGGCGTTATCAAAATTTTCGAAATCGCACCCTGTGAATTTTTCAAATTTCGCTGAGCCCAGATCCTGCAGATAGAGGCTATGCTCAAAAGATACGCCGTGGTCGATTTGGTTTGTGAAAAGTATAAAATCAAAAATTGAAAGACACAAACAACCTCTTTTTTTTTTTGATCGCGTGACGCTCTCAGGCAAAAAACCCTCGTGCAAGAGGCCGCTCATGCACTGCATCTCGCGAAAAAATGTCAGCTCGAGCGTCAACCGATCAAACAAACGAGGTTGTTTGTGTCTTTCAATTTTTGATTTCATATTTTTTACAAACCAAATCGATCACGGGGCATTTTTTGAGCATAGTCTCTATCTGCAGAATCTGGGCTCAAAGCAGGGTTGAGCAGCGTTGTGACCGGCCACAACGGGGCTTGCAAAAATTTTTTAGAAATTTTCGGGAACAAATGAAAATTTGAAGGGAGTCGTGAAATATGGAAAAAAATAAGATTTTTTCCAAACCACTTGTTGGTAAGGTGAAACGAAGTAAAAATGAGGCACTGGAACTAATTGCAATGTGTTCCGCGTACATTGCACCTAATCAAATACATCTAATAGTGAAACATATATATATAAAACTGAAAAATTAATGCCGAATATGTCCCCGAATCCACAATAAAAAATATTACTACAACTTTCGGTTCTCTTGAAAATTTGGCACTAAATAAAGCTAGAAAAAAAATTGGTCCCAGGGGCCCCCTGGGGCGGGCGGTCGTAAATTTTGAGAATTTTTTGAAAAAGAAATGAAAATTTGGGGGGGGGTCGTGGAATATGGAAAAAATAAGATTTTTCTAAACCACTTGGTAAGGTGACACGAAGTAAAAATGAGGCGCTGGAACTAATTGCACTGTGTTCCGCGTACGTTGCACCTAATCAAATACACATAATAGTGAAAAATATATATAAAACTGAAGAATATGTGCCGAATATGTCCCCGAATCCACAATGAAAAATATTACTACAACTTTCGCTTCTCTTTAAATTTGGCACTAAATAAAGCTAGAAAAAAATTTGGTCCCAGGGGTGCCCTAGGGCGGGCGGTTTTAAATTTTGGGAATTTTATGGAAAAAAAATGATTTTTTTTTGGGGGGGGGTGTCGTAGCCGCTACAAGAATCGCCACAACGACCTGCTCTCACAAGGCGCGATTTTGAAAATTCTGATAATGCCAATCGATTCCTCATAATTGATTACTCCTTCTATAAATTTTTTATCAAAAGAATTCGGGACAGGGTCTCTCTACACACCGAGGGAGGAGTTGTCCCGTCTTTTGCGGCTCTAATTCCACTCGGGACCACTTCGCTTGCATTGAGTAGCGTGACATTTCGAACTGCAAAAAGGGACAACTCCTCCCTCGGTGTGTAGAGAGTCCCTGTGCCAAAGAATTCGTTTACATTAAGAATCTATGCGAAGGAATGTTCGAAAAATTCCCAATTTTGGAATTTTATAACAATTTTCAAAAAAGCTTTCGCAAATTTTTAGAAGCGAACATCTGAGTTTTTTTTGGGTATCTAGCGATATGAAATATGAAAACGGCAAAAAAAATATGTACCAATCTTACTCGATTCTGAAGTGAACAGCCTCATATGAAGACAAAAAATGCCACCTATCCCTCTGTCCATGCATAGCTGCCTCGCTACTGCTGAACGCCCGCAATACGCTCGCACCTGACGTCATCCACCGATCACGCCTAGATTGATCGATGGCGCGGAATGCGAGCTGACCGCCAGCGGAGGCAATTACGCACGGGCTCCTATGTATAAACCACCTCACCTTTGCAACAAACAGTCTTCGAGCACGATATACTCGGACAACTCCAACGTATTGATGTCTAACGAAAACACATTTCCAGAAACGGTGCCTAAAGCAATAGAAATGGGTGGAAAATGAAGTGAGAATTTTCAAAATTGAGCTACAGTACCTATAAGCAGCTTCGCATCCTGTAAATTAGCGCGCTGGAGCATACAACAACTCGTAATCTTCTTCAATCTTGTCTCATGCAATACTGATTTAGCCTTTATTTCAGCACCTGAAATTCTGGACATGAAGTTTGGAAACGAGTTGAAGGGCACTATCTAGGGACTGCTTTAGACTTTCCGTGGCGATTTGGAAACCATGCTGTCGTTCCTGTAGGTCTGTGACAGTACATAAATGACCAGTTCTTAAAATTCTCTAAATGGCCGCGGGGATTCCAAAAAAAAGCATTTTCATTGCTTCACAAAAGGCAGGGCTGGGCAGGCCGTTGCGCCAAATTTCGGTGGAGCTACGACCCCCTGTTGACCAAAGTTGTGTAAAATTTTCATAGATTTTTACGACCCCCTCCCTCAGAGATGTAAATTGTAAAAACAAGGCAGAAGCCTTACTCCAGCCCTGATGACATAAACACCAAATCATGTTCTTACACTGCTCACTGTCGTTCTCGGAGCCAAATTCCGGTCCGCATTTGCGGACGACGGCTATTGCATCACGCAAAAGATTGATAATGGTGCTGAGACGGTCCCGACACGATTTACCCTTCTCCCAGCATGATTATCACCTGTCGCGTGACGCAACAGCCGTAATCCGCAATTGCGGACCGGATTTGGCTCCGAGAACGACAATATCTCATGATCCGTTAGATAACCGAGTCGGACGGGGTATGATCAGATTCCGCTGCGGAGTTTTACGACCCTCCTCCCCCCCAAATTTGCATTGCTTTGCAATTTTTTTTTCAAAATTTTCGCGAACCTTTGTTGCGCCGAGTCGCAACACTGCTTGACCATGTCAAAAGTTTCGGTAATCTTGGGGTGTTCAGAAAAAATTTCGGATTCGGCTCAAAATTTTCAACTGGAGGGGCGGTGAACCCGAAGCTGGGGTCTATTCCTCACCAGACTCAGGGTTATTGTAGGCCACGGTAGGCATAATACCTTTCACTTTTAACTGGCGTTACTTACCTTAGAACTTCAAAATCGAAAAGCGGACCTTAAATTTATGTTCAACGTCCCAATTAGCACCCAGAGTGAAGTTTTGAGTCAAAATTTACGACTTCGACTAAGCTACCGTAAACCCACCGTTACATACCGTAATTCAAGGAAAATCGATGAACCGAGAACCACAGATTTGCGTTAGGCAGCACAAATGACCCCTATGTACAAGCTTTGAGACGTATTCATCGTAGCATTCTAGAAATCGTCAAACGACGCGTTTTGCAGCAAAAATTCCCCCATTTTGGAGCTTCAATCCCAATCAGACTTTTTTTTTCGAATATTGACGAATCGGCATCAGATTCGTAATCACTTCCAAAAACAAGCCCTAGAAACAAGTTTTAGGATCAACCCGAGAAAATTTTTCGAACGCCCTAAAAATTGTCATTCATGTACCCCTGTGTAAATGCCCACTTTTGGAAATTTCCTGTGAATTTATGAGGCATTTAGCGGATTTGGAAAACGGGCCATCAATGCTGTGTCCCATACCTACAATTAACAACACATGGTTTTATACAAGCCCTCGAGACATGTAGGGTAAGGCCTAGTAATCTTCATAGGTGGTCCACCAATCACAAAAATACTCCATGGGTGGTCGCGGAAATCGCAAATGCGGGTACGTGTTGGTGACGGGTAAACTTGACGGGTGGCCCGCACGCTATCAACCTTGAGCGTTGGTTGCAGAGAAGTAAATCTAATCGGTGGTTTCAGGACATCAGCAATAAAAGTTTGAGAACGGGTGGGAGTGAACCAAACTCCGCGGGTGACCCACCACATACCACCCTTAACAGGTAAAGGGATAGAGACATTCATGGGTGGTCTACAAAAATCTATAACGGAAACAGGGCCACGGTCAAGCGGGGCGTTGCGTAATTTTTTCGAAATCGGAGCGACCCCCCACCATCAAATTCTTTTTCAAATTTTTTGCGACCATCTCCCGAAGCACTATTTATTCATGAAGTCAGTATATACGGTTTTTTAGATATTCGGGTCGTTCGGAAAACCAAATAATCAATATGTTTGATTACTAAAACTGTAAGACGCTGAGAATTTGTTCAATAGTCGAACCCAAGCGTGTAAAACCTAAGGAATGCTGCGATCCTTCCCATAGGTCACCAAAAATATTGAGAACTTTTGATATAACTTCACCTAACTTTAATTTTTGGTCTGAAAATTTTTCGATCCCCCCTAACCTTCCTTTTTGATTTGACATTTTGCGACCCGCTCCCCACCCAGGGTTGGGCGCACCGTTGTGGCGATTTTTGTCGCGGCTACGACCCCCCAAATTTTTCTTTTTTCTCCGGAAAAATTCCCAAAATTTTACGCCCATCCCAGGGCGACCCTGGGGCCAAATTTTTTTAGCTTTATTTAGTGTCACATTTTAAAGAAGATCGAAAGTCGTTGTAATATTTTTTAGGATCAAGTTCGGTCGCAGCTTTTCATTTATTTTTTTATTTTTGTCTTTTATCTTCTCTTTCATTGTTCTCCAAAAAAATTACGACACCCCCCCAATTTTCTTTATTCCAAAAAAAAATACGACCCACCCCCGTTTTGGCCGGTCACAACGCTGCTCAATCCTGTCCCCACCCCAGTTGGGAAATTTCGCGACCCCGCCTGACCGTGGACAAGGAATTGGTAGACCTTATGGATGATCTCAGAATCCGATTCGGGGGATGAGCTGAGGACGAGCGGGCAAACTGCACGGGTGGTCTCCACCCTACCACCTTTGAGAACTATATGGGAAAACTAAACTTCGTGGGCAGTCCCTAGCAAACTGAAATCACAGAATTATCAGCCCTACCTTCTATAGAAAATCGCACAAATGTGGAATCCCGGCACAGCACTATCAGGATTCCAAGACCACACGCAAAGTACATATGGGCGGCACCTTTCGCTATGCCTTTCTTGCCCGGAATCTCAGCACACCACATGAAGTGACCGCCTCCATATCTAAAACAATTACCTAGAAGTCATGGGAACATATAGAGAAGTTGAAACTCAGACTGAACATGGTCACCTACGCTGAAAGACGACCGGGGTTTGAAAAAAAAACTTGAAGGCAGCTTACTATAAATTGGACCCGAATCGAAAAACGGATATCCGAATCATTCTAAAAACAATGGTAGTGGATATCCGAAAGCATTCTGATAGATCCTGAGTGGTAGCAATTAGTACCGGAATAGCAGCACTTTTATTTTGAAATCATTCGGATGAATCGGACATCCGCGACCATCGATTTTAAAAATATTTAGATATCCGATTTTCAATTCGGGTCCAATGTATACAGCATACACGCTCGTAAACGTGTTTGAGATATCTACGGAAATAGAATCGTATGGCTCAGAACACAACACTTACGCATTTTGAAGCGTCAAAAACGACCTGTAATGCCGCTACACGAGTAAGAAGTTGTCCCCGTCACCGAGTATCTGCCCGCCCCCTGCATTTGCTATTCTTCTCCAAAAGAGGGGTACTGGGCCATTCTAACCGTCGTCGATGTATGTGGTATACTCATTACACTTATTGTACCACCCGCAAACGTCGCCGGCGGTAGGAATGGAACAGAACCCCTGTTTTGGAGGATACCATCAAATACAGGGGGCGGGCAGGCCCAGAGGCGGGGCCAACTTCTTACTCGTGTAGCGTCATTAAAGGCACAGTCCAACCTCAGAATCCTTTTTCTGCTTTTCTGCCTATCTTGACAATGGTTCCACGCTGATCCCAATGATGTCTCTGGAATCGTTCAAGACCCCCTGGGAACGAAGTTATGGTCCCTTAAAAATTGAGGTACGGAAGCATGGTGGACGAGTTGTCCGAGGCTTGTAACTTCCGTCATTTGCAACCGATGTATGAGAACCGACCTGAACAAAGAGAGAAGCTGAGAATGAAGGGAAGAACGGGGTTACTTCTCAAAAAACACCGCTAATCTAGCCACTGTTGAGCTCGAAAGATCGTAAAAGGGGCGTGCCAAAGTGGCTTCCCGAGGTGTGCGCCCCAGGGTGGCTTCCTCATATAACTCGCTTATTCGGAGGAATTGAGAGCTCGCACTTGGCAAGTGGTATACCGGGTGGGTCTACTTCACAATTATGTGCAAATCTCAGATTTCGTCCCTGAGCTTGGACTGTGCCTTTAAGGGTCGTTTTTGACGCTTCAAAATGCGTAGGCGTTGTAATCTGAGCCATACGATTCTATTTCCGCAGTTATCTCACACACGTTTATGAGTGTGTATGCTGCCTTCAATGATCGAAATCTAGCTAAAACTTACATATTAACATCGCCCTCCACGCTTCCAACGGCCAGGATCTTCAGCACATGATCATATGCAAAGCAGGAAACACGTGAAGGAAAACCATGACGAACTGTCTGAAAGGAGGAAATGTCAGGTTGGATGCTGAGATGCATGATCAGCAGGGTAAAGCAGGCCGTTTTGCCAATTTTCGCCGCATATGCAATCCCCTCCCATGGTGGCCGAATTTTCCTTTAAAGCTCATGAATTTTACGATCCCATTTTAAAATAAAAAAAAATTCCAAAATTCTGAAACAGAAAAAAATGAAGATGAAAATTTTTTCACACTTCTACTTTTCTGACTCACAAGTCAAGTGTTTACCGCGGTAAACGCATCTGCAAAAACGATTAGCATTGTATCTCTTAGGCCTCCATCGTAAAACCGCGTAGCATCCCGCCCCCAGCAGGTTCCGAGGAGTTACAAGCTTGAAACGGTCGTTTTTTTTGTGCTTTTTATACATTTCAAATTGAGCATTATTCCTAGGAAAATCCGGAAAAGGACCTCATAATTGTGTTCAGCGCCCTAAACTATCCCCCTGAGCTAGGTTTGGGTGAAGACACATTTCCCAAGCTTTGTGCAGAATAATAGCGTTTTGGACTTTTACGAATCTTCGCCTGAGCGTTTCTTTATATACCATTTAGATGGCTCCGCAAGCGTTTAAAAAAATATCCCAGATTTGACTCCTAATCCACCCAAGTGGGTTATTTAGGGCGCTTATCACGAATCTGGGGTTAACTTGCCGATTTTCCGAACTTTTCGACTGGATTCGTTCGAAGCCTACAATCAAGGGAAAATTTGATGGCAAAATGTGACTTTTGACGCTTTCCGGAACGCTAAGACAGAAGTGGCCCAAAATGTTTCTCTACAGGTTATTTGTAGTGCTAAACACGAATCTGGAGGCCATTCAGAGATTTTTGAGAGAGTACGGCAGAGTAATGTGGTTATACGGTAGTTTGGTCAAAGTCTCAGATTTGACTCAAAATTTGCATAAGGGTTTGTCGGGGTGGTAATACGAATTTTGAAATCATTTGCCGATTCAAAAAAACTAACAAGGGAACCACAATAAGCCATAGTGACCATTCCAAATGAAATGTACTTTTCTAGAACCATTTTCGGACGAAAAGTCCGAATATGACCATCGCAGCTGCCTACACCCACTCTGAAAAAAGTTATGAGCGTTTTTTAAAGCTTCGCGGCAAGGGAAGGCAAGGCAAGGGTACCCCCCATGGAATTTTTGAAGTGTTTTTAGATTTTTCTTCGGATTTTGCTAAAAACATGTATGTAGGGGTAATCTAGGGTGCTGAACACGAATCTGGGGTTCACTTGTGGAAATTTTAAGGTTTACTGTAGGTTACGGTAGGTAACATGCCATTTAGGAGGCAAAACCTACCTCAATATTCCGATAATCGACAAATGGACATCAAATTCGTATTCAGCACCCCAAATAACCCCCACATAGATATTTTGAGAAAAATCTGAGACTTTGACCAAACTACCGTATACCCTCCGTAATCTACCGTAAGCTGCCAAAAATCGATAAACCGACATCAGATTCGTGTTCAGCACTCCAAATAACCCCCACAAAATAATTTGAGCATGATCTATAGTAGCACTCCGGAAATCGTCAAAAGTCGCGATTTGTCATAAAATTCTCCCTGGATGGGATTCTGTGAACGAATACAGTCAAAAACTTCGGAAAATCGATGAATGAACCTTAGATTCGTGATCAGCACCCCAAATTACCCCCCACAGCAAATTTTTAGTCGAATGTGGAATATTTTTCTAAACCGCTTCGAGAGCCTTCTAATTAGTATAAATGAACGCCCAACCGAAAATCCGTCCAAAACGCTGTTAGTCAGCGCAAAGTTTGGAAAATGTTCCTTCAACCACACTATGCTTAGTGGGGTAATTTTGGGCGTTGAACACGATTATGAGGTCCGTTTCCGAATAATGCGCTTTTTAGAGGATACAATATGTACGAAAATCAGAGAAAAAATGCCTGTAACTTTTTTCAGAGTGGGTCTAGGCAACTGCGATGGGCATATTCGGACTTTTCGTCCGAAAATGGTTCTAGAAAAGTACATTTCATTTGGAATGGTCACTATGACTTATTGTGGTTCCCTTGTAAGGCAGATTTCGCCCCCTAAAGGACCCGTCACCTACCGTAACCTACAGTAAACTTTGATTTCGATCAAAGGACCCAGATTCGTGTTCACCCCAGCCTAGTTACCCGTACATACTTGTTTTTGGCGGAACCTGATAAATTTTCTGGAACACCTGAAAAAATGTCTTATAGTTGGTACTCTTGCCTTTTCGCGAAGCTTGAGGGACGCTTTTAACTTCTTGGAACAAGGAGCTTGGGACGGGATACAGCGCAGTTTTATTATTGAGCCACAAGAGATACTAAAGAAAACTAGTCGTTTTCGCAGATGCATTTACCACTGAAAACACTTCCTCTGTCAGCAAAAAAGAGAGAAAAAAAGAATTTTTTTGCTACTCAAACACATGATTGGAATCATTACAGGTTCAGACAGGTTACGATAGCCGAGCGAAATTTGGTCCTACCGTAGCCTACCATGAGCTTTGAAAGACCGCGAAATGACCTAATGGTCGAAATTTTAGAACTTCCCTGATGATCAGTCCCTACTCCACCGGTAGTGCCGGGCGCAGGGTCAAACAACCCGTGGGAAAAACTGCGATTCTGATTGCGATCCCCCCTCCAGCGATGCCGACATTGGTGACCCCCCCTTCCACCATGGCTGCGCTGGTTCCGCATTTTTGCCCCGCCCACTTTCTTTTTCTTTAGATAAGGAATTTTTTAAGATGATTATGATTATTCGACTTCTTCATTTTTTTTTATTCAGTTCAAAGATATTTGTGAAGGTTTCGACCTTGAAGCAAAAACATTCACAACAAAGCATTTTATTAAACAATAGTCCCCTTATCCATCAATCGCCCAACTAATATTTGAAAAAATAGGGTTTTCAAAATTTTTCCTTTGCGAACAATATTAATCGCCTGAAACTGATTTCTTCACTTTGGCCCAATTTTGCTTGGAGTCAACTCAGAATCACTTCAAACAGTTTTTCACACAATTTCAGCCCCATCAGATCGGTTTTTGAGCCGCTGGCCACCTAAATGCTCGTCGAAATCGGATTTTTCGGTACAGCGAAAAAAGGAAGGTTTTCCGGACATTCTTGTGTCTTTGGTATCGTCATGAGGTGCCGTAACTCAGCGGTTCGGTAAAATAGACCAGCTTGAAGCTGGAAAAAAGCAAAGGCGCGCATAAAGAAGGAGAAAGAAAAAAAATTCCCCGTTTCAAAAAGTGTAAGACTTAACTAGGGCATCATCTTGACAGGTCTACGACTGTCAGATAGTCTCTGACGGTATTCCTGTTTCATCCCGTTATGCGGGTGAAAGGATGATTGCTTTGGTGAAGATTTACCGAGCAGTTGAGTGAGAGCGGCGCTGGGGCTACGGTGGTGCAGTGCGATAAGGCGCTCCCCCGGAAAGGGAATATGCTGGTTCAATCTCGCCCGGAGCCAAGCGTTTTGCGATCAACTCAGCACCTTGTGTAAATCAAAAAGTAGTGTTGAAAGGCCTTTTTTCCTAAATGGTCCTTACAGCCTTGATTTTACTTTCAGAAGGCGGCATCCGAGCAGAAGATGCATCTACTGTTTGATTATCGAAAACTACATTAGCTGGATTTTTTTCTGAATTTTTGTTGAGGTTTCCTCATCGTGCGAAAAGGAAAACAGTGAGGTGAGAAATCTCAAAAAAAAATTGGAACAAATCCAGCTAATGTAGCTTTTGGTAACCATCTAGTAGATGCATCTTTTGCTCGACAGTCGCCATCTAGAAGTAAAAACCAAGGCTGTAAGAACCACTGGGAAAAAAAGGGCCTTATATCACCACTTTTCAGACGGGCGATTTTTTTCTATTTCTCACTATAAGTGAGCGGCTTTGCTTCTATCCACTCACCTACTGAGTCTATTTTACCGAACCGCTGAGTTATGGCCCATCAGAGCGTAGTACATGACACTGGAAGCAAGGTTGAGCAGGGTTGCGACTTGGCACAACGGGGGTCGTAAAATAATTGGAGAAGTTTTGAAAAAAAAATGCAAATCGGGGGGAGGGGCTCGTGTGATTTGACCAAATTTCGACACAAGTTTGAGACTTGTCTAACTTTTTCATTCTCACAAGACATAAGGAGTTTTTTTTTTATCTCGACAGGGGTCGTAAAGGTAATGGTTAACTGAGGGAGGGCCGTAGCTCGGCCGGAAATCGGTGCAACGGCCTGCTCAACCCTGACTGGAAGGCCCCCAAAAATCTTTTTTTTTTCGCTAATTGGATTGGACAATTGCGATTTTGACGAGTATGCAGGTCACAAGCGGTTGACAAACCAGTCTGAACAACTCGTGGTTGTGTAGGAAGCATTCTGTGAAGTAGCTGAGTTAAAATCGGAAAAAGCTGGCGGAGCGACCCCCCCTCCAATTTTCAATTTGGTGGCGACTCCCCATTTTGGAAAATTTCCAACATTGTTAACCCTAGCTCAAGAGCCGACCGCCACTGGACCGGTATTCGCCCTGCGTGGAGAGACTTTGGCGGGCCTATCCTGGACAGATTAAGAACCCGTCTGGCCGCTGGAATAGCCACAAGAGATCGTTATCCGTACTAGCGGATGGTGATTCTGCAACTGCTATTCACCTAAAAATAACGCTAGCACTCAAGGATGGAATAGCAGCCGCTTCCGGACACCAAAAAGAGTATTGAAAACTAACCCTCATAACGCAGCCACGATTCAACTTCCGTCCCTCAAACGACCCCTCGTCGTACCGCCCGTACAGTTGAGACAGAATAGGGGAACGGGAAAGAGCAAAACTTCAAAAGGTTTGCCCTTTGGACGTCAAATGTTTGCCTTACGCACCCTGTGCAGCATCGTTTTATTGATCCTGCACTTCATAAAGCAATGACAAACCGCGTACATTCAACCTGTTAAAAAACCCAATCAATTCCTTTAGGACGCGGTCAATCCCACAATGTGCGATGATCACAGCCCGCCTATAGTGTATTTTATAAGGTGCACACTAGAACCTTGAGAAAATACAGCAGGCAAAAAGGTGCCTGGATAGCAGCAAAAAGTCAGGAATAACGACTTTAGGCGCGGGAATCTTCCAGTTCCGCACGTTCCCATTAGTTTTCGCCAGAGTAAAGTTTGAGGCAGTGTCCACGATAAATTTCGTCTTCAGTTTTCCGCCGGAAATCGAAAGACCAGAGTCTCATTGGAGCAGTAGGGGTGAAAGAACGAACGAAAACTAGCCCGAAAGAGCTTTAATCGGCTCCGAGATCCGCTCGCGCTAGCCTTTTCCGTTCACGGTCGAGTTTTCCGAGGACAGTTCAGTCCGCTTCTTCATTAGCTTTGGAGCACAAGCGCGGCTGAGTTTTAGCATTGGGACGCACTTGCACACGCTATCACCTTCAGTATCATGCCCGCGCAACTCATCCACCGTAGAAATGTGGCTTTCAGGAAGATGGGCTAATTTTGGATGTTTCGCAGCGCTTTTCTTGATTCTCTATTCACTGATGGAACAGCCAGACTCTAAATCTTCGTTTTCCGGTGGAAAGTCGAAAACGATTTTTATCGTGGACACTGCCTTTAAGGTGAAAACAACTATTAAATTCTCACCTCCTGGTGTAATTACTGGGAATGGCCGTTCATAGGGGGGGGGGCACATAGATTTTTGGACCAAAATTGAAGGCTACGAGGATAGCAAAAACTTAGGACCAGAAATGAGAATTCCTGGAAGTGAAAAAGATGAAACTTGCGTTTCGTTACCCAGAAGTGTCAATATATTTTGCAAAAAGAAGTTTCCAAAATTTACACCTCAGGGAATTTACACCGCGAGAATTTTGGTATCTGGAAAAAAATTTCATGGCCGCCAGAAGGTTCTCTCCGAGTTCGGGGAATTACACAACGCTTCGATTGACCCCGATAGAGAAGAACTGCTGAATTGAGAACTTCATAGCTAACTTTCTTGATTCATAAAAAAACCTTGGAGGGCCAAACTCTACAACGCTGAGCGCTTGGGGAGGGTCATGGTCAGCCGCAGCGTCTCTTTTGCTTTCCTCCAAATGTTTTTACTACACTGATAAAAGGTTAAAAGTGTTTGATGAAAAGTTTGTAAGTCGATGCGACAAAAAGCAGCATCATGACGCAGGAGACTGTGACTTTAGGTCAAAGCTTTCAATTATGTACCATGTTTGAAGCGCAATAAGTGATTAAATGTCGCAGTAAAAAATAATTCGCAAATTTTAGCACAGGAAAAAAGGCGAGAAAACTTGGAGATAAAAAAGATTACCTGTCGAAAGTCTGTGTAGTCGGACACAACATCTTCGTGTGTTTCCGGGCTAGATTTTTGGAAAAACCAAGGCATCTTCTATAGAGTAAAGCAGCGGCGTTCGTCTAAAATGAAGTTGTTGAATTCGCCTTCTGAATGTAGTCATCACGATAAATACTCCGAAGAAAAAAAGAAATTTCTGTACCCTATTGCAACACTAATGTCGAGAAGTGGTTAAAAGCGAATCACGAATAGCCTAATTCAGACCCAAATTGGCACGTGGCACGCCCACCCCGCCCAATCCCTCAACGGCCGTCGATGAAGTGGGCGGAGCGGAGGGAACGTCACAATCAGATTTGGGGCTGTAGAAGACCATCAGCGGCTCGTTTTTTTTTCAGCACGATTATTGCGATGAACCCTAGACCTTTCCACTTTCGACGAATACTAGAGTACATTTTCCCACGTAAACACTGTCGGTGCTATCTTAGCGGGGGGGGGGCACTATGGCGCGATGCACTTGGCCACGCCCATTTAACTGTG
This sequence comes from Aplectana chamaeleonis, assembly GCA_029168955.1. Classification (NCBI taxonomy): domain Eukaryota; kingdom Metazoa; phylum Nematoda; class Chromadorea; order Rhabditida; family Cosmocercidae; genus Aplectana; species Aplectana chamaeleonis. The sequence goes on from JAPDOI010001221.1 coordinate 59,605, forward strand.
CCGCACTGAATTTTAGCCCGGCGTTACCCTCCCCCGCCAAAATCAGGAGGGTCGTTGCGGCGCAGAAAAAACTGGCATGGCCAAGTGCTATGCAACAATGAATAGAATAGCACCACACTGTCTTCAAAACTAACATATAAAAAAAACTGAAAACAAAAACGAACAAAAAAATCTAAACTATAACATGGACTAAAAATTACGTCTACTAAACCAGCTATTAGAACTGGATTATCAAAACAAAGCAAAAAAATATAGCTTTCTCTACAGCACAACTCCAAGAAACTTAATTAAAGAATTTCTTAGGGATTTTGATCACATATATGTACGTATGCATTTTTTAATCTTGCAGATAGGTAGGTTCATGGTGAATTCACGGCCGCTCAGCCACTATAATTTCACGTAACCTAACAAAAATCGAATTTATGATCCGGCAAAGTTTCGGAGAAATAAGAGCCTTTGGCCAGACTACTGTATATCTACCGTAACCTTTCCTAAAACTCTACTTATATTCCTGTTTACAACCTCTTCATATAATTTGCTTAGACAAAATAGGACGTAAATAATAGACCAAGACTACCGGCAATGTGGAATCGCGCTGATTTCCCTCCCAACACCACTACTAACGAGGGAAAAAAATAAAAAAATATTGGATAAAATTTTCTTAGAATCACAAGAAACTGCCGAGAATGGTAAGGCAAGTGACTCGATAGGGTTGCGAAATGAGAGCGAACACAGAGGTGAGTCACAACAAAATGTGGAACAAAGGATGACTCACCGCTCGAAAAACTGAAGCACACAATCTCTAGGCGAATACTGGAACTGGCAGTCGCATGTAGAAGAAATATCCTGAAGAAATTATATGCAAAAAATATAAAAAAATCAGACAAGAAAAAAGGTCTTCAAAAAAAATCGCACAAAGGTGAGCTAATGTCGTCTAGGATTCCACCCGTAATACACAGAATTTACAATTTAACAGTGTAAAAGAATCTCAATGTTCAAGAAACTGACAAAATCAAAAAAGAACATGAAAAACGAACGCAGGTTCGCTATAATAGCCGGAAATGCGGCGTTATTGGATGCCCATTATTCGTCCCAGCCGACTGCGCGCTGCGCCTGCGTCGCGTGTCGACAAACCTCACTGGGGCGCGACAGCAGCTCCCACATCTGACTCGAGGAGCCTCGAAGTATATGGCTAGAGTGTAGACCTGAGTGTTAGGCTTCCAACACAAACATTCCAGCAATCGATTTGGGGTTAAACAGAGCTACTGTGCTTATCTGGGCCAAATTCCGGTCCGCCATTGCGTCTCGACACGCTTTGCGGCCGCACGCTCCCGAGTCAGAAGAGCTTCCAGCGCCATAGCCGCCGACCTGCTGACTCTTAGTGGGTTTCAGAGACTGGAAACCAAGAAACTTTGAAGAAAATTGTATAAAAAAGCCACATCGAGTCGGCTTTGGCGCTGGAAACCCGACTGACTCGAGCGCGTGCGGCCGCAAAGCGTGTCGAGACGCAATTGCGGACCGGGATTCGGTCCAGATAAACACAGTAGACAACTCTGGTATGGTCTACAGCAATGGAAGTAGGACCTGGTGAGGTTGCGGACTCTTCCTAACATACTGTAGTCTGATTATGTTATCACTAATTTTTTCGAAATACCTGAGATTTGTCGGGGAGTTTTTGTTTCCACTCTCTCATTTTCACCTGTTATCATTGCTTCCACAGATGTGGTCGTATCGGTGAAAACACAGACTCACCGATCTATCACAGCTGTTTCGAAAAAATCGAGTGATACCACTAGCAAACTACCGTATGTTAGGACGAGTCCGCAACCTCACCAGGTCCTACTTCGATTGCTGTAGACTATATGCCGTCTTGGATTTGTTTTATTTTACTAAGCACCCACGATGGTTTTAGAATTGCATCCTGATCTTGAAGACACATTTATGTTACCAGAAAACTGGAGCCATGTCTCGATAAGGTGTGCACTTCTGCACAGTGTATGAATATCCTACGCACTTATGTACTGTCGTTCTCTAGGCCAAATTCCGGTCCGCAATTGCGGACTACAGCTGTTGCGTCATGCGGCACGTGATAATCGTGCTGGGAGAAGGGTGAATCGTGCCGGGACCAAGTGGTTCCAGCACGATTAACACGAGTCGCATGATGCAATAGCCGTAGTCCGCAAATACGGACCGGAATTCGGTCCAGAGAACGACAGTACAAGTCCTATTGTCTATAGACCATTGAATATAATTTCTATTTTCGACTTATACGGTGCTTATTTGGGCCAACTTCCGGCCCGCAATTGCGCCTCGACACGCTTTGCGGCCGCACGCTCCCGAATTAGAGGAGCTTCCAGCGCCGCAGCCGCCGATCTGCCGACTCGAGGTGGGTTTTGGAAACTGGAAACTAAGAAAATTTGAAGAATTTGGCGCTGGAAACCCGACAAACTCGGGCGCGTGCGGCTGCAAAGCGTGTCGAGCCGCAATTGCGGACCGGAATTTGGCCCAGATAAGCACAGTACATCAGTCTATTCCTCTCAAGTTGGTGTTTTCCATGTATAAATAAGCGTATTCGATCCAAGAAAGCCTAATTATGACTCGAATCATTGTGGAGGCTTACGCCATGCAGAACCTTCTGAAGGAACTCATTAGGAAATGGCAGCGTTGCACTGGTCGGCAACGCCTATACCAACAAAATTCATACCAGTTATTGTTCTTCCGATGATCTTTTCAAATCAATGTCTGGAACTGCTGAAGACTTCTCTAAACCGGGTCATAGAGGTTCTCTCAGTTGATTGAACGCTAAAGTAGGGGTTCACCAACCAAAACAATTTTTCTGAACAGCCTAAGGGGTCGTTTATACTTCCGCTGCCGAGCGGCGCTGCCAAGTGCGATCCTATAGTATCGATCGTGCAGCGCCGCGTGGTCAATGTTAAAGAAATGCTATGTGCCGCGCCGCACGGCGGCGGGAGTATAAACGACCCCTAAAGATAGCTTGATGCCCTCCCCCTTACCTTGTCGCCCAACTGAGAAAACCAGCCACACATTTTATTGGAAGTTCAGTAACGGGTACGACTTTCGTTGGAAACGGCGTTTTGACCAAATGTGCTTTTTTAGTCAGATGAGCTTCAGGTTTGGCTTCACTTTTTCTTCTGCGTTTTGGTTCTAAGACTCGAAAAAATTTATTTCTTTTGCTCCAATCTGATCCGATCTTTACTTGCTGGTTATTAAAGAACTATAGTATATTTTGGTGGTTGAATGCCCCATATGATGCGGTCCTTTCCAGCAATCAAAAGTTAAGAATTTGTCATCAGCTCCTCGATGAACAGTCTCGGGCAGGGTTGGCCAAATCTGAATCATTGACTACGATCGGAGTCCACTATTTTTTTTTGAAAATCATAGAACGGAATTTTTATTGGTGTTGAACATACCAAATAACCCATTACATATTTGGTCGAAAATAATATTGCGATCGCTAGAATTGAAATCTGAAATATTCTGAATTCCTTCAAAACATAACGGAGCTGAACATTCCGAGTGTTACCTATAGGAGGTATTGTTTCGAAATTCTGGACATAAACTCCTGATCATCGGTTAAATGTTGTTTGCTGCAAATATGTGGAATTTTCTCCATTTCGACTTCTCAAGTGGCAATTATCTGTATTGTGCCATCGATTTCTTAAAGGCAGTGTTCACGAAAAAAATGTGTTTCAGTTTCCACTAAGAATGGGTAGTGGAGGGGCACATTGTAACGTTGACGTTGAAAGAACGCATGAAAACGAGCCAGGAAAAGCTCCAAAATAGCCCGAAGTTGCCACTTCGGGCGCAAGGCAAACCCCAAAAGCGCATTGCCCGCCCACAGACGTGAACGAATGAATGCTCGAGGTCGTGAGATGAGCGATGATTTCCAATCATTAGCCCCGTTCTTTCCTTCTTTCTCAGCTTCTCTTTTTACTCAGGTCAGCTCGCATAGATCGGCAGCAAAAGAGGGAAGTTACAGGCCTTGGACAACTCGTCCACCATGTTTCCTTAGCTCAATTTTTGAGGGACCATGACTCCGTCCCCAGAAGGTCTTGTTGGATTTCAGAGGCATCATTGGAATCAGCATGGGGCCGTTTTCGAGAAAGGCGGGAAAATAGAACAACGATTTTTATCGTGAACACTGCCTTTAATTACAGACTGCGAGTTGTATTATGTGGCAATATTCCTCCGCTATTCGTTAAAGGCACAGTCCCACCTCGAAATCGGTTTTCCGTTTTCCTGCCTATCTTAATAAAGGTCCCACGCTGATTCGAATAATGTCTCTGGAAGCGTACAAGACCTTCTGGGAACGGAGTTGTGGTCCCTCGAAAATTCAGCTAGGAAAGCTTGGTGGACGAGTTGTCCGAGGCTTGAAACTTCCTTCATTTGCGACCGATGTATGCGAGCCGAACTGAGCAAAGAGAGAGGTAGAGAATGAAGGGAAGAACGGGGCAATTGATCAAAAACAATAGCTCATCTCGCCACTGTGGAGCTCGAAAGATCGTAAAAGGGGCGTGCCAAAGTGGCTTCTCGAAGTGGGCGCCCCAGGGTGGCTTCCTCCTATATCTCGCTTATTCGGAGGAATTGAGAGCTCGCACTTGGCAGGTGCTATATGGGGTGGGTCTACTTCACAATTATGTGGAAATCTCAGATTTCGCCGCTGAGCTTGGACTGTGCCTTTAAAGGCAGAGGTCACGATGAGAAACGTTATCGAAAAAATACAAAAATCAGCTTAGATCGAAAAAAGCTGAAAAACTATGAAGGTAGTTCGGTGGAAAAACGGGCTAGAAATGGATTTTCCGAGGCCCAAAGATGCCATTTCGTGTACACGTTATACTTGTTATCCTAAGATATTTCCGGATAATGGATCGATTCGGATAATGCCAATTTTAATTTTCCCGGATATTCGTTCGCTTCAGATAATGCGCTTTTTCAAATTTTCAGATAATGGATCGATTCAGATAATGCCATTTTTCTAATGATTCGGATACGTATATCCGGTCGGATAATTTCGGATATTTTCGGAACAAAGTTGAAGCGGAACGGTGAGAAATAAACCAGGTACTCAAGGCAAGCCTATGAAACATCCATCATTTGCAGCTTGTTCACATACAAAATTAAATCCTCATATACATAGGTATATTAATAAAAATATAAACACATATCTTCAATTATTCTGTCTACGTTGGGAGGCACAGTATTAGCCATACACAGGTTTTTCAGTACAACTAGCAAATAGAAAGTATGCAAAGCAACTATAGAAAAAAATTTCTACACTGAATAACTAGCCACTTGGTCATCTCACTTGACCACACAAATTTTTCAGCGCTGCAACGACTCTTTTGATCTCGGAAAGATGAGAGAAATCCTGGGTTGATGCACTGAATAGAAATCGATACGGAAAATGGGCGTGGCTTAGTGCAATTACATCCGACTTTATCCGAAAATTATTCGATTTTATGCGAAAATAATCCGACTTTATCCGAAATTTTACCCGAATTTTATCCGATATTTATCCGCATTTTGTCCGATTTTATCCGAATTTTCGACCCATCGGATAATGGTTCGATTCAGATAATGCTGATTTTAAATTTCTCGGATATTGGTTCGATTCAGGTAATGCGTTTTTTTCGAATTTTCGGATATAGGATTATCCGATTCTCGGATATCCGAAAAGGAGTGATTCGTATACTAAGTATAGTACACGTGCACAGCGTCGCTAAAAAGAGATAGCAGTGTCATGCCAAGCAGTCAAAAATCATTGATATCCAGAGGAAGAAATAAATGCAAATTTACCTAATTAAAACAATCGAACAATGAAAGCAAAAGCTTCAGTCAATGCTTTTTGACTAGATGAGTGCATGAACATATGCCGATGATGTGGAGTGGGCTCGTCCACCATCAAAAGACAGGAAAGTTCAGGCTTGAAATTTGGCCCTAAACAGCGGTTTTTCGCGATTTTCTCTTATAGAGCCTACTATTCTAAACCCAGAGAAGGGTTTAGAGACCAAAAGACGATAAGCATATTTGATAGCGACCACGGCCTTTGAGACACCGGTTCTGCCGAATTCAAAGCTGTTCGTGAGCACGACTCAATGTGAAATAGCGCACGCGACGAGCTCACTGCCGCGTTCGGCACGTTTCGCAGCACGCGCGGCAGTTTTGGCCGCGCAGTAGGCTGGGACAAATAATCAGGATCGCGTCATTGCAGAATTACAGTGACAGGGAAACGCTGCGGGACCGGCACGGGAAAGACCACCCTGAGCACACAATTCTGAGCATGCCAATGCCATGCCATAAGATAACGGTTGTCATGAGCTACCCACCTTCGGTTTCGTGGAAAGTATGGGTAGGTATATCTCTCTGACTCCATCGGTCTAACGTGTCTGGTAGGATATTTTTCTGAAGATGGATCCGACCTGGATTTGGGAAACGCTCATTGGCTCAAAATCCGATGTCGCAAACGAGATTGGAACTGAATAGTCCAAAGAAGAAGCGCTCCCTCAGCGTCTCTGACATTTTTAGATTACGGTAAGAAGTATGCAAATTATGCAGCATGTCTTACCGTAATCCAAAAACAGTATTCAACGAGTTTTTTGCGTTTTCACGTTCCAAAACACTTTAGCTGCCACGTAAAAAGGAGTATCTGCATCGAGAGTGAGTATCACGAGCATTTTGGACAAAAAGAACGCAAAATAATAATAAAGTACTGTGCTTCTCTGGGCCAAAATCCGTTCCGCAATTGCGTCTCGACACGCTTTGCGCCCGCACGCGCTCGAGTCGGTCGAGTTTCCAGCACCAAAGCCGACTCGATATGGCTTTTCGATACAGTTTTCTCCAATTTTTCTTTTTTTCCAGTTCCCAAAACCCACATAGAGTCAACAGGTCCGCGGCTGCGGCGCTGGAAACTCTTCCGACTCGGGAGCGTGCGGTCGCAAAGCGTGTCGAGACGCAATCGCGGACCGGAATTCAGCCCAGAGAAGCACAGTAAGTAAGAAATCAGCGTGAAAAACTCGTTGAATTCTGTTTTTGGATTACGGTAAGACATGCTGCGTGATTTGCGTACGCGACGTCTTACCGTAATCCAAAAATGTCAGAGACGCAGAGGGAGCGCTGCTTCTTTGGACTCTTCGCTTGCCATCTCGTTTGGGACAGGGTATAATTCGGAATCCGAAATCGCGTGTATCGATGTTCAAACAATTTCATTATCTGATCGGATGAAAACGGATATTGGTTGGTGGGACTGAAGGAATAACTGACTGAATGGAGCGAATCCATGCAGTTTCCGCGGTCGCGAATGAATTCACGATTTGGAAATCGGAATATCCGAATCCAATACATCAGAAAATGGAAAGATCTGGAGTTTTCTTCGGATGAAACAGATAAAGATGAGACAAAAAACTAATTCTCCGAGAGGATGAAAACGGATACTCAAGGCTATAGAACCGCGAAATTCTCAAAGTTTCCAAGCGTGCTGGTGCGGAGCGGCGGTTAGAAACACACTGAGAGAGAGAGCATTACAGACGGAGGGAGCAGAATCGCCCGCGCCGCTCGCGTCATGAGTCGTGAGAATTACGACGTTTCACAGACGATACTTGAATAAAAAGGCACAATTTCTGGATCAACCGCTTACGAAAATCCATAGAAATTTTGCAGGCGCACCTTCATTCCATATTTCGTAGACGTTAACCCGTCGAATTCGACACGCTTACCACGCTGTTCACGTAGATAAAATTTCTGATCCCGTTAGGAACGAACAGTTGTGAATGCTTTCGTAGTAAGAGAGATATAGATACATGTGATGGATGTTTGCCAAATTCTTTATTGATAAAACTTTGCCAACATACAAATAAAAAATGTTTATCAAAAATTTGGTACATGGAGGACGTGTAGATGTTTGCAGTGCCATCTGATGAAGAATCTCGCCACTGAGTTGACAGTAGATCTCTGTAAGTCGCTTCAAGAATTTCTCTCTAACTGCTCACTTTTTTTGGCCAGCCGCAGCAGTCTACTTTTCAATGAAAATTATTTCCTGAAAAGTAAGAAAATATTGAGAAATTGTGGGCGAATCAAAAATGACTAAAGCGTCATAATTCCGCACATTACGAGACAGTATTCGTGGGAAATCACGAAATTTTTCTCCTTCTGTAAATTCACAATCAATAATTTTCCCATTTTGGTCTTTTTATTTCCCTGAAAAAAAGTGTTTTTTTTTCTCAAAAAAAAATCAGATTTCTAATGGTTTCGGATTATTATATTTTTCCACTTCAACGGTCCAGATTCGTCACAAAGAACGAGAACAACTGTTCTTTACCCAAACTGGATGAAAAATCATGTTGTTGCATTTTTAAGTATTCACTGAACTCTTCGAGAATAGCTCAGACCTTTTTTTGGTTAATTAATTGAAGTCTAGTGCATCTGGCCAGTATATTGAAAAAAAAATTTTAAGATGCGATTCATTCGATTCACTGAGAATATGACTCAAAAGAGATGTTTCATCGTCGCGGGACATGTGGCCCAGACACGAATACATTCGAGTTGCACACTGCGATAGAGGTTGTCTGCATTTGCGGACCGAAATTTTGCCACGATTGTGGCAGTGGCTGAGACTTAGAGAAAATCTATTGCTTCCAATGAAGTTGCTTGCAGTATGGGAATGAAACATGCCTCAGTTCATCAGTGTGAGTAGCCCTACATGTTCAAGTTGAAAAATGATTTTTCTGTGTTAAAATGAATTAAACTCGAGTATGTGTTTTTCCTAGCCTGTGAGAAATAGGAAAAAAATGTATCGACATTCTAAAATGGGTTTAGTTCAATGTAGTAGTGATAACTTTTTCTGAAATTGAGATTTTACCAAAGTTCCTCGGTTTTACTAAATGTACTTATGGCATTCTCGAAACGGGAAATTTTGAAAAAAAAAACGCATTAGATTTATATGACTTACTTGACTTAATCGGTTGGCTTTCGCCTGACGCGGTCATTCCGCATCTTCACCGAGGTGTGCCGTCCTAGTAGTCAGCCGTGTCCATTTTTCACGGTCTTCAGCCACAATTTGAACACATTCCATCCAGCTGTCACTATTCCATTTCCTGCGAAACGAAACATCGCGCCTGAACTGTCTTTCGATGCCGAGTGACTTCAAATCCTCTTTAACCACATCCGTCCAGAACTTTCGCCTACGCCCAGGTGGCCGTTTCCAGACAGGATTTGGAAGCATTTTTAAAGCGTGTTGTACGAGACGATCCGGCGTTCTTCTTAGTATGTGCCCGAGCAGTCGAAGTCGACTTTCCATTGCTGCTTGAGATGGCGTTAGGAGATGCTGGCACCTCCCTCGTGTCAAGCGTTGATGTACTGCGTCGATTTCCTTGTAAAGGTCTTCGTTATGGCATACACGCGGCCAGAAATATCCAAGCAAACGCCTAAAAAGCTTCCTCTCCGTGCAATCCAACCTTTCCATCTGCGTTTTCGGTGCTGCCCACGTCTCCGATCCGTACATCATGATAGGGCGAATAGCGGATAGGTAGACGCGCAACTTGACTTCCTTCGCGATGGTGGTAGACCACAAACACTTGGTTAGAGAATTGAATGCAGACGTAGCTTTCGCACATCGTTGTCGGATATCCGCTGCATAACCACCATCGTTCTTCAGCAAACAGCCCAAATAACAGAAATCGTCCACCAGTTCGATACGTTGTCCGTCCACACAAACTCCAGTTGAAGGCCTCTGAGAGACCCACATCTGCTTGCATTTGTCGGGACGAAGACGAAGTCCATAGGCTGCGGCATACTTCGAAACGAGGTTCACAATCCTTTGCAGTTTTGCGTTGTTTTCAGCGAGTAACACAATGTCGTCGGCGTACTCCAGGTCGACAAGGGAGCGTCCTGATGGTGTTAGGATCACATCCGCAGGAAACTGTTCTGCAACTCTACGCATGATGTCATCAACGGCGAAGTTGAAAAGAAAAGGTCCTGCAACGGCTCCTTGCCTTACTCCTGTTTTCACCTCGAAAGCTGACGTAAATCCGACAGGTGTACGAACTGCTGCTGTTGTTCCTTTGTTCATGTCCTCGATTAACCGAACATACTTTTCCGGGACTCCATCTGCTCGCAGAGCATTGAGCAATCGATCACGATGAGGAGAGTCGAACGCGGCTTCAAAGTCCGAAAAAGCAAGCTGTAATGGCTTCGAAAACCGCTGCCACGATTCAATTACTCTTCTCACGACGAACACTTGGTCGATGGTCGATCTTCCAGGTCGAAAACCGGCTTGCTCATCTCTGGTCGTTCTTTCACGATGTTTGATAAGTCGCTCGAGAATGATACGTTCTAAAACCTTGTACATGACACGAAGTAGAGAGATTCCTCTGTAGTTCTTAGGATCCGTGACGGATAGCTTCTTGTGAAGAGGTACGATGATCGCATGTCTCCACGAATCGGGTATCCTTTCGCTCATCCATATGGCACGGATGGTGTTGGTCATTTCACGAATCCCAGACGGAGGAAGAGCTTTCAGCATTTCAGCAGTGATGTCATCTCCACCAGTTTTACATTCTTCATTTTCCGGACACAATCCTAAACTTTAGACTCAGTCGGCGGGTCCTCACTGACATCGTAATGTGCTCTCTGAACATGCGGGAGCTCAGGTACTGATGGCGCTGGACGATTCAGTAGTGAACTGAAGTAATCCTTCCATATTGGCAGCGTCGCATCACCAACTGCAACTCCATTGGTAGTGTTCAGGACAGGAGAACATCTCTTCATCTTCCCGCTATACTGTCGCAGCAACGTGTAGGCTTTCTTCGGATTCTTCTCCTCCCAAGCCTTCTCGAACTCCTTAGCTCTACACGTCCACTCTCGTTCGCGGTCACTTTGAAGCTGCCGACGCAACTTCCTCCTCAGACGCTTCTCCTCCACGAAGTTTCCTGCAGTTCGGAGAGCACATACTCTGTTGTAGGTAGATGTTGTTTCTTCTGAGACGTAGGCGAACTTCTTCTTAGGCTGTACAACCGGGAGTGCCTCTTTCGAAGCGTCCTGGATGCACTTGACAAAAGAATCCGCGTCGCAAAGTTTCTTCTTAGTCCGTACTCCGATGTGAATAGAAACGCGTTGTCGGAAATTCCTTCTGCACTCTTCATCTCTGAGACTTGTCATGTCAATCCTCTGGAGAGGCTGAGCCCTCGCTTCCTCTTATGAATCCTCGCAGTGAAGTTCAACAGAACAGGACGGTGATCCGAATCGAATGCGATATCCCACACAGCTCTAGATCTTCGAATGTCCGATACTGGAATATTCCTCGTCAGGACATAGTCAAGCTGTAGTTTCAAAGTTGTCATCTTCCGCTTCCGCTGCTCTTCTGGAGATAGCCGGGTTGGTCCCTGCCACGTAAGCTGATGGCGGCGATGATTCCTCTTGAATGTCGATGCAATAATCAGACCACTGCGTTCACAAAAGTCGACAAGGCGGTAGCCATTGTCCGATGTTTGCTCCACTGGGTAGAACCATTTACCGAGTACTTCGGATTCCTGATCAAGTCCCATCTTCGCATTAGCGTCAATCCCACGACAACAGCATGTTGACAAGGTATCCTGGCTAGCAACGTATTGAGTTCCTCATAAAACGCATCCTTCGAATTGTCTTCGGCGGTTTCAGTGGGCGCATGAGCACTCACTATCCACAGATTGAATCCTCTGTGATCCCGCAGTCGTACGAATGCATTCCGGCACGACGTTGAGCCAAACTCCTTGACCATACCATTGAAATCCTTCCTTACAGCTATTGCACAGCCTCCCACTCTCCTATCGTCAGCGTTACCGCAGTAGATGGTGTACTCTCCGACGCTGATGACGGGTCTATCCTTGAGGCGGGTTTCCTGCAAAGCAGCAAACGGTGCATGGAAATAGCTCAGAAGTCTGGATAGCGCAGTTTTTTGGATATCACTCGACAGCGATCGACAGTTCAGGGTGGCGAAATTGTGGCTTGTGGCCAAAGACTCCATGACTCCCTAGGTACGGATCCTAAGGTGTTATGGACCAGAGGCCTTAGTGTGCCGGACGGCGACACCTTTATGCAATGTGCGGGATACTTTCGCGATATAGTTGTGCACGCTATATCGCTCGAACGTTCCCTGTGTACACTCAAACGTCTGCTGGGTTCAGTAGAAGCAGGGGCACCAACGAGCAGGTACCAACAGACTTGTATACACACCCCCATTAGATTTATATATTCAGAAGAAGTGGCGAGTGACTATTAATCAACCATTATGAAGTTTCTAACTAATATCTTCCACAATAGATCATCAGAGAAGGAGGATACAGTTAGTTCCGACCAGGGCTGTGCGGAAATCATTTTCAAGATTTATGGAAACGGAAACGGAAGAAAAATGGCTGAAAATCGCCGGAAACGGAAGTGAACTAAAAATTATAGTATGATTAAATGGTAGGTTTCTGTCGCTGCTCATGGCATGCAGATGTACTTCTGTAGCTTGTGATCTCAATCTATTCCCTCAAGCACCAGTGGGGCTACGGTCTAAAACTGCAAGCAAGCCGAGTGCAAATAGATTTAAAGCATGAAAGGAATACGTGCTGCTGCTGCTGCAGGTTCTCCTAGTGAGCTGCAAACAAGTCTGCTTCAGCAACTTCTTTTCTAGAGTGCTGCTGATCTCTCTGATGTCGAGTTTCTACCGTTGACTGATTTTTCCAGTGCGATCGGTGTTCTACGACGGCTGCGGGTACATACATATAGCATTCACCATTGTTGAGAGAGCAGATGTCCGTTTGAGGACGATCCCAAAAGGTGATCTGAAGTACTCGATTTTCCGGATATCAATTTTGGACGCTGAAAGGATGGTACTTGCTGCGCATCACGAGAAAATAATTCTTCTAGTGGACCGAGATCATGCCTTCGTTGCGTACCTTGGCGAGATTGGCGTCCTTGCTGCGAGCCATTACAAGGATCGCATTCCTAGCTCCGGTAGGAAGAGGTGGTGGCCAGGGCTGGGCACGCGTCCCGGGTAACCTTAGGGGGGTGCATATTAGACGTTGCAGAGAGGGCAAAGGGGGGTGCCTAAGCCGAACACGAAAAAAAAAGAACGAAGTGCATGTTCTGTCGAATTTCAGGAAAAAAGTAGTACGCACTATTCTTCTGAATTGTCATATCTTCTTCTCCGCTTTTTGAGTCAAACACTTAAAGAATTCAAATCATTGATAGAGATGCAGGTTGTGTTCGCAATAATTCATAGTTGCTGTCAAAGATTGTTTCGATGAAGGATTAAACACTACTCTGTTATCTTGTAGCAAGTAAGGATTGATGTGGTGTCATGTTTCTTTGATGCAACGTTCATTGATTACGCGGGTGGTTACCAATTCGAGGCAAAGATACTAAGACAGCGCCCAGGAAAACTATCATTCAAGTTCAAAAAAATATTAGCGAACTGATGTATAGCCTAGGTCGCTCATTTTGTGCCGGTCGAAGCAAGGCTTATCGGGCTTATCATGTCAAAATTTTCTTATCACTGTTATACTTTGCCATGACCGACCGCTCCGCTGCTTACTCTGCCCGGACTCATCCGAGCAGGCTAGGATTTATTTCGACAAATTAAAAGTACAGATAGCACAGTCAGCATCACAACTAGTCAATAGATTTTTATTCATGAGAATGTGACTTATGAAAAGAGCCAACTGTAAAAATTGAAGACTGCAAGTTACTATGAAAGAAGCGAATGACCGTTTCCTCCTCATTGAGAAGTACCCTGTACATAAAAACCCGAGTTTAATCCACCTTGAATGCCGCAATCTCTCATAGGCTAGGCTAGCCGTGCGATCTGGTGTTTGTCCGCAGCTACACAACGCGCACTGGAGTGGACGCGCACGCAATATTAATTGAAAAATGTATTTTATTACAGAACGGGGCGGAGAAAATGATTGAAACTGGAGTAAATGGAAGCAGGCAGAACTAGGATTCTTTCAATGTATACAGTATAGAAATTTAATGTAAACAAACTAAGTTGGAGCGGAGTGAATTTTTCGGACGTTATAAGGTTCATTCAAATGAACCTAGTTGATTAAAAACACCCACAAACATGAGAACTAAGAGCATTGCGAGAAAGAGGAGAATCTGGCAAACATTTTAATAGCAATAGGTTTCATATTCAATGTGATTTAAGGACCTTAAAACTCGTCCCGGTTTTTTCCCGGTTTTGTCTTGGTTTTCGGGGTAAAACCGGGACGAGATTTAAGGTCCTTAAATCACATTAAAAATCGGTCCCATTGATGCTAAAATGTTTGCCAGATTCTCCTCTTTCTAACAATACCCCTTGCTCTCAGTTTAATGCTAGTTTTGATCAACTAGGTTCGTTTGAATGAACCTTGTCACGGCTAAATATTTACACCCGCTCTAACTTTGTTTATTTACATTAAATTTCTAAAATGGGTACATCCAGAATAGACAACTTTCATCATCTTCCATTTCCTTTGGTTTTAATCCTTTTCTCCTCCCTGGTCTGTAATAAAATACATTTTTTATTAATATTGAGTGCGCGTCCATTCCCGTGTGCGCTGTGTAGCTGCGTACTGACACCGTATCACACGGCAAGCCGATTTTTTTAAGGGACAGCGGCATTCTAGGAGGCTAAAACTCGGGTTTTCTACTCCCTACGGATCACATGAATCCTAACATTGTTCCACAACACAAAATGGTTCTGATTTCCACATCAGAACAATCAAACACAGATTAACTAATCCTTTATAGGTTTATGAAAACATTCGACAGGAAACATTAATTATCGCAATAGTAGTAGTTCTGTTGTTGATAATTGTTCAATTGTTTTGTATTGAAAAATGCTTCATCTTTTGTAATAACTTACCGTCTTACTAACAAATTTTCCTCATGGGGTTGTTTTGAAGTTCAGAAATTACACTACCCTTTTTGTGGCCATTTTCGGAATTCTCTCTATTCAGTGCTTTTTTTATATTCTTGTTTATCAAAATCAGGAAGTCAAGATCATGGCTGTCCAACTATTCGGAAAACAGCCGATTTCGATTTCCCATAAGGGGGTGCCTAAAAATTACCGAGCTAAGGGGGGTGCATATTCAGAATCGCCATGCCGGGACGTGTGCCCAGCCCTGGTGGTGGCTCAGAGACTCTCTTCATTTGAATAGCGTGCTGCTGCTAGCACATGTAATGAGGGGGCGCACTCCGGGCCGACATCGAGTTGAACCCCTCGTCGTCAGCAACATGTGCTGCTAGCTGCAGCACAAGCTGCCGATGAGAAGTGGTCGAAACCCAGCATGCATTGGCAGCACGTGCTGTTGAAAACGAGGAGTCGGGGGCTATGGCGTGCAAATGCTATGGCGCTAAAGTTGAGCCCCGCGAGTGCGTGAGTAGCTAGACAGACGAAGAGGAGAAGTTTCTACCTCTCTGGTCCCTCAATCGGAGGACTCGATTGTAACAAAGTATGGTATTGATGCATGGAACTGCAATGACCAGCCAATAGTTCAGCGCTTCGAAAAAGTTTTGATAAAGAGTTGTAAAAGCAAACTGTGATGGTTTTCAACTGAGATGAGACTGATAACCACGGTTCGACTGCCAGATAACACCACGTACTCACCCGCGCAACAGTACCTAAAGTATGCCTTCTGTAGTCGCCAAGGTCTCAAGCCCATGTTGGGATCGTCCTGTGCGTTGGTGGAAGGGGGGGGCGTATACCGCGTGACGATTGGAAGGAGCGGTACACCGATCCAAACGATCAGGATTAGACTCACGCTGTGATGATCGCAGCCTTGCAGTACTATTTTCTTCCGTTTCCGGGCCCAAAAACTCGGAAACGGAACGGAACAGCTCAAAAAGTACCGGAAATACGGAAACGGAATCGGAAACGGAACAGTTCCGCACAGCCCTGGCTCCGACCCTATCTTTAGACAAAAAAAACATTGTTGGATTCTCCTTATTCCATCACAGAAAACTTACTCATTTTCGAAGAAAAAAAAATGTTACGCTTTTCAAAGTTAGTCACTTTTTCAATTAGCATGAATTATTTGCTGTTATCTCAGATTTCCCTGTCTCAACAACACTATGAGTAACCTGACGAAACTTAAATATTTGGTGTAACCACAGCATCTGTAAACATGCCTCAGTTCATCAGTGTGGGTAGCCCTACATGTTCAAGTTGAAGAACGATTTTTCTGTGTTAAAATGAAATAAACTCGAGTATGCGTTTTTCCTAGTCTGTGAGAAATAGGAAAAAATGTATCGACATTCATGGGTTTAGTTCAGTGTAATAGTGATAACTTTTTCTGAAATCGAGATGTTAACAAAATTCCTCGGTTTTACTAAATGTACTTATGGCATTCCCGAAACGGGAAATTTTCGAAAAAAAAGCGCATTAGATTTATATATTCAGAAGAAGTGGCAAGTGAATATTAATCAACCATTATGAAGTTTCTAACTAATATCTTCCACAATAGATCATCAGAGAAGGAGGATACAGTTAGTTCCGACCCTATCTTTAGACAAAAAAAAAACATTGTTGGATTCTCCTTATTCCATCACAGAAAACTTACTCATTTTCGAAGAAAGGAAATGTTACGCTCTTCAAAGTTGCTCACTTTTTCAATTAGCATGAATTATTTGCTGTTATCTCAGATTTCCCTGTCTCAATAACACTATGAGTAACCTGACGAAACTTAAATATTTGGTGTAACCACCAGGGATGTGCGTAATAGAAATTTTGCAATTCGTTAGTCGTTAGTCGTTCAACCGACCAAAACCCTCGTTAGTCGTTAGTCGTTAAAAATCTAGTCTTTGAAAATCAGCACAGATGAGGCAGAAAAATTTCTTAGAAGAAGAAAAAGTAAGGCATGAAAAAATGCTTGTTTTCTAAAACATTCATGGCTATTGAACACACAAAGCATTCATCGTTAGAGAACCTGAATTAAATTCTAAGCCAACATATACATAATTAAAAAGATGAATGAAAACCTAATACTCAAGGGCACGTGTTTATAGATTGTGTCCTTTTTTATGAAAGAAGAAGCAATATGAGAAACCGAGGGAATCCTGAACTCTTCGGTTTTTTCCATGCGTAAATTTGAGCTACTGACGATGACTTAAATTTGGAGAACGCGCCCTTTACCATCCAATTATCGGATAACAGTTCCCGATAATGCGCAACTGTGACCTGCAGGCACAGCCCGATATAATCGATTACATGGCGAAATGCACAAGACCCCGATTTGTTGCGGGCGGTCGCATAGCGGTAATTGCAGACCGATAGCGATAGTACAAGCGGCTGCTCAGTAATCGCCGCAACGCGACCGTCTGCTGCGAAGTAGGGCATGTGACACGCGAACAATCGCTCCTCTCGCATCTGCAACTGCTAATACTCATTTTTGCTTAAAGGCAGTGTCCACGATGAAAATCGTTTTTCTGTTTTTCCGCCTATCTTGAAAACGGCCCCATACTGATTCCAATGATATCTCTGAAATCGTACAAAACCTTCTGGAAACGGAGTTATGGTCCCTCAAAATTTGAGCTAAGGAAACATGGTGGACGAGTTTTCCGAGGCTTGTAACTTCCGTATTTTGCAGCCGATCTATGCGAGCTGACCTGAGTAAAGAGAGAAGCTGAGAATGAAGGGAAGAACGGGGCTAATGATTGGAAATCATCGCTCATCTCACAATCTCGAGCATTCATTTGTTCACGTCGGTGGGCGTGTGATGCGCTTTTTGGGTTTTCAATGCGCTCGAAGTTGCAACTTCGGGCTCTTTTGGGGCTCTTCCTGGCTCGCATTCATGCGTTCTTTCGACGGTAACGTTACAGAGTGTCCCTCCACTACCCAATCCTAGTGGAATTTCGAAAACTTTTTTCATCGTGAACACTGCCTTTAAGTTCCGTTGAGTTTTATGCCTGAGTTTTTGAAGAGCTGCCTCCTGCATAATGTTATGCTGAAAAAGACATTCCAGAAAATAATTCTAGGTTTTCTTGAGACTTCTCTGTTTTGGAACCGCGAAACTTTCGGTTTCATAAAAAAAATTAAAAAATTCTCCGTTCTCAAACTGCTTCGCACACCAGCGCTAGTATTAGAATATCGTTGTGTAGAAGCATTGAGTACCTCGGATCGCTAGTGCCTAATGTAGTCCTCGTATCACCTTTGATGTCTTCTGTTAAAATCTCCGCTGGAGCCGGTCAGTGTCGGAGCCGGTTCAGTGAGCCTACCATAAAGTCGCGCGATTGGCACGAAGTCGCAAAAGTGCGCAACGTTCGGTTGGGGTCATAATATGGGTTCTTCAGATCTGCGAAGCAGTGTCAGTAGAAGTAATAAATGCTGAAGTCTATGTTTATTTTGTACCTTCCCCTCCGAAAAACCAACAGGATTGTGTCAATCCTTGGGTTGAAGGGCGATGTCAATGACTATTGATTTTCTAACGAAATTTGAGTTCGCTTACAAAAATATTTTCAATTTCGTCAGTCGTTAGTCGTTAGTCGTAACACCCAAAAAGCTCGTTAGTCGTTAAATTCGTTAGTCGTTAGTCGTAATTACGCACATCCCTGGTAACCACAGCATCTGTAAACATGCCTCAGCTCATCAGTGTGAGTAGCCCTACATGTTCAAGTTGAAAAATGATTTTTCTGTGTTAAAATGAAATAAACTCGAGTACGCGTTTTTCCTAGCCTGTGAGAAATAGGAAAAAAATGTATCGACATTCTAAAATGGGTTTAGTTCAATGTAATAGTGATCAGTTGACTAACAACATAACAAAATTCCTCGGTTTTACTAAATGTACTTATGGCATTCTCGAAACGGGAAATTTTGGAAAAAAAAACGCATTACATTTATATATTCAGAAGAAGTGGCAAGTGACTATTAATCAACCATTATGAAGTTTCTAACTAATATCTTCCACAATAGATCATCAGAGTAGGAGGATACAGTTAGTTCCGACCCTATCTTTAGACAAAAAAAACATTGTTGGATTTTCTTTATTCCATCACAGAAAACTTACTCATTTTCGAAGAAGGAAAATGTTACGCTTTTCAAAGTTGGTCACTTTTTCAATTTGCATGCATTATTTGCTTTTATCTCAGAGTTCCCTGTCTCAATACCACTATGAGTAACCTGACGGAACTTAAATATTTGGTGTAACCACAGCATCTGTAGATTGAGAAACACTGAATAATTCAAGTGAAAAACCTTCTACGAAATGAAAATGCGAGTGATATAAATATCCTATACTTCGGACCGAATTATATTATTGGAAAAATATTCGAATAATTTTTCGAATTTCGACCATTCAAAATTCGAAAATTTTGGTTTTCGAATTATATTCGAAATTCGAATATTTCAAATACGGGCTTTCGGAAACTATTTGAAATTCGAATACTTCGTAAAAAGCGGTTTTGAATAATATTCGAAATTCGAATATACCTAAAAAAGACTTTCGAATAGCATTCGAAATTCGAATATTTCCAAGAGCATATTCGAATTTTTGAAATTCGAATAATCGAAATGCACAATCATCGTTTCATTGAAAGTTCTTTTTTTTTCTGAACAACCTTTGAGAGCACACTCTATCAGAGCACCATCTTGGCAGGTGCTCCATCGGTGGGATAGGCTGGCTTGAACGGCCAGCCAAAACAAACAGTTTTTCTCTTCGCATCTCTTATGTATCTGTCAGGCAGATATGGACAGCACCAGGGTTTAGCTTCCAAAACCCTCCCGTTACAGAGAAACAGTTGTTTGAAATACGGACGGGAGCGATTGAGCTCACTGATCTACAATGACTACTCTAGGAACATTAGGTTGGGGTGGTCTTCGCGGCTGGAAGGGGTTAGTTTTGCTCAGGCCTTGTGAATTACGATTTGCGAATAACGAGGAATTTGAAAACTTACGATTCACAGAATTACAAAATTAAGTTACGCGAAGCCCTGCGCGGCGCGGCACGATCGATATTATAGGATCGCACTACGCCGCGCCTCTCGGCGGCGGGAGTATAAACGTCGCCTAAGGTCAATAGTATACACTGTCGCTGCCATGAGCGACAGTCATTTTATTTAGCACAAATTCGAGACCAGCATTGTAGCAATGGCACTGACCGTTGTAGGAACAGTTGTCGCGTGCCCGTCTCAGCGACGTGTCGTGAAGGGCGGACATACTGCAAATGTGCCTATGCCTGTCGCTGCCACTGTCACTGTCACTGTGCAGCTCACTGCGACAGCGAAAGATTTAAGGGGTCTGCGGAGTTGCACCGACCGGCGACTGGTCGCCGAGCGTCATCCTTGACGCGGCGACAAAAATGTGTCCGAACATTTGCGTCGCCGCGTCGGTTGCCGCTCGCTGGCAGTGACGCAGGGTCGTCGCAGAATCAAAACACACTGTGGTGCCCCCCTCGTCGCCCTTCACGCCGCGTCGGTCGCCCTCGTCGTTGAATCTAATCGATATTGCATCACCCATCACTGCTCGTCGCTGCGAGCAATGCCGCGACTTCAACTCTGCAGACGCCTTTAAAAGGCGGGAGGTGGTCGCTGTCGCTGTGCAGAGCGACGCGGCCTCGTGTCGCAAAACTATACCATCGGCCTGAAGCCCTTTTCACACATTTGCAGCCGCGTCGAATGCCGCTCCTTAAGAAAGATTATAAAAAGCGGCAAACGCGGCGTTGGCTGGCGGAGAAAACATTCTCGATCGTTATTACCGCTAAAGCGGCGTTTGCCGCGCTTAACTGTCTCGTCATCAGTTCCGATCGCGAATCGATTTTGCCAGCATTCTAATCTGGAGAGAAGCTAGTTGCCAACTTCCGACTAATTTTCCAGTAATCCAAAACACTGGCTTCATTGTAGCTCTAAGGGGCATTTTCCGCGCGGCGGCAAAGGGGCGTAAGGGTTTAAAGCCCGAGTGTTTAGCCCTGTTCCCCACCTGAAGTCTTGCAAGCTCGGGAGCAGAAATTTGCCTAGGCCGCGCCGTGGCGTAGTAGTAGTACTTGAGAGCAGCGCTAGGGTCTCGGCGCTCGGATGCAATAAGGCACTTCCCCAGGAGCGGCATGCATGAACTCAGCGAACGGTGTCAGGGAGCCGCTCCGCGTGCCATGCGCGCAACGTCGAGCACCGGGGCGGCCCTGAAAATCAAGCCCATCAATACACGCCACGAAATTCGGGGCCGCCCCGTTGCTCGACGCTGCGCGCATGGCACGCGGAGCGGCTCCCTGACACCGTTCGCTGCGTTCATGCATGCCGCCCCAGAAAGGCATAATGATGGTCAAGTCTCGCCTGAAGCCAAGCGTCTGGTGCTAAACGCGCGTGACGCGCTTGCGTAGACTACGAATAACCCAGCGGCGACGCTATGAAGGAGCGGATTAAAATGGGTCCTAACTCTGCCGAGCAAGCAAAATTTGTGCATGCGATCACTATCACAGTAAAAGTAGATATCACTAAAATTAGTTATCATTCAACAGAATAAAAATTGAAGGCGGATTAATAATAAAAATGACGAGGAAGTTGTTACGGCCGCCACCATGGCGAAGCGGGCGTCACGCGCGTGGCGCGCGGGCGAGGCGTCAGACAATTAATACATCAACGCCGCGCCCGCGCGTGCCGTATGAATAGCGCCTAACATTGTGGTAGGCCGATGAATAGTTCTACAAGTGATATTCACAGTAAATAACAGCTCAAATTAATTTTTAAATTCGGACTATCATTTGTGAATTCGAAAAAATTTATCAGAAAAATAGAAAAAATTATTTGAAAATTCGAAAATTTTGATTTTCGAATATACTACAAAATTTGAAATTTGAGAAATCAGTCTTTCGAATATATTCGAAAATTTAGAATTCGAGAAAAATGATTTTCGAATTTGTTCGAAAATTCGAAATTCAAGAATTTTTACAGTTTTGCTCAAGTATAGAATATTCTCTGTTGTCTGACAAACTCGATTTTCTGTTTACTGAAAACTTCAAAAGAATTTCCGCACACCCCTGACCCCGCCTGCCGATAGCGCGGCCAAATCTAAGGGGTCGTTTATACTCCCGCCGCGGGGCGGCGCGGCGAAGTGCAATCCTATAGTATTGATCGTGCCGCGCCGGGTGATTAAGATTACAGGAATGTACTGTGCCGCGGCGCTCGGTGTTGGGAGTATAAACGACCCCTAAAACGTATACAAACCACGGCACTGTGCCCCAACCTTCCGTAACATCGTAAACGGAAATGAAATCTGTGTTCAGCACCCCCAAAGGTTGCAATCGCGGCCACTTGGCCACCCCTATCTTTCCTTGCCGCAACGATTCTGGAAGGAAAGGAAAACCCCGGGTTGGTGTTATCATTTAGCGGCGGCTTGAAAAAATGGGCGTGGCCAAGTGCGATTGCCATGTGGCTTCACCCTGTTAGAATCGCCCTATTAGCCTCCTCAGACGGAGTGTGGGCAAAAAAATGTAGCTTTTGCGTTTGGAAAATGGAACAGTGGAGTAGTTAAGAAAATGAATAAAGTCTTGGAAAGTATGTCGATTCCTTCATATATTAGATCTAATTTTAAATTTTTTTGTTGAGGCAGCTCGAGTAGTCGAATTCGAATAATGTTCGAATATTCACCTTTTCCGAAAAGTAGAATTCGAATAATGTTAAAATTTTCACATTTTGCGAATAGTCGAACTCGAATAATGTTCGAATATTCTTTTTTTTTCGAATATTGGACTGTTCGAAAAATTTGAATATTTATTCAAACTTGAATAGTAGGTCCTCTTTATAGGGAGTAGCCCTCATTGAGTTGAAAAATGATTTTTCTGTTATAAAATGAGATAAACTCGAGAATGCGTTTTTTCTAGCTTCTGAAAAATAGGAAAAAAAATGTATCGACATTCTAAAATGGGTTTAGTTCAATGTAATAGTGATAACTTCTTCTGAGACTGAAAATGTAACGAAATTCCTCGGTTTTACTAGATGTACTTATGGCATTCACGAAAGGGGAATTTTCGAAAAAAAAACGCATTAGATTTATATATATTCAGAAGAAGTGGCAAGTGACCATTAATCAACCATTATGAAGTTTCTAACTAATATCTTCCACAATAGATCATCAGAGAAGGAGGATACAGTTAGTTCCGACCCTATCTTTATACAAAAAAAAACATTGTTGGATTTTCTTTATTCCATCACAGAAAACTTAATCATTTTCGACGAAAGAAAATGTTACGCTTTCCAAGGTTGGTCACTTTTCCAATTTGCATGAATTATTTGCTTTGATCTCAGAGTTCCCTGTCTCAATAACACTATGAAGAACCTGACGAAATTTAAATATTTGGTGTAACCACAGCATCTGTAAACATGCCTCAGTTCATCAGTGTGAGTAGCCCTACATGTTCAAGTTGAAAAATGATTTTTCTGTGTTAAAATGAATTAAACTCGAGTATGTGTTTTTCCTAGCCTGTGAGAAATAGGAAAAAAATGTATCGACATTCTAAAATGGGTTTAGTTCAATGTAATAGTGATAACTTTTTCTGAGACGGAAAACATAACAAAATTCCTCGTGTTTACTAAATGTACTTATGGCATTCACGAAACGGGAAATTTTGAAAAAAAAACGCATTAGATTTATATATTTAGAAGAAGTGGCAAGTGACTATTAATCAACTATTATGAAGTTTCTAACTAATATCTTCCACAATAGATCATCAGAGTAGGAGGATACAGTTAGTTCCGACCCTATCTTTAGACAAAAAAAACATTGTTGGATTTTCTTTATTCCATCACAGAAAACTTACTCATTTTCGAAGAAGGAAAATGTTACGCTTTTCAAAGTTGGTCACTTTTTCAATTTGCATGCATTATTTGCTTTTATCTCAGAGTTCCCTGTCTCAATAACACTGTGAGTAACCTGACAAAACTTAGATATTTGGTGTAACTCGCATCATCGTTAGATTGAGAAACACTGAATAATTCAAGTGAAAAACCTTTTAAGAAATTAAAATGCGAGTGACATAAATATTCTCTGCTAATTACTCGAAATTAGCCAGTTTCAAGAAAGGTTGTTTCTCTATGGAGCTCATACTCCCAATCAAGTTGTTTTCAGTACGAGAATAAAGCATACTTCAGTTCATCAGTGTGAGTAGCCCTAATTAAAGGCAGTGGTCGCGATAAAATATGCTTGCCTTCTTTTCCTCTCTGACCCCTTTTCTCGGTATAGAATAGTAGGACCAACAAGAAAAAAACGCGAAAAAAACCGCTGTTTCGGGCCAAATTCAAAGCCTGAACTTTCCTGTCTTTTGATGGTGGACGAGCCCACTCCACATCATCGGCAGCGATGATCTCTGGTATCAAGAACATCAGCTGGCTTGAAATTGAATTTCAATCAATGAACAATATCCTTCGGACTCATCTAGTCAAAAACATTGACTGAAGTGTTTGCATTCATTGGTCAACTCTTTTCATTACGTAAATTTGAACTTATTTCTTCCTCTGAATGTCGATGATTTTTGACTGCTCGGCATGAGGCTGCGATCTTTTTTTGCGGCGTTGTGCACGTGTGCACGAACCAGCATATTTGGGCCCTAGAGTTTCTAAATCTAGCCCGCTTTTCATCGCGCTACCTTCATAGTTTTTCAGCTGTTTTCGATCAGAGCTGATTTTTATGGGTTCTTAGATTACGTTTTTCATCGAGACCACTGCCTTTAAGTTGAAAAATGATTTTCTGTTATAAAATGAGATAAACTCGAGAATGCGTTTTTTTCTAGCTTTCGAAAAATAGGGGAAAAAATGTATCGACATTCTAAAGAGGGTTTAGTTCAATCCAAAAGAGATAACTTTTTCTGAGACCATCATGATTAAACAAATTTCCTTGGTTTTACTAAATGTACTTATGGCATTCGCGAAACGGGAAATTTTTGGAAAAAAAAACGCATTAGATTTATATATTCAAAAGAAGTGACAAGTGACTATTAATCAACCATTATGAAGTTTCTAACTAATATCTTCCACAATATATCTTCATCGAAGGACGATACAGTCAGTTTTGACCCTATCACTAGGCCAAAAAAAAACTGTCGAATTCACCTAATTTCAAAACTTATTCATCTTCGACGAAAGAAAATGTTCTACTTATAAAAGTAAAAAACACGTTGGTCACTTTTTCCAATTTGCACAAATGATTTGCTTTTATCTCATAGTTCCCCATTTCGTTAACACTATGAGTAACCTGACGAAGCTGAAATATTTGGTGTAACCCGCAACATCTGTAGATTGAGAAACACTGAAAAAATTCAAGTGAAAACCTTCGACGAAATAAAAATGCCAAAGATTTTCAAGGGAATTTTTTTTCTATGGAGCTCATACTCATTTCCAACGATTGAATTTTTTTGAAACTCGGAAAATGAAACATTGTCTCAATATTTTTGTGCGGCAGCATAAGCTGTCGCAAAACACACTTCCGGTTCTGAGGAAATCTATGACGCCACTGTTCCCAACTGTTTACCCGAGTGCGATTCAAGGATGATTAGGTGATGATGGCTCGTTTTTGTTTTGTCAAGAAGCCGCCACAGGTCGCCACCTTTCCTATGTGATTGTTACACATTTACGTGTTTTGAGGTAATGAATACAGGTTCTCACCAGCATACATAAAAGACGGCATTGTGGAAATAGTGAGAAAAATCCTCATTATGAACACTTTCTTCCTACTGTTTATAGTTTTTGTCGGCGTCGCTGCCTATCCCTATCCAGGATATGAACGGCCATTCCCAGTAATTACACCAGGAGGTGAGCATTTAATAGTTGTTTTCACCTTAAAGGCAGTGCCCACGATAAAAATCGTTTTCGAGTTCCCACCAGAAAGCGAAGGTTTAGAGTCTGATTGTTTCATCAGTGAAGAAAGAATCATGAAAAACGCTGCGAAACATCCAAAATTAGCTCTTCTTCTTGAAAGACACATTTCAACGGCGGATGAGTTGCTCGGGCATGGGCCTGAAGTAGACAGCGTGCGAAAATGCGCCCCAATGCTAAAACTCAGCCGCGCTCGCGCTCTTATGCTAATGTAGAAGTGGACGAAACTGTTTCTCGGAAAACTCGACCGCGAGCGGAAGTGCTAGCGCGAGCGAACTTTGGAGCAGTATGGAGCTCTTTTGGGCTCTTTTTCGTTCGTTCTTTCGACCCTAGGGCTCCATTGAGACCCTGAACTTTTGATTTCCTGCCGAAAACCCAGGACGAAATTTATCATGGACACTGCCTTTAACTTTCTAGTAAACAGAAGTTCCTCACCCTCAAATCAAACCCATAAAGTTTTCGATAAAAAGTTATTTTGTTGTCTTTATTTTTGTTTAGAAATCTAAAAGTCGGGTATACAATCGCTAGTCCCAAGGTAACCAAGTTTTTCGGCAGCCGCTTTGGAAGATGCGTCGCGTGTCGGGATTATGACCGAAAATAGTAGAATAGCCGACCAGGGTGAACGATGCACCATTTGAAGTCGTTCTAAAATAGAATCTCGCGCATAAATCACGTCATTGCTATAGGTGTCGTTTATACTCCCGCCGCCGAGTGGTCCGGCACAGTGCATTTCTTTAAAGGCATCGTACACGATGAAAACCATACTTGGGTTTTTGACGTTTTCGTGTTGTTATATCCCTATAGTGACTAAAGGTTGCAAAAAGCCCCCTCAAAAACGTCAACTTTTCAAGAAAAACCCATTTCAAGAAAGCCTAATACAAATTTGAAGTTCCCGCCGACATAAAGTTGGGATAGTTGCGCGATGAACGCAAGGAACACTTTTACAATTCGTTCCTTGGCGCAGCGTTGGAAGCAATTCACCGAGGACGCCATCCAGACGAGGGATCTTTTTTCCTTGAACGAAACTAAAAAAAGGTTTTTAACCTGCTGCGTCCATTGCTGTCAGCTGCTTTCAATCGATGCCGAACGTGAAATCGAGTGGCGTGTGAGTTGCGCCCTACGACGCGTCAACGCACGATCGCCGGCAGCGACCACGGAGTTTTGTTCCTTGTAACAACGGATCGACCCCAAGGCCCCCAAAACCCAGGAAGCTCTTTTGAGGTGAGCGAATCCCCATTCAGGGGCGATTTTGAAACTCCAAACTTTCTGAGTGACATTATTATGACACACTAGTCCGACTGAACGCAAAAGCTGGAATTCGGTTTTCATCGTGTACGATGCCTTTAAAGGCAGGGTTCTCGGTAAAACCGGTTGTTGTGCTATCACCGTAGAATGGTAGATCTGGCCATCACAAAAGTGAAAATAAGTAAAAAATTGGAGAAAAAACGCTCAGGAGAAAGTTATGGCTTCGTGTCCTCCCGCCCCCAATTATCGAAATTTGGGTGAAAGCCTGTTTTTTCAATTTTTATTTTGCTTCTTAAGTAATTTCTGAACATTTCTGGAGAGTACTGATTACTTTAACAGCAAAATAAATGTCGGATAAGCAAGCATTATTGGAAATCGCATCAATTAGGGGGCCGGCCGACACCAGTAATTAGCCGTTATACTTTGTTTTTGGGCGTTTTTCCGGGGGATTTCCGGGTTTTTTCACTTATTTTCAATTTTGTGATGGCCAAATCTACATTCTTATGAACAGAGCTGAAAAGTCGTTTTTATCGAGAACCCTGCCTTTAATGTTGATCACGCGGCGCGGCACGATCGATATTTTAGGATCGCACTACGCCGCGCTGCTCGGCGGCGGAAGTATAAACGACGCCCTAGGAAACCACGACGCTGCTTGGCGAGAAAGGTGGCGTGCGGGAAGGCGCGCGAAAGATGGCTATCGATTATATGATTTGGCGACCAAAGACTGAGTGCTGCTTCCTCATCAAATTACAGGGGCGATATATTACCAACCATAAGTTTCGTACCAGGACGTAGTTTTCATCAGAAACGGACAATCCTGGAATCTAAAATCACCAATCGGTTCGTCTCGTCGGGCTAGATTTATAAGCGTATTCAGACTTGAAGATAATCCTTATCTTGACTTAGACCTCCTCTGTTTCCGAGTGAAATTTATTTCCGTCAATCGCGTGCGTCTGCGCGCGTACGCTGCATCTTCTTTTCCCTCACTTTCTCGCTGCTTCTAACCTCGCTCCGCACAAGCGCACGTAGTAAATTTGGCTTGGGAACAGAAAATGTAACCTATTTTCTTTTAGCGAGGTCGAATTTCAGACAGTCGATCAGACAAAAACGCGACAACCGAGTTCGAAGGCAGTGTTCAAGATAAAATGTTCGACAAATTCTCACCGGGGGTCGAATGTTCCGGGGTCCATCGCAACAATTATGGCGATGGAACGGCTAAAAACGAGCCATAGATAGAGCTATACGGCCCTCAAACTACCCGCCCATTTCCTTGTTGGTGGTAGAGGGAGTAGGCGGGGCGGGCATAGCACAACCAAGTTTGAGGGCCGCGCAGGGCTATCTATGACTCGTTTTTCGTCGTTCTTTCACCGTCATTGTTGCAATAAAGCTCGTTACGTCTAATTTATGGTGAGAACTCGGTGGCAGACTTTATCGTAAACACTGTCTTTGAAACGCTACTGCTTATGAGGAAATGGATCATAATTAGATCAATATTTGGGTTTTCTTTCAAAGTCTGGAGAT
Source organism: Aplectana chamaeleonis (assembly GCA_029168955.1). NCBI lineage: Eukaryota > Metazoa > Nematoda > Chromadorea > Rhabditida > Cosmocercidae > Aplectana > Aplectana chamaeleonis. The sequence continues at coordinate 88,180 of JAPDOI010001221.1, forward strand.
TTCTTTGAAGTAAGTACAACGAAACGAATCGAACGGCGTTTTCGGATTTTTTGATGGTTTTCTCGGGAATGAAACGTTTTTGACTTGCTTTCGCGCTGAGGCGTTCCGAGAGAAAGCTTGGGATCGAAATCGTAATCTGATAACCTTTGATATTACCATGCGGATTAAGGAGGCTACGGCTATGGTGGAGGTGGCTTCCCAGGCGGTGGCGGCGGATTCGGACAGCAATCAGGTTTCTCAGAATCGCAATCTCAGTCCTTCCAACAGAGTCAATTCCAGAATAGCGGTGGTGGCGGTTTTGGAGGTTGGTTTTATTTTTTTATGAACCTTTATTTTCTTTACTGTAATTTAAAGTTATGCGCTTTTTCAGGCGGATTCGGCCGACGGCGACGATAGTCGACTGTTTATGAGTGATGATCATTGATGATTGATTTTTTTGTTTTCTTTTGTGCAGTAAAGGGCCAACCAGTTCTGTTTGAACATTATTGCATCAAACGCCGGAATAATAAAATGGAAAATATCTGTACTGCTCTGTAAAACAGAACAAAACGACACTTCTGCTTGTACGGGATTTCCCCCTTCATAGAATGATATTTTCTGGAATCACATGAACACATGGAAGATGCGTTCAAAATGTAATGCACTCTGTTTATAGCGGAGTGGACAAACAGATGGTCAGCCACTGGTCCTCTACTGGCCCTCTTCTACGGGAGTCGACGCATTCCCGGCCGACCCCGGTATGCATCGGCGACCCCGTAATCGATCAATATGTTACCATTGTCACTCAAAACTCACCAGCTCGACGGCGGAGCGACGTAGTGGGTTGGTGTGTCGTGGCGACGGCGTATCGATCGTTTACGGGGTCGCCGATGCATACCGGGGTCGGCAGAGAACGCGTCGATTACCGCAGTAGAGGGCCAGTTGAGGACCAACGGCGGACCATGAGGTCGCGCGCTTTGTTGTAAACAGATCGTATATACGTGGCGAAATGACCAAGACGTGGCTATGTACATGTAAGAAGTCGCTATTGTATAGTCGTGGACTCGAGATCATAGCAGCGTTTTTTGTGAACTCACAGCATTCTATAGACAAATCGGTAAAAAGTAGTCTTCTGAGCTGAAGATTTCACGGGATATAATCTGGCGATGAGACAAAATACGGATGTGAACGAACTCTTGAAAAATTCTTTCATAAAAGTGTGAATCTGGGATTCGAAACTGCTGGGTGGGACACAAAGGAGGAAGGAACGACGAAAAGCGGCTTGGAAGGTGGGTCGAAATCACTCGGTTCAGCCGACCCACAAGATCAGACCGCTCACGAAAAATGTCATTCCCGAGTCTGGTCTCAACTTCGTTAGCCACGGCGCACATACATATGTATCATACATACTTCGTAGCACTGGTAAACGCAGAAGGCCAGAGAAAGGTCGTCTGGGAGAGGATACAGTCGCGCCGGGAGTTATAGTCCAGCCGCACACGCGAACGCGACGCGGGTAACCGCCACAGTAAAGGGATGGCCGCCGGTCGAAAGCGCAACCAGAACTGTCGGTTCGTGATAAGCTGTGGCGATAGAGCGCGCTACATTTGCGCTTGTAGACCGGGGCGAGGGTGCCATCGCGGCGATGAGCGATAAAAGTGTAAAAAAGGCCTTACTTAGATAATAGCAGGACCCGAGCGCAACCGGCTCCTCCTCTCCCCGCCCACTGCAACCGAAACGCAGAGCAGTTGATATTCGAACTTGCGGTGCGTTTCGGTTGTGATTGCAACGTGCAGTGCGTTCAGGTTGCTCTCCGAGCCACATGCGTTGACCGATGCACGCATTTCGAAATTGGATGGATCAATTGAAACAAGGAAGAGCATCTGGGCTACCTGTGATTTTTGAGCGGGATTCTCACTGTTTCTCTTGTGGGGCTTGTAATTGGTTTCCTCTGCTCCATTAGTGCCCAATAATCGACCATCCTGGAATTCACTATACTCTTCATATTTGAGCAATACTGGGACTGTATTCAAAAAATAAAACGTTAACATGACTTTCCGGACGCGTTTTACGAATATTCATGAAGCGAATATTTCGGATTTATTTAATTATTTCGAAAAAATGAGAAAAACGAGTCGCTCGGATATTCAAATCAAATCATCCACTCCGAAAAATTAAAAAGTCCGAAATCGGAAAAAAATAATTGATTCGGAGGGTTATTCGATTTACATAATATTTACATTTTGAGTGTTCTGAAATACGATATTCTGCTCCCGTACGCTGCGTCTCCTTCTCCACACACTTTCTCGCTGACTCTACCCTCGCTCCGCACGAGCGCGCGAGGGAACAGAATTAATAAATTTTTGCAACTGTGTTGCTCAAATCGGCTTATAGACAGCGCCCGGGGCGCACCATGATATACTGTAACGTCATCAGCCAACAGTTGCGCTCAGGGAGCTGCGTAAAATCAATCTCGTCGGTAGCACCCGGAGCGCAATGTATGCGGCCTGGATCGCAACATATGTGGCCCGGAAATTGCCAAATTTGTCACCCTGAGCGCAACATGGACGCGGCTCCGGTTGCATTCGGGGTGGGCTCAGGGCCTGCTATTGCCTGAGTACTGGGGAACCTCGCATGGTATACCCCCGGATCAGAAAGCTGATAAATGTTTTCTAGTCAACTCTAGCACCCCCTCTTCAAATCTGAACTCGGATTTCGCAACGAACATATGCGAAAAAAGTTAAAGCCTGTCAAAGTTCGTAATTCCCGCTTTTTTTCAAACTCGCATTAGTGTTTGCGAAATCCAGAAACGGACTTCATGCTTGTGTTCAGCGCCCAAAACTACCCTACTGAGCAGATTTTGGCTGAAGGCCCATTTTCCAAACTTTGCACACACTAATAGCGTTTTGGAGTTGTGCGGATTTTCGGTTGGGCGCCTATTTATATCTCTGAAAGCGTTAGAAAAAGCAGATTTCACTCAAAATCCCGCAAGTGGGTTACTAGAGGCGCTGATCACGAATCTAGAGACTATTTGACGATTTTCCCAGCTTTTCGACTTGATTTATATTTATTTAAGTTATAGACCAGTTAGCATAACCTCACTCTTCTGCAGACTGTTTGAGAAGGTCCTAAAAGAGCACATTGTCCTACATCTGTTTTCGAACAACATCATTCCCAGGAGCCAACATGGTTTTGTACCTGGAAGATCGGTAGAAACGAACCTTTTGGAGTGCATAAATGATTGGACCGAGGCCCTTGACAAGAAATGCTGTTGCGATGTCATTTATTTTGACTTTGCAAAGGCATTTGATCGTGTCTCGCACTTGAAACTGCTTTCAAAACTACGGGATCTGCAATTTCATCCGATTTTGACAGACTGGCTTACCAATTTCTTATCTGGTAGAACGTTTCAAGTGAGAGTCAGGATTGTTATTCCGAGGTGAAAAACATAGAAAGCGGAGTGCCACAAGGGGGTGTATTATCACCAATATTGTTTAGCATTTTCACAGCGGACATTCCCAGCATTTTTCCAGACAAAAATGTTTCTGTGAAATTTTACGCGGATGATATAAAGTAAGCTCTACAAAGTCATTTCTGAGCCATTAGACACCCAAGTGCTGCAGGAGGCGATTAACCTGATGGTTGACTGGGCGAAGGAATGGCAGCAGTTCCTTCAGCTCCGCAGAAACCGTGTTTATGCGGGTTCATCTGAGTCCGGCGCCTACGGCCCATTCATATACATGTGTTGGTGTCGCGCCTACAGCGGTAGACGCGGTTCGAGATCTTGGTTTTAACTACGATAGGAAGTTGGATTTTTCTGAGCATGTCAAAATCAAATGTCAGTCGGCTCACAGGCGAATTTTTCAGATTTATAAGGGAATCTCAACTAAAAATAAACAGGTTCTGCTTCGAGCATACAAGACTTATATACGACCCATTGTGGAATGTGGAACAGCAGTTTTCTGTCCGCACAAGAAAAAGGATACTGACGCGCTCGAAAAAGTCCAGAATAGTTTCACTCGCAAGCTGATGATTCGAATCGGTGGTTTCCTGAATTCCAAAATACCCAGGTCCCACATAAGGAACAAATATCTCGGGTTACCAGCGCTGAATTCTCGGCGCAGAGTATTTGACCTTTGCATGGTTCACAAACTTCTGGAAAACAGCGGTATTTTCAGGCTTGCACCCTATTTCAAACTGGTCACGTCGAAAACCAGAGGTGAAAAAATGAAAAATATTCCTCAGTCGTCCAATTACCAGTGTTAGGGTTAGATCTCTTTCCACATAGGGCGGGTAGCGCATACCTGAAAATCGCTAGAAGAGTCACTGGCGCTACTTCCTTGGGCCAGTTTAGGCGACTAGTATCCCAAATAATTCTGAGCTACGAGACTTAACTTTTTCATTTGTTGCTTCTTTCTTGAGATAGATCTTTGTTCATTTGACCGGTAGGGTGTATAGGGTATCAGAATTTTTGCTCCAGTTTTTTATTTGGTTGGTTTTGCCTTTTTCCCTGGTTTAGTTGATATAACGTTGTCTTCTCTCCATATCTTCGTTGTATTATCACGCATTTGCCTTAAGTGAGTGTAATAAACATAAACATAAACATTTGTTCAAAGCTTCCCATCAGGCGTAAAATTTGATGGCAAATCGCGACGTTTGCCGATTTCCGGAGTGCTGCATAGATATGGCTCAAATCGTTGCCCTGGGGATTATTTGGAGTGCTGAACACGATTCTGCAGTCCGTTTATCGATTTTTGGTAGATTACGGCAGGTTACGGTGGGTATGCGATAGCTTGGTCAAAGTCTCAGATTTGGCTCAAAATTTCTCTGTGGGTGTTATTTGGGACGCCGAACACGAACCTCAGGTCCATTTTTTGATTTTAGAATTTTTAAGGTAGGTAAAGCCAGTTAAAAGGTATTATGCCTACCGTAACCTACAGTAATCATAAGGCTAGCGTCAACAGACCCCAGATTCGCGTTCAGCGCCCTGAAAAACCCCCGTTTAAAAGTTTTGAGCCGAATCCGAATTTTTTTTTCAAACACTCTAAAAACTGGCTGTTGGGTAAATTTTCACGAAGCTTCAAAAACGCTTATAACTTCGTTCAGAGGTGTTCGTTGCAAAATCCAATGTCAGATTCGGAGACAGCGGACCAGAATTGACCAGAAAACATTCATCATATTTTAAATGGTGGGGTAGGCCATGCGAGGTTCCCTAGTCAGACTAGAATTCTCATTGCGACTGTAAGCAACCTTCGCCCCGGATTTCATAGGTCAAAGTCTATATAGAATCGATTGATTCCATGAAATATCAATCGAAAAACATTGCTCCATAATCGGTTTTCATTCGCGTGGAATTTCAATGTTTGATTTCTCCCCAAAATGCTGTGTCTGAACACTCATGCAAAATGTGTCAATAGCGCCAGTATATATAAATCAGTGTCAAACAATCCATCTATGCAAACGCCTTTTCTGTTCGTGTGCCGATTTATACAGTAGGAATACAGTAACTGATTCTGGAATGTTGCCAGCAGTAATCTTCGCGATATGTCTACCAATGCTCTTGTCCGCTCAGTATGAGTCCGCTCCCGCTCCTGCTGCTGACGCTCAGTATGGAGCCCCTGCGGCTCAGCCTGCTTACGGAAACAACGCCAACTCAGTGGTCATCCCTGTAAGTCCGGTTTCCATATATCTGAATAAATGTATTGAATATTATGAGATAATTTGACATTCGAGGTGATCGTGGGACGTCCGTGGGGCGATGACACTTCCTCCGATGGTGAGTCTCAGTGATTTCTACGGGACTGACAGGCTTGTGGTTTCCGGAGTCATTTCTCAAATGTTGCAGTTGGCTGGGCTTGGAGCCTTGTTTAGACGCGTGCGTGCTCGCACAGCGGTCATCATCTGCGATAGCCGCAGCGTGCGCACATGCGTCGCCTAAAAAAGGATGTTTTGAACGTACTGAGCAATTTTTCAGAAAAAGATTGTCAGCAATGTAAATATCTGAAGACATCCTGTGACGAAGCACCTCCAGGAAAAGACTGCTATGAGGCGAAAATTGTGTAAATTTCTTACTTATTGATTTTACTTAGAGCTGACTTTGACATACACATTTCAGAAACTTCATTAATCGCCTCGGCTGCAAGCAGGCCATCCTGTCCTGCCGAAACAACAAAGTTTACGCCAGCCTGCAGACAGACGACGGGAAAATACTAGCTCAGGGAACTCATTTTCAGAAATCGGTCAAATGCGATGGCAGGAGCGAAAGGTTTGCTGTCACGCCTATACATCGCAGCAGCGACTTTCTCAGCGCTCTGCGATAATCGCAGCGATCACTGCCACAAAAAACTTTCTGCTTCAGATGGACCACCAGAGACATGGAAGACAACGACGTTCACTTCCGCACAGTCATGTGCATTACCGATAAGAAGAAACCATCTGGAAGACACTAGTGATAATGCCTAATCGATCAATAAACCATTATGACTTATATTATAGAATTGCCTTCCAGTCTTTTATGTTGTTATCTTCCCAGCAGAATCTGGAACAGTTTCATCGGCCTCAGAATATACGTGGCTGACCCTGAGCGGGATTGAACCCAGCCGCCGAAAGTGGCGCCTCATCACACTGAGCTACACGCTGCATGGCGAAAAAATACCTAGCATTAAGAGGAAGGAGTGACGCCAAGGATGAGTTATGAAGAGTAATTTCCCTTTCTTTCGGAGCCCCTCCATTCATCAACCCTTTAGCGATGACGACGTAGGAAATTGCCGTTCTCAGGAATGGTCCTGACTGGAATACACTGCAAAAAGCAAAACTCGTCCCTGACGCCTACATTTTTGTGTACTCCGGCGCGGAACTCTTGTGAGAGGGACTCATTCTCTCCAACTATTTTGTATGGGCTTGATTCACAAAAAAGTTCGGTCCTGAAAAGTTGTCAAAAAGCTGTAACCTAACAAATGAAAAATACCCTACAATTGGGAAAAAATGAATAATTTCGCAACACAAATTTTTCACAACTAATTTGTGGTCCGACCCACAGAAAAAAGTGGCGGCATGGCAAAAAAAAACACCTTCTCCTTAGTAATTGCCTATTTGCAACTGATGTGATTACCTACTTGGAAACCGGTTTCCCACATCGGAACGGTAATGAGATCATGGCAGACAGCCTTGCATTCGGCATTCTATGTCATTTTCGTTCCTTATTCGACCTTATTTAGATAGTAGAAGAATATCCCATACCTCAAAAGCCAAAAAGTAGGTCATCTATTAAAAAAGTGTGATTCAATGCGACCTTAATGGCACAGTCCAACCTCCAAATCGACTTTTTGTTTTTCTGCTTATCTTGAAGGAAATTCCACTCTGTTCACAATGGCTTCCTCAGAATCGCTCAGAACTCACTACGAACGGAGTTATGGCTCCTCAAAGACTTTGAATTTGAAAGACCAGAATTTCGCGGGCGAGTTGTCTCAAGCCTGCTTTTTCTCGTTTTTAGCAGGCATCGTTTTGAAGCAGTCCACAATTTGAAGCCAGACTAACAAGTGGAAAAACATAGATTTTCAATAAATTCTGTCGCGCTTCTCTTTTCTATTGAGATCGTAAGCTTGTCGGTGGGCGTAACCCATTTTTACTTTCACAGGGGCGTGGTCGACTTTTTCCCCGCTTAGGCGCTATTCATACTAATCAACGCCAGCGCGGCACGCGCGTCATGCTCCGCTCACTCCGCCATGGGGTCGCCGCTGCAGTATTCATACTGCCACCCGCCTTCTCAGAAAAAATGAAAACAAGTTACTTGTAACATAAAAGGCCGAAAACAAGTTACTTGTAACATATCTGAGCCGATGTAAGTTACTTGCGACTTATCTCAGGTCATTTAAGTTACATGTAACATATCGGCGGGATACAGCGTGGGGTGCGCCTCCGATATGTTACATGTAACTTAAATGACTTCAGATAATTCGCAAGTAACTTACATCAGCTTAGATATGTTACAAGTAACTTGTTAACGATTTCTGAGAAGACACTGCGTGAAGTGCGCCTCCGATATGTTACATGTAACATAAATGGCACAATATAAGTCACAAGTAACTTAAATCGGCCTAGAAGATATTTACCAGGGGGATGTACGACGCACTCGCGGGGTCAGGCTTAAGACTGGCGTTCCCGTTGGTTCAATTACCCAAGTTTGAGGTACTTGACCCCTCACCAGCAGGGAAGGCCGCGCACAGCATTTTGTTGCGTAGTGTGTGGTCTGGGACGCGCCCTCTGTGTCGCGTGTCGTCTGCGTCACGTGATGGCCACCCATAGTGAAAATTCGAATGCAAGTTGCATGTAACATAAGTGTAACTTACATGTAATATAAATTTAAGTTACATGTAACATAAATGTATGTTACATGTAATATAAATACATGTTACATGTAGTATAAATGTAAGTTACTTGAGACATTAAAGTAGGTTACATTTATATTACAAGTAACTTGTTTTGAGTAGGAATATTTCGCATCAATCTCCATGTGCGACTCTCCATAAACCTCGGCATGGTAATAATCTAGATGTCTGATGATGTTGTACTCGACACGAGGTTGGTATATCTTCTTTATGGCCGACGTTTCGGAGAAACCTCCTTCTTCAGAGCCTGAAAGGATCGAATAAGATTTGCGCTTACTCGATCAAACGTCGCCTTAAACTTACCGATTCGAGAGCCCAAATTTCCCCCGCGTGGGTGTGAGAGAGGAGGGCAGATGAACGGTGGCTATACTATTGACTAACCGCGCTGTTTTGTTTACTGGCGAGTTCCTGGCTGGGTGAGGTTCATCTGCCCTCCTCTCTCACACCCACGCGGGGGAAATTTGGGCTCTCGAATCGGTAAGTTTAAGGCGACGTTTGATCGAGTAAGCGCAAATCTTATTCGATCCTTTCAGGCTCTGAAGAAGGAGGTTTCTCCGAAACGTCGGCCATAAAGAAGATATACCAACCTCGTGTCGAGTACAACATCATCAGACATCTAGATTAACTTGTTTTGATTTTTCTGAGTTGGCGTTTTCATCCACTGATATTATTTATCGATCGTCTCATTCATTCCAGCTTCACCGCTCCGCCATGGCGTTGCCACTCGAGTATTCATAGTCTCCGCAAGCGCGTCACGCGCGTAGAAAGTATTCATATACAGCGCGGCACGCGCGTGCCGCGCTGGCGTTGAGTAGTATGAATAGCACCTTATTTGTGCGAAATGAGATTTCGCGCTTGGCAGGGTTGCTATACACGGCGACCGGATCACAGTCCGTTGCATAATTATAGGGACACCCATTTTCGCGAATACTGTTTTTTTGAACGTATCTTGGCCTGAGCTTGACAAAACTTGATGAAACTTAACATGTTATAGGGTATCGCAAACCTCGCTTTACTCACACTCTAGCTTGGGTTTTGGATGTACATTTTTTGAATACGGGTTTATCTCCAATTTTGAGACACTAATCCAAATTAGGGCTATTTCTTCAGAAAACGGTCATAAAAAATCGAACACCCGTGCCACTTGCTTGCCATGAGAAGACCTTCAAAACAATTGAATAACATTGTGGGAAAATGATTTCATGCACAATGTTTTTTAAAAATTAATTTGGTACGAATTTATGCGATTTCGCGCCTGACAAGTATCTCACTTCGACGTGAATGAAAAAAAGATAAGAATTGTGTATCAGTTGAGCATTGTAGGAGCCTATACAGTAAATGTTCTCAAATAATTCTAAGGCGAATAACTTTCCAGGATTCAATTTTCGAAAAAATGCTCCATTTCGCTAAATGTTTGACTTTAAAAAAATGATGCTAGAAATCAATTTCCCACAATGTTGTACAACGGTCTTGAAGGTCTTCTTGTGGCAAGCAAGTGGCACGGGTGTTTCGCATTTTTATGAACATTTTCTCAAGAAATAGCCCTAATGTGGATTAATGCCACAAGATTGGAAATAAACTCCGTATTCAAAAATTGCAAATCCAAAACCCAAGGTAGAGTGTGAGTAAGGCACGGTTTGTAATACCCTATAACATGTTGAAGTTTCATCAAGTTTTGCTAAGCTCAGGCCAAGATACACTCAAAAGCAGTATTCGCGAAAAAAAGGGTGTCCCTATAATTATGCAACAGACTGTATAATATCAAAAATCACTCCTAAGGTTGGACTGTGGCTTCAAGCGTTCAAAGGGCAAAAAATACGAGGATAGAAACTCTACACACTACTTAATTCAAGCGAAGTGGTCCCGAACGGAGTTAGGTCCTAGTTATACACCAGCGTTTCGCCACCGCTGGCTTCCGCGGCATGTCTGCTATTGGTCAATTTCGAAATCTGACCAATCGCAGGCGTCCCGCAAAAATCAGCTGCACCGAATCGCCGATGTATAACTGGGGCCTTAGTCGAGTTAAAATTTTGCCTCAAACGTTGATCCTAAAGAGCTGCATTTTGTCCGCAATGTTCTTTTTCTTCAAGGTACATAAATGCCGCGCTGACCCACGACTTGAGGATCACTTTTACCGAAGACTCTGAACTTCTCAAGGGTAGTGTTCAAGATTGATGTCATAATCGAGTTCCACTCAAAAATGGGGTTGTTTGGTCGCGAGTCAACAAATAATAAGGAGCCAGCGAGCAAAATCGCTCAGAACAAGCTGAATTAACGCTTTCTAACGGACATCCGTATAGGTTAAGGGCGCAGACGAGTTTGCGCAATCTGCTAGTTTCCGCAAGCGCGCGCTAATTGCGAAATGTGCGCGAATCGATCAGGCTGGACGTAGCGTAGCTGCTTGGCGATTAGCCATCGAAAACGCTCACGGCGCCGCAAACTGGTCAGAACGGGGGCGGGGCTGGCATAGCAGGCGTAATGGGCAAACGAAATCTTCACTTCGTTGCCGTTTTTATCGATTTCTGAATCGCTTTCGCTGCTTTCTTCGACCCTATACCCACCAGCATCTGCCAGCGTAGCATTTCACACAAAAACTCCAAAACGTGTACAGCGCATTCAATGCTCTGCGCCACTGTCTTGCCACCCCGCTCCTGTTCAAACCTTAATATTTTATTAGTATTTCTGAACTTCGAAGACAGAGGAACGAAAAACGAAATTCACCTGCGATGGAAGTTATTGCTGCAACCGGAACCAGTTCCATGCACTTCTCTACATCAATATGAAACCCTTTTCCCCCATGTCGTAGCAATATCACGTTACTACGTAAGTAAAATTTTTTGTTCATGCTTCACATGTAAGAGCTTGAACTTCGTTAAGTTTTGACTCTAAAAAGGTCAGCCGCTGGATTTCCTTCCGTCAGCTGTTCGGACCAGGGCATTTTATTGAAACGTTAGCCTTTTTCACTGAATTCGAGCTCTAAAAAGAACGTAAATTTGGGGCTTCCTTTCCTGGTCTGTTCTTACAAACTGAGATTCAACAGCGCATCCGACTGAGACGAAAATATGAGCGACAGCTGTCTTAAAACTTATTAACATACATAACATCGGCATGGATCGTGAAGAGACTTCGCGCTCATTGTTGAAGATTGGCGAAAACTCGGTGCACCTATGTTATAGCATATTGCACCGAGTTTGCGCCAACTTTCAACAGTGAACGCGAAGTCTCTTCACGATCCATGCCGACGTTACATATGTGAGCACATGCGTTGGGGCCTTATCAGTTGACCATGATAAGTCATGACTTGCCCACAGAGACCGGGGCGCCCATGCATTGTTTTTATCTAGATAACCTTGTTTTTCCAACAATGTCTCTAGTTCCTATAGTTCTCAGGCTTGAAAGTAACGTCGAAAGTGAACTAGGCTGCCTTTAATCCGGTTCTCGGATGATTGTTATTCTTTTTTTTAAACTGTAATTTAATTGCTAATCACTGTAAACACCGAATTCGTTTTTCTTGCAGTATTTTTCTACGCTTTGTGAATATAGTCGCTGCGTTAGTTTTTGTCAAGAAAGGAACAACGCGCAAGCTGGCCGCAGCGGCCGTAGGATCTTGTTGCGACGCGGCGATTAACGCCTTTGTGGTCGCGTATGGGTGAACGGCTGCCACGACCGTTTCGTCTATTTGCGCAGTAACGGTTCGAGTGATCAAAACGTCGCCACCTTCTGAATCGTAATACACACTGTGCTTCCCTGGGCCAAATTCCGGACCGCCATTGCGTCTCTACACGCGTTGCGGCCGTACGCGCTGAAGTCAGTCGAGTTTCCAGCGCCAGAGCCTACTCAATTTGGCTTTTTTAAACAGTTTTCCCCAATGTTAATTAGTTTCCAGTTTCCAAAACCCACCTAGAGTCAACACATAGGCGGCTGCGGCGCTGGAAACACTTCCGGCTCGGAAACGCGCGGTCGCAAAGCGTATCGAGACGCAATCGCGGACCGGAATTTGTCCTAGAGTAGCACAGTACAGGCTGCACGAATCGCACTGATACTTCTGGCTCCCTCTGGAAGGTGTTGTTGGGAATAGCGCATCTCGGTGCGCATACATATGACCTACAACTTCTGGAATAGCACCGCAGCACGGCGCGAATAAGTGCGATTCGTGGGTATCGATCGATATCTTGCCGCTCGTCGATACGGTTAGGAAAGATGACGTCGAGTTGCGCCACAATGGAACTTCAGAATCTCCCCATAGTATAAGGCGGTGTTCAGAGTTTTCGCGGCGCGACGCGATGGTAACGCGAAAATCGCGCCGCTCGGAAACCGAGGTGTGAACGACGCGCTGACGCTAGGCTACTACGTGCAAATGCGTACTTCCGCAATTTTCCGTATCAAAGCCAAATTAGAAAAAAATGTGATCTTATTCTGTTCATTTCAGTGTAGCGCGTCTTTTTTATCTTTTATCTTTTATCTGTATCATTCATCGCACCTTTTTGTTTTCTTTATGGCATTTTGCTGTATTTATGACAAAGCAATAAAACAAACATCGGGAGCAAATGACGCATAGATTTTTTGCGGAGTTGAGTGTACAGAATAGGCTGTTTTTCTCTGAAATGATATAGATTTATACGCGTGTTGTTTGTATACCATAAAAACTTCATTAACCATATATTACAGTTTTTTTACAAATTTCAGAAGAAAAAATTGTTGGCAATTGCTTCGCGGCCATTGCAACGCAAGGCGACTCGATCGACGCGGCGTAAAATTCGATGTATCGCGTCTGTTCACTGTAAGACCGGGATCATACTTCCAGCGAAGAGCGACGCGACGCAACGTTTACCTTCAACATCGACCGAAAATCGATATGCCTGATGTGCACTGTCGCGGTCGCGCGTCGCGGTGAGTATAATACCGGCCTAAACACCTAACGATGACGCGACGCGACGTCGCGTGATCGATACATAAGCTAATTATAGCGTCGCGTCGCGCCGCGAATGAACTTTAGACGTCTATTATACTTCCGCCGCCGAGCGGCGCGGCGGGATGCAATCCTACAATATCGATCGCGCCGCGCCGCATGATCAATATTACAAAAACGTACTGTGCCGCGCCGCTAGGCGGGAGTATAAACGACCCCGTAGACGCCGCCTAACTTATGCACTTGCACTGTGTTCGCGCCAACGCAGACAACGTCAGTAAGGAACCAAAGGTATCAATGCGATCCGTGCCGGCCGTAGTCACTGATCGTCAGTACATTCCTGAATCATACGAGATCATTGTTCATAATTGCGTTGAAGCTTTGCTTCTTGAAGAATTATTGAAATATAGACCACCTTCTAATTGTCGCAAGGAAAGTTTTTGCTATTGTTAGTGGTGAAAATCATTACAGTGTTGAAAGCAGAGTACACCCTCAGGCTTAACGTTTGTGATTTTCCTGTGACTGTGTAGTAGACCCCTATGCATGACATTTGCCGAGTGCGATATCTCAACCACTCCAGATAAGCGAGATGTAAGCAATCGCCGCGGGCCCGCCCCTTCATTCACCACCACGGGCCACGCCCTTTTCATTGGTCTTCGAGCTCAATAGCGGCTAGATGGATGTATGAATTTTTAGCGCGATTTAGATTTGCACCCCCCCCCCCCCCCCCGCCCCCACCTGGGGCGGTCCGTCTCTTCATCTTGGTTTGTTATCGAGAGCAGCGGCTGCGAATGGAGGGAAATACAGGTCTGACAAGGGAACCACAATGAGTCATAGTGACCATTCCAAATGAAATGCACTTCTCTAGAACCATTCTCGAAAGAAAAGTTCGAGTATGCCCATCGCAGCTCCCTAGACCCGCTCCGAAAAGAGTTATAGGAATTTTTTCTCTGATTTTCGTACGTAATGTAGCCTCCAAAAAGCGCGGGATTTTTACGAAAATTCGAAAACGGACCTCATAATCGTGTTCAGCGCCAAAAACTACCTCACTAAGCAAAGTTTGGGCGAAGGAACATTTTCCAAACTTTGCGCAGACTGAGCGTTTTGGACTTGTACGAATTTTCGGTTGGGCGTTTATTTATACCAATTAGAGGGCTCTCCAAGCGTTTTAGAAAAATATTAAAGATTTGACTAAAAATTCGCTCTGGGGGGTCATTTGGGGTGCTGATCACGAATCTGAGATTAGTTTATCGATTTTCCGAAGTTTTCGACTGCATTCGTTCACAGATTCCCATCGGGGGAGAATTTATTGGCAAATCGCGACTTTTGACGATTTCGAGAGTGCCTAAATAGATATTGCTGAAATTGTTCCTCTGAGGGGTTATTTAGAGTGCTGAAAACGAATCTGAGGTCCGCTTATCGATTGTTGACAGATTACGGTAGATTACGTTGGGTACACGGTACATAGTTTGGTCAAAGTCTCAGATTTCTCTCAAAGTTTCTATGTGGGGGTTATTTGGGGTGCTGATCACGAATTCGGTGTCCGTTTGTCGATTATCGGAATATTGAGGTAGGTTTTGCCTTCTAAATGGCATCTTACCTACCGTAACCTACAGTAAACCTTGAAATTTTGACAAGCGAACTCCAGAATCGTGTTCAGCACCCCAGATTACCCCTACAAACATGTTTTTAGCGAAATGAGGAGAAAAATTTAAAAACACCATAAAAATTCTATGGGCCTTACCTTGCCGCGAAGCTTTGAAAAACGCTCATAACTTTTTTCAAAGTGGGTCTAGGCAGCTGCGATGGGCATATTCGGACTTTTCGTCCGAAGATGGTTCTAGAAAAGTACATTTCATTTGGAATGGTCACATGACTTATTGTGGTTCCCTTGTGAGACAACTCGTTGACCAATTTTTTTCCATTAAAATATAGGCATATTTGAGGAGCCGAAGCTCCGTTCGTAAAAGGCTCTGAGCGATTTCATCCTTGTGATCAGCGGAAGATTGTCTCCGAGATGAGCATCAAACCTAGAAAATATTTTTTCTGGGTGTTCGGTGTCCATCCTCAAAATAGGTTTTCAGTTTTTTTTTCTGAGCGAATATTAACATTCTGCCAATATAAAAAATTGGCAGAGCGTTAATATTCGTTCCCTATTGAGGAACAGAATCAGTTGTGGGGTGCCAAACACTTGATTCCTCCGAAAACTGATCTATAGCACCAACACAGATCAGCAAAAATCATTCAATGGGGTAATTTTCGATATTTTCTCAAAAATTGCAACTTCTGCAGTTCATCTTCTAAGCGGAGACTTAGAGAGACAAACTGTATTAGTCAGATACTCTGACGTATTCCCCCAATCAACGATGCTTATCTTTCAAAATGCCGAAAATTTTTTAAAAAAGAAAAAAAACGAGAAAAAAAACAAAAAAACTTGATTTCCGAAAAAAATAGTCGTCAATTGTTTGCATAAACATCGTTGATTGGAAAATACCTTGTAGTATCTAACTATGAGGTTCGATGCCTTAAACACACAAATTGCTGGAGTTGATCGTTTTAAAGACACGGGGTCTTCAATCTCCAGTGAGTAGCGCCGCACATTCAATTTCGTATTTGTAGAGGCTTGGATGTGTTTCGGACCTATACAATGACTCAGAAACTTGTAGTTGTGTTCTGCCAAACCCCCGTTGTTTGTCCTTGTCACGGGGCAGACGCCAGGCGTTTCGTGTGAAACAGTGAGCGGTCCGCAGAAAACAATACGTTAGAGAAATCGTCAAAGAGTGATGTTTTGTGATAAACAGCCAAAGTTCCAAGGCGATGAATTTGGCCCTTATAAGGAGCGGTTTCGTGTAACACAATTACGAGTGCCTGAGGACTTGCGAGGGATAGCCGACTTTTATATCGGCGTCCAGATAGATCTTTCCAGATAGATCTGGTCAAAATTAACTGACCCCGAAAGGATGGAAAACATGATTGGCCTTGAGCGAGGATCGATCCCAACTGTGGCGCAGCAAGAGCAGCGCCATCTGCCACTACACCACACGAGCCGAAATGCGGAATCCCCTTGAGTAATTTTCGCAGCAATGATTAGTTGCGAGAATTTATTTGCCAGAGGGCTTCTGTGTTTATTCTACCCACAACTGATTCAACGCTCTAACAAAGCGCTAGCATGAATTTTTTCGATTTTTGGATATTCACTAACTGGACCACACCTTGCACTCAATTGTGCCATTTGAAGGCAGTCAACTTTGACGAGAAACGACAAAACGAGTTAGACAGAGCGATTAATGCGCTCTCAAACGCGTACCCACACTTACCTTAACAAAGCAAATGTTCAAGAGAAAAATGCAGAAACAAAAACGCTATAAACGTATCTCCTAATCCACTATTTTGTCGAAGAACAAAAAAAACGTCGAGACGCAGACGGTGAGAGAATGCGACGCAAGATGCAGTGATATTACTTTTAGAGACACAGACAGGAAAAGTACGCCAAGTTGAAGAACAGTTCTGTGTACCGTCAAGGCTGCGATGACTAAGCCGGGCGGCGCTGAGTTGAAGCGGGCGCGGGCGGCTGTGCAGCGCGGCTTCTATTAGATCGCCCCCGCAACAGGTGATTCTGCTAGCCTGCTGTCCATACTTTTAGCATAATTCGACTTCTTCGTTCTGAAATTTACAGGAATTTAGGCAAAAGGCTTGAGAAAACATCTGAATAACAGTGGCGGGGCGATCTGATACACGCTGCGCGGCCGCGCCGCGCCCGCTTCAACTCAGCGCCGCCCGGCTTAGTCATCGCAGCCTTGACGGTACACCATGTGCTAGAACACTCAAAAGTAACGTGTTACAGCAAATGCCTTGGCAGAAACCTCAACGTTTCACGGATGACAGCGTATTGCAGTTCAACGTCAATGGGAAAGATATCAAAATCGAAAACATCGATCCGGAAGTCACCCTCGCCTCATATCTTCGGAATCAATGTGAGCAACTAAGATTCCTTGAGGGAGCAATTTTCTCGACTTAACCTGTATTCTCTTCAGTGGGCTTAACTGGTACAAAACTTGCATGTGAAGAAGGCGCATGCGGTGCATGCACAGTGGTTATTGGAAAATGGGACCATCAGTTGCAAAAGGGCAGGTACAAAGTTTTCCCTTTAAACTGCTACGTTTGAAAACAGTTTTTTTTTTCACTGGAAATGCCACACCAACACGATTTATAGAAGGTTCGGGCCAATCAATAACTGGAAAAAATGTAAACATGGCGCGGGATAGGCACGCGTCGCGTCGCGGGCTCGTGGCCGCTCCAAGGACTGCAATTATTGAAAGCCTGTTACTTTAGGTATACTGCTGTGAATGCCTGCCTTTTTCCACTATATATGGCCCATCAACGCTTCATTTTGACTGTGGAAGGCATCGGCAGTCCGAAGAAAATCCATCCAATTCAGGATCGTATTGCGCGCGGTCACGGAACCCAATGTAAGTATTTTAAACTGCAAACTTCATCATGACAAATTTGAAAAAAAAAGATTATCGATCAAATGAATAAACTGATCAAATCATCAAAATAAATAAAAAAATGAGAAAGTCAATAATTGATTTCTGAAAGTTGGGCTCCGCAGAAAAGGTCAAGGATTTGGCATTGCTCTTAAATATCGTGAAATTGTTTTATTGGATTGGGCTCTCAACTTGATTTTTCAAATGTAGTGAAATTGTCGAATTGATTTGGCTGTGATGATACTATATGCAGATAACACAATCATTAAATGTAGTGAAATTGTTGCAAACGAATTTGGCAGGAGCTCTATGAATTATCACAGTCAAATCACGCGTCAGAAGGTCCTCTGGCGAGCAAATAAAGACAAAAAGAAAACAGCCAACAATGAACGAAACCTGGCCTTATCGACTAGAAATAAGGTTTTCGAATGTTATTCTGCCTTTTCAGTGTAGCTCCTACTAAGGTACCAGACCTTCCTTCACCGATTAGATAAAAATCATGAAAACGAAATCTAACGCAATTTATTAGCTACTAATGCTATGTCTTCGTGTCCTGAACGCTTTCACGGTTCACATTGTATGAGAAGGTTTTTCTGCTAGAGTTATTCTTGTTCTCATTTGGTTCAATATGCGCTCCAAGAGAAACCCCTTCTGACGCGTGATTTGACTGTGATAATTCATAGAGCTCCTGCCAAATTCGTTTGCAACAATTTCACTACATTTAATGATTATGTTATCTGCATATAGTATCATCACAGCCAAATCAATTCGACAATTTCACTACATTTGAAAAATCAAGTTGAGAGCCCAATCCAATAAAACAATTTCACGATATTTAAGAGCAATGCCAAATCCTTGACCTTTTCTGCGGAGCCCAACTTTCAGAAATTTCACAACTTTTTACAAGGGTTTCCCTTCTACAATATCGTCAAGCTCTAAAAGTCAAGTTGTTTTTCTTCAAAACATACAGGTAGAAATGAAGAAACAACCGCTCCGCTGCTAAGACTGCAAGATAATTGTTGCAACGCGGCTTCCTACAAATAGATGCAAGGCATATTCTTTTTGAATTTGAAAGACGAAAATGGGAAGAAATGAGTTTCAAAATGACCCAATTGTACAGGTTCTAGGCACTATTCTAGACGGGGGGGGGCACGCACCATTCAAGACAGAAATGAAATGAACGGCCAATTGGTGAGGCTAAAAGTCGAAGTATTTCCGTAGAGCTCTAATAAAAACAATGATTGATAGCGCAGTATCAGGCCTCTTTTATCAGAGTTTTTCATCATTTCTATGAGTTTTTGCGTAGCTTGGCCCCTCTAGTGAACGAAAATGTTGAAGGGGCCCAAGAAAAACCCTCATTTGTGAAGAAAAGTCAATCGGAACACATTGTAAATACGAATTTGAAATTCGCGCCAAAATCATTTTCGGAGTTTTTCTGCATGTGGAGTTCGTGCCGTAACTATTTTTCCTGTTATCTTACGGTCGCACCAACATTCTAGGAAAAAGTGCTACATGACTGGTGAGAATTGGTGGCGGATATTAACCTCATCGTCCAACGTTTTTGACGCGCCAAAGTTTACCAGTGTGGTCTACCGGGCTCAATCATGAAATTGAGCCTGAAAAATGGAAATTGATTTCCAGCGCGAACGATAGTTAAGTGCGCCAGAAGAGGACTACCGTAATCTTAGGAATGATGTTATTCGGCTCTCGTAAACAAATTTGATGATACCCAATTGATCAATGATAAAGTATAAAAGAAGTGAAGAGCGGTGTGTCTTGATTCACACACCGTCCTTCTCCAGGGGTCAGCAGTTGAGGATCTGCCTGGACTAAAAAGCAGGAAAACATCACCACCTGTAGGGAAGATGAAGCGAATTCGGAGTCAGAGCTTAGAAAATTTTAGAGCCAACTCGAGTGAGATTACGGTAGCCCTGTTCTGGCGGACTTAACTATCGTTCTTGTAGATTCGGAGGCCTGGCTTGCATACGGTGTCCTGAACATTGAACTGAGGTCCTGCACACCCCTACTGAGATCCAGCACACATTCCATGAAGTCGTGCTCATCCTTACAGGGGTCTTGCACACGTTTCATGATGTCCTGCACACTCCTACTGATGTTCTGTACACATTCCACGAATTTCTGATCATCCTTACAGGGGTCTTGCACACGTTTCATGATGTCCTGCACACTCCTACTAAGGTCCTGCACACCCCTATTTGGGTCCTGCACACGTTCTATGATGTCCTGCACAATTTTGCTAAGGTCCTACACACATTCCATGACGTCCTGCTCATCCTTACTGGGGTCCTGCACACGCTTCATGATGTCCTGCACACATTCCATGAAGTCCTGCTCATCCTTACAGGGGTCTTGCACATGTTTCATGATGTCCTGCACACTCCTACTAAGGTCCTGCACACATTCTACGACGTCCTGCACACCCCTACTGGGGTCCTGCACAGGTCCCATGATGTCCTGCACACTCCTACTAAAGTCCTGCACACTCCTACTGAGGTCCTGCACACATTCTACGACGTCCTGCACACCCCTACTGGGGTCCTGCCCAGGTCCCATGATGTCCTGCACACTCCTACTAAGGTCCTGCACGCTCCTACTGAGGTCCTGCACACATTCTACGACGTTCTGCACACTTCTACTGAGGTCCTGCACAGGTCCCATGATGTCCTGCACACTCCCTACCAAGGTCCTGCACACTCCTACTGAGGTTCTGCACACATTCTACAACGTCCTGCACACCCCTACTGGGGTCCTGCACACGTTCCATGATGTCCTGCGCACTCCTACTGAGGTCCTGCACACCCCTACTGGGGTCCTGCACAGGTCCCACGATGTCCTGCACACCCTACTAAGGTCCTGCACACTCCTACTGAGGTCCTGCACACATTCTACGACGTCCTGCACACCCCTACTGGGGTCCTGCACAGGTCCCATGATGTCTTGCACACTCCTACTAAGGTCCTGCACACTCCTACTGAGGTCCTGCGCACTCCTACTGAGGTCCTGCACACATTCTACGACGTCCTGCACACCCCTACTGGGGTCCTGCACACGTTCCATGATGTCCTGCGCACTCCTACTGAGGTCCTGTACAGGTCCCATAATGTCCTGCACACTCCTACTGAGGTCCTGCACACCCCTACTGGGGTCCTGCACAGGTCCCATGATGTCCTGCACACTCCTACTAAGGTCCTGCACACTCCTACTGAGGTCCTGCACACATTCTATGACGTCCTGCACACCCCTACTGGGGTCCTGCACAGGTTCCATGATGTCCTTCACACTCCTACTAAGGTCCTGCACACTCCTACTGAGGTCCTGCACACTCCTACTGAGGTCCTGCACACATTCTACGACGTCCTGCACACCCCTACTGGGGTCCTGCACACGTTCCATGATGTCCTGCGCACTCCTACTGAGGTCCTGTACAGGTCCCATAATGTCCTGCACACTCCTACTGAGGTCCTGCACACCCCTACTGGGGTCCTGCACAGGTCCCATGATGTCCTGCACACTCCTACTAAGCTCCTGCATACTCCTACTGCGGTCTCGCATAGTCAAGCGACACTTCAGCACACCCTGCGACGACTTCTTATCTTTGGTGCGCATGGTACAAACACGCGCCACGCTCAAAAACAACCCTTCCGCATAGCGTCCTCTTCCAAGCCGGACGTTTAGAGTACACCACCCTAGAGAGCAAGGTATTTATATGGAGTCTCTAAGAAAACAATGACTGATAACGAAAAACCCGTCATTTTTATAAACTAATCTTGACAGGCCGGTTTCCGAGTTTGAACCGCCGGTTACGGGCCCAGAAGTCATCATGGTGAGTTCTGACAATTATTTTCGTCATTCCCGTGGCCGATTACCTCTAGTCACAAATTTTCGAGCGATTTGGTCCACGCCTTCCAAAAAAATGGTTTTCGACGGACGGAGGTGGAGGCGGAGGCGGAGGCGGAGGCGGTGGTGGAGAACGTTTTTGCGTACTTTGAGAGGTCATAACTTTAGAAAGCGGGGACCAGTTGGGATGAAAAGTTGCACACATATGTAATTTCTTGCAGCGCATCGAATGGTGTACTGCTCATACCTCTGGTGACGGTATGAATAGGTGATCTCATTGAGGGGCATCCGCGCGGGAAGAGATCAAAGCCAAACCCTGGTGAGCGCTTCGCGCTCACCACAATTGAGTATATGAGCTTAACAATAAGCGAATAAATAAATAAATAAATATAGGCGAATAAAAGAAACAAAAGAAAAAAGGAAAACACATAGCAATCAAATAAGGAATTAAGTGAATGAGCAATAATTATGGTAGACAAGTACATAACACCGGCGTGGATCCTGAAGAACTTTGCGTTCCCCATTGGAGGTTGGCTCAAACTCGGTGCTCCTAACATCGGCGTGGATCGTGAAGAGACTTTGCGTTCACTGTTGAAGGTTGGCGCAAACACAGTGCGCCTATGTTGTAACATATGACACCGAGTTTGCGCCAACCTTCAACAGTGAACGCGAAGTCTCTTCGCGATCCATGCCGACGTTATGTTATAGCATATAGCACCAAGTTTGCGCCAAACTTCAACAGTGAACGCGAAGTCTCTTCCAGATCCAAGCCGACATATGTAAATGAACTACTGATTAAAAACAAATTAAAAATAGGATGGGTGAGATGTTCTTTGAAAAGGAAGAACGAAAAACGCTAATCGATAATCGAAGACTATTAAGCAAATATATGAAGAATAAATGAACAAAGAAAATTACCTCGCTCACAAAAAGTTAAAGCAAGGGTAAAAATTAATAATGAGGGGAGTGGAAAAGCGAAAATAGATTTAAGGAAAATATTCAAATCAAAGAAAGATGATTATAGGATTATTAAACAAGTATATGGACCAAATTACTGTGCTTCTCTGTGCCAAATTCCGGTCTGCAATTGCGTCTCGACACGCTTTGCGAACCCACGCGCTTGAGTCAGTCGAGTTTCCAGCGCCAAAGCCGGCTAGATGTGGCCCTTCTATTCAGTTTTCTCCAATTTTGTTTGGTTTTCAGTCTCCAAAACCCACCAAGAGTCAACAGATCTGCGGCTGCAGCGCTGGAAACTCGTCCGACTCGAAAGCGCGCGCCCGCAAAGCGTCGAGACTCAATTGCGGACCGGAATTCGGCCCAGAGAAGCACAGTACCTGATAATCGAATGGATGACTTGTCATTCTATTAGTATTTGTAAAAAATTCAAAAAGTAGAGTTCACAAGAATACAGCTGAGGAAATATCTGTATATTAATACAAGCAGTGAATAAAAGACAAATAGTCGAAGAGTATGTAGGTGAGTTACTTAACAAAAAAGAAGAAACAACAACTATTTGATAAAGACCTAGAAAATAAATCAACAAAAAATCAATTAGTGGAGAAGACAAGGCACGAAGAAACAAAAAAAAAACTATAAAATAAGTATTAAAAATTATTGGAAACGCCAAAAATTTTTTAAAAATCCACACATATAACAGTTGAGTCTTTCCAAAAACAAATCTTATGTCAATATCATTCAACACATATTAGCGACATTACCATGGTTGATTACAGTGAATAAATAATTAATCTCTACTTTCTCAAAGAAAAATTTAACAAAAATTCATAAAAAAAAGTTTGATAACTCCTCCACGACTAATTCGCATTAATGCTCTTATTCCTTTTTTCTCAAGTGTATAACAAAACCTGTTTTGTCTTTCCTCCTTTCCAGGTGGCTTCTGTTCTCCTGGCTTTGTGATGTCCGCTTACGCTCTGCTTCGTTCCAATCCTTCACCCTCCATATATGAAGTTAATCAAGCCGTCAAAGGTGAGTCTTCACTGGAAGTAAGTTAGTATAAACCTGTAATAGATTATTTGAATGTTCAAAAAAGCCCACCTTACGGCTATACTGAACTTCACCCAAAAGTAAAGAGAGTGGAGGGAACGGTCTCCGTGGAGAGCGTCTTTTCGATTGATGTCTGCTTGATCTGCGTTAGTGACACCGTGGGTGGTCTCCCCAGGTTGATATGACATACTCATCTGGGGGTATTCGGGAAGGAATGATGATTTGATGATTGAGCATGGTACTAACGTCGTATGTGGTCTGATCTTAACGATTTTTTCTCAGGTAATCTCTGCCGTTGTACTGGTTATCGCCCAATACTGGAAGCGCTCTACTCTTTCACCGAGACTCCATGTTGCAGCGGAACTGTTTGTCATGTGTACATATAGTCGCTTTCATTGGGAATGGCTGAATAGGAGGCGGCCACAATGAGCTGGAGACTTAGCGCGAGCGGTAGCGACGCGACCGTTCGCGCCGGTTCAAAGCGTCTGCAGACCTCCTCCGATTAAGTTACTCCGTATGAAAGCAAATTTACATTATCTATAAATGAAAATTGCTTACAAAAATTCTGCTTTAGAACTCATCTTCATGTCCATGCAAGGAGAAATTGGGTAGTAATGAGCATGCGAAACTCGTGACCTTTGATGATTTTCCGAAATTCGATGAGACACAAGAAATTTTATTCCCTTCCAGCCTCATTGTGAGTGTTTTCCATCCGTTCTTAAATAGTAACAAAGTAGTTCTCGCATTGGAAATCATCAGAAAGTAAGAGAATTCGTAAAAAAAACCTAGTGGAAATATCTCCTATTCGTTATAGTGAATTTGGTGGTGACTGTTCGAAATAATCGACTACAAACAGCCAATGACATCACCCGAGAAATGGCGTCCCAAGCGCGGCGCAGCGTGTGCTGACGTAACGTCGAGCCATGAATTTTGGATGAGCTTTTCTTCTATTCCGTATTAATTTTTCTGACTCTGAGAAAAATTATGACATTCCTGACAGCAGTAGTTCTACCCTAGTCTGCGGGTTAACAATTTTTAATTTTTTTTTCGCTAAAAATAAGCATTTCTTCAATAACATAGGAACGTAGGAAAAACAGACAGATGTCTGCAGCCGTGTGAATGCTCATCCAAAAAATGCCTCCGCGACGGATGCTTGACACGCACGCCGACCGCGTGGGCATAGGGTCTCTTTCGGACAGACTTATGTTATGCCTAGAGGGCGCAGTGAAACATAAGGCCCGGTGTATATGTACTTTGCACTGTGCTAAAGACGGCGGAAGGAGGTCATGTTTTTTGGAGAAATCAAAAGTCGAAAGCGTCCAGGTCTTACAAAAGCGCTGAACCAAGTGGGGTCGTGACGCTACACAACGGCTGCTGGAATGTTTCGCAAGAAAATTAACGAAAATCAATTTCTCGATAGGATCTCGAAAATCTGGGATAAAAAACGACAATTCTCAGGAGTGATTCGTTGTAATTTTTGAAACTTTGAAATCGGGGGGGGGGGCTGGGGGAAGTCGCAGCTTTCATAAAGCCCGACACAACGACCCGCATGACCCTGTCTCCACGCGCTGCGCTGCTCCGAAGAAGTATGTTTCTAGTAGAAGATATGGGATTCGAAAGTTCAATAAGGCAGTAGAGCGGATCTCTACAGAATGAAACCTTAATAGGACGTAATTTAGAATTCTTCTGCTGACTGGGAGACGCGAGGTCACACCAGTAAGAATCTTTCAAACCCCACACGCGCGACGAATTTCAATAAACACAGTCTGTGCCAGAACGAAATTCCAATAATTAATTTGTCGCGGGCGGGATAGGCCAGGTACATACTCACCGCGACCTGCTACAGAGACAGTGCGTATGAGGCGTATCGACTTTCGATCAATAGTAATGGTAAACATTGCGTCGCGTTGCTAGTCGCTGGAAGTATGAGCTTGGCTTTACGCACGCAATGGAATCATGGGAATTTCGTTCTGACAAAGTCTGTACATTTGAACCAACTTCTTTTTGTCACCCATTCCGCTTTCACATTTTTTCTTTCTTCTTCTTCAAGAAAGGGACAAATCGTTCAGGTAGGTAAAATTCTCTACTAAAGCAATTCGAAAATCCAAATTCGAGGTGAACTGCGCTCTTAAATGATGAAAAGTTTATTCCAAAGCTTGTACAATATCTGTCATGTGGCACGTGATCGCGTCGCGCCAGTATAAAGCTAATGCCGCAATGAAGTGGCGCGCGACGCCTGTCGCTGCGCGCAGGGAGCACTTCGTCATGTAGAGGATAGACGGACTAGAGTGCTTTAGTCTCATCAATTGTGTGTTCTTTGTTCGCAGTGACGACCGCCGCGATCGACTATAAACCCGGCTTTAGCCATTCCAAACACATTTTTTATTAACATTTTGAACTGAGAATCCATTTTTCAGTTGCAAAAATCACCAAGTGCCCTAAGATTGGAAGGCGATCGGGTGAGGCTTGTTGCTCCAGTATCGTGGCAGGAATTCGATGAGTGTATCAAGTTGGGAGACGACGTGACAATTGTTTCTTCTGGGATGATCACCAGACTAGGTAAGCTATGTATTCCTATGAAAAGCGTCCGAACGTAAAGACTTCTTGCAAAATTCAATCTAGTTCTGGTTGTTCCTTGCGAGCGGTCGCGATGCGTATCGCAGACGACTTGCGCGAAGTCTTAACTTTCAGTCACTTCTCAATCATTAAAGTCAAACATAAATTGGATAAGCGTTCACAATCTTCCGTCTATGAATGCTGTCGAAGTCGGCGAAGGTGAACTGTCCATTGGAGCTGCTCTATCCATATCGGACTTGGTCAAATCCATTGATGAGCATTGCGACAGCTCAATTAGTAAACCCATCAGGAAGATATTCGACAAATATTCTTCACTACAAGTCATGAACGTGGCAGTGAGTTTTTTCTCATTGCAGACGCCTCACGTGTATAGCATGGGTATTGATCGATCAGAATTAGATGATTTAGACATGGGTTGGAAGCCTGTTCACCGGATCCAGCGACATTTCCTCTTTATTTATGGCTTTTGATATGAAACTTGTTATTCGAGAAGTTGGCGGTGCCTTTTCGACATCGAGATTATCGGATCTTCTGGATGGACAGGGATGCTTGAAACTCAACAGAGGAGCGATCGTTGTCGCAGCCCGATTTCCACAGGGACGGGTGCGTAGAATTGAAAACACGGCTCTGCTGTAGTTTTTTTTTCACACGATTTCTGCTCCCGACTTATCCACTATTTTATCGATTGAGCTTATAGTGTCTTTCAAATGGAGAAAACAGAACTGATACATAGATATATCCAGTCTGAGAAGTGGACCTATTGAAGTCACAGTCTAAGCTCGTATCCTCTGTTTCTGAGTGAAATTTATTTACGTTCATCGCGTGCGTCTGCGCGCGTACGCTGCGTCTCTTTGTACACACACCTTCTCGCCGTCTCTACCCTCGCTCCGCACAAGCGCGAGAGGGAACAGAGTAAATTTGGCTCGGAACCAGAGGATAGGTAAAATTTGATATTATGGTCCTGCCGCTTGGTGTAGCAACCCTGCCGGATGCGGAATCTCAACTCTTCAGAATAGGCGAGAAAGAGCGAGCACCCAGTCCCTCCGCCCCCAAATCAGCACCCATTCGCTGCGCTATGAACTTTGATCAAAATCTACGTTCTTTTATTTGTTATCGGTCTGGCATTATAGTGCGATCTACTCCGGCGCGATGGTCGCGGACGACAGGGAAAAACAGGCCCGTGACAACTCGTCCACGAAATTCTCATCACCCAAATTCACAACTTTCGAGGGGCCACAACTCCATTCGTAGTGGCTGTGATCAGCCCGAAATTCCCTCCATGATAAGCAATTAAACTGGAAAACGATTCTGAAGTTGGATTGTGCCTTTAAGGCTTTTCGATTTTTCTACTAGGAATGCATGGAAAATTTGTAGAAATTATTCGCACGACTATTGCCGATTGTGAGCTCGTACCCAGTCTTGGAAGCCATACAAAGGGCGAACAGTTCTGAGCAAACTATATGCGAGATTTTTCAAGTTGGAAATTTTGAAGGCAGTGCTCACGACGAATCTCGTTATTGAGTTTCCATGGTGAAACACTACGCTGGCAGATGCTGGAGAGAATAAATTGTAAGAAAGCAGAGAAAACGGGTCAGAATTCGATAAAAACCGCCGCAAAATGAGGATTTTGTCAGCCCAGTACGCCTGCTTAGCCTGCCCCGCCCCACTTTCTGACGAGCTTGCGGCACCCTGGACGTATTCGATGACAAATTGCTAAGCAACTCGGCCAGGTCCAGCCTGATCGATTCGCGCATATTTCGTCGTTAGCGCTCGACTGCGGAAACTAGCAGGGCGCGTAGACTCGCTCGCACCATGAATCTGCACGTACGTTCAAACCGCTATTTAGCTTGGTTTCAACAGGATCATCAGTGGTCACGGTTTTGCATGGCGTGTGCGCGGTTGTCCGCAGCTCCCGACCGGAATCTCGCTCCGATAAAGACACCAATCCGATAAATTTCAGCGGAGAATCTGCGGAAGGCATAAGAACCCTGTCCGAACGAAACTGTCCGCGCATGCGGTCGGTGTGCGTGTCGAGCGTAGGGCGCTATGAAATTTTTTTGGATGAGCCTATCTACGGTTGCACACAGTTGACTGAGATATCGTCCACCAATCGCCTAATAATCCTGCCAAACCATAACGATATAGCTTTTTCACTCAAAAGGCAAAGTGCAATATCTTTTCCTCAGAAAATGTTCAGAAAAAAATTCAGACTGATCTGCGAGTGTTCACATTCAAACAAGGACAGCGTCCTGGAGCAGATTCGACAGTCGTGAACTGCGTGGCAGTGTTCAGAATGTGTGGCAAAAATATTGAGACAGCCCGTGTTGCATTCTCATTCGGACCCAGACCGATTCTGAGCGAAAAACTCATCAAAACCCTATCTGGACGGTAAGCTATTTATCGTTTCTACTTATCACATTTCAGATAAAAGGCTGCCTATAACAAGAGACACAGCGAAATGAAACATAGGATCAAGAGTACACTAAAATGTCCCGAAAGCAAACAAAATACGGTGGAACACACTAAATAAATACGTATTAATGAGTAATGCAAATCGAATTAGACTGAAGTGAATGTCCTAATCTTAATGAACGAAAACCCATTTCGATACGTTCGCCTGACGACTTCAGTTACGGAGATATAAGCCTCCAGTGAATTTCTAGCCATTTAGCATCTATGCTGCCTGCGCTGGTTGTTGAGCTTGATCCTGCTCGGGCACCTTAAATTGAGGAGTTTATGCAGAACATTTCTGAATAAAAAAACACGTGAATTATATACACTCTAATTCTTAGCAGGATTCACTCGGGTCCATCGCGTGCGTGTGCGCGCGTATACTGCTTCTGCTTCTTTGCACCACCCTCTCGCTCTCTCCACTCGCTCCGCAAACACACGCGGGGAAGGAACTATTCTGAATTTCGCTCCAAAATAGAGAGTATGTGCGCATGTAGATCTAGAAAAAACGAAATTCCCATAGTTCTCCCGCGAGCGTGAGCGGAACGGAGGCTGGAGAAGGCGAGAGAGCGTAGGGGCGACGGAAGGAACCGCGTCGCAAGCGCACACACGCGCGATCAGTGATGGGAAATTTTGTTTTTTCTACAGAGGATATGTGCGTGCGTGTGTGTTTGGGCAAAAATCAATAGAATGGCTCAGAGGATTTCGTTTTTTTTGTTGAAATTTTCGTATAATAACAGAATGGGTATGCGAGTATGCGAGGTCTAGGATTTGGGGGGGGGGGTCGTATCGAGCGATGGTATTTAAGGAAAACAGACGTTGTTGTGAGGGCTGGATCAAAAAGTTATGAAACATCTCCAGAAGTATTTTTCGATTCCAATTTCTTTAATAAGAGTAGAATTGGACGAGGCGGGGGGGCGGAGACAGAGATTAGAGGTGGGAAGGGTCATGTAATAGAGTTTCTATTGAGCAGCTCACATTGATAGGTTTTGGATAAAATTTTTAAGGAATCATACAATATTTGTGCAGATTATGAGGCAGTGGCTACAGCTTCTTGAAGTTTTGCACTGTAAAGCCTAGTTTTGACTGCATCGCTGCTGCTTTTCATCGCAGCGATCTTGCACCCGCTGCTGCAGCGATGTAGCAGCGGCAGCGATTCTGTTCATAGTGCATAGGCCCACGGATGATAGAAGAAATTCAATCAATCAGTGAAGTTAATGGCTGGTATTCATCGATAACGCGTTTCGACTCGAAAACACTGATCTTGTCATGTGAAAGGATCAACGTTCATTAGACGAAACGTGTCATTCGCTGGCAATCGCTCCATCGCTGCCTGTTTGGCCGCGATGGAGCGATGGTCAGCGACCATTGAGAATCGCTCCTCAAGCAGCGATGCCGTAAGACATAGGATTTCGTCGCCGGTACCCAGCGATGTAGGATGTTTGCCACGAAGCGATCACAATTGGAGCGGTTTTCCATTACGCGCGATGAAAAAAGAACAGTTGTCCCTCGCATGGCCGCAGCGATCACCTGCAGTCAAAACTAGGCTTAAGACATCATATTCTCTATATAGAGCAAAATTATTTCTATCCCTTCGCGTGCGTCTGCGCAGCCAGTGGAGAGGCAACGCAAGTGTGTGGAGGGAATTAGAAGCAGCGTGCGCGCGCAAACGCACGCGGCAAACCTGAAAAAATCTTTGCTCCTGAATAAAGGGTAACATCGGCATGGATCCTGAAGAGACTTTGAAGGTTGGTGCAAACTCGGTGCACCTATGTTATAGCATATGGAACTGAGTTTGCGCCAATCTTCAAGAGTGTACGCGGAGTCTCTTCAGGATCCATGCCGACGTTACTACATATGTACGCAGTGCGTTGGAGCCAACTGAATCTAACTCTCGACTGGATAAATGATTAGGATGTGGGCTTTCTGGGACTTTTCCAACTACTGAATAGTTAGAATGTTGGGCTCGAACTAGGGAAAGTCCCGAACAGAAACTGGATTTTTAAAAGTGCTACCTTGCGAGTTGCCGCTGTAGTTCGCAAAAAAAACCATCCTCAAATTCAGATCTGGACGGCTCAATAACTTTCATAGAGTTTTCACCTTTTTGGTTCCGAAAAATTGAGAGAATTTCTGCTCAAATCTCTTCTAATCGTGTTGTTCGGAGCGCTTAACTTTATTACCTATGAGGCACCCTCTATAAAACGTCGTAATTCGCATCATCCGAGGCGCAAGCGGCGCGCGCGACGCCTGAGCCTCCGTCTGCCCTCCGCTCTCTCACTGTCTCTAACCTCCGCCCCGCACCAGCACGCGCAGGAACCAAGTGCCTTTCGCTGTTTTATAGCCTGTACCGTGTTTTTGTGTCACCTTCCGTAACCTGCCGTAATCTTGCAAAATACTGAAAACGGATTTCAAGATCGTGTTAAACTACCCAAATCCCCCTCCGAACGAAGTTTGGGCAAGAAATTTCTCCTATTCCTAAACTTCAAAAAACGCACTTCTTGGTCGTTTTTTGATCCACCCAGCTGCAGTAAAGGGAGTTCAAAAACTTGAAACTGCTTCTCCTTTCCCCCACATCCTCAAAGGACCTTTTTTTAAAACCCCAATTTCTCTTCGGGACACTCCTTGAAAATTTTTCGAATATATTTCCAAAGAATTCTTTCTTTTTTTTTTGGAAAGTGTATTTCTTTCGGAACACGTATTTTAAAAGTTTAGATTGAATATTTTCCACCAGAAACCAAAGTTAGTTTTCTTCCGAATAAATAATTACATTCAAATATGTTCGTTATCCGATTCGAAAGAATACACGGATATGTAGCTTTGATTTCGATTGATCCTGACTTCTGAGGATTCGAACTTGCATGAACTTCGAACTGGCGAAGAGGTTCCTGCTTTTTTTTCGATCAGAATTTGCACACCTCAGATCGGAGTTCTTGGTGCAGTATTACAAGTTAATTGGAAGAAAATCATCTGTACCTCAAGGTATTTTGATCCAGTCGTTCTTAGCAATTTTCGGAACGATAAATTGGAGTGTCGTGAGGGGTCTCCATTTTGTTGACTCAAAAATCGATAAGAATCACCCAATTCAGAAATCCAATCAAATCACATATTACAGTTATGACTTCCGAATTCCGAATAAACGAATGACTCTCATTTTCACTTCTTCAATGCCAGGATGCAGCTGAAATGCGCTTGGTTCTTAGCGTTTGGCGCTATTCATACTACTTAGAGGCATCGTTCACGATGGATTTCGTTTTCGAGTTTTCCATATATAATGAGAGCTCTAGTATCCTAAATAACAGCAACGTTGAAAAAAAGCGAAAAATCACCGAAAAGCCCTTTTTCAGACTGAAAATGTCTCAATCGAGGGAAGAGTCGATCGTTAGAGATAGCTGTTTTGACCAACGATCTCACGATCAAACGAACTTTATATTTCTTTCAAGTGATTTGTGGAGAAGAAAAGGCTAATCTATGTGTGTACAAAGGTCAATCTTCACGTAATCGTATGGTATATTCCATCAACTTCCCCTCAGTTATTCTGTTTCAAATGTTGATCATTTACTTATATGATGGCTCACAGCAAATTGTGCCAGATGACTGACGGAGGGCCGGCCTCTTTTGACGAAATTTGAGACATTCGACCTCATTTATCTTCACAATAAGGCATTTTTGACCAAACAAACTCTACCTACTTCCTCAGGTGGGCCCGGAAAATCGTACGAACTGAAAAACGGTTCGTGGTTTTCAGCGCGTACGATGCCTTTAACGCAGGCACACGGGCGTGGTGTTGGATTAAGAATGGCCTGATGCCACGGCCGCTCCGCCATGGCGGTGACGTTGCCTCAAGCGCTGCACGCGCATGACGTGCGTAGAACGTATTTAAACTCCAAAGCCACGCCCGCGCGCGACGCGCTGGCGTTGAGGAGTATGAATAGCGCCTTAGTCTACTTGATATCCTCCCGGAACTAATGAGAGAGCAGATTCTGAAAATTAAGCTTCCTGGCAAAAGTAAAGATTTGGTAATAATGAAAAAAAGTTTTAAAAATGTCTTGAAATATCTTTAAAAATGATTTGGAGTAAAATAACCTGGAAAATAAAAAAGCGAGGAAATGAAGTGGAATAACCAAAAAAGTGATTTGGTGGTCGATCGTTTCACAAGCTCCTCCGTTAAACTTATCGAAACGAGATCAAGCACGATATAGAATGGAGTCTTGCGTTCACCTAGCTTGACCTATGCTGATTCCCTTATTACAGCTTTCAGAAATGGCTTAATGCTTCCGTTGCGCGCTTGATTTCGTTTTGATAAGATTAAAGAAGAAGCTTGTGAAACGATCGACCACCAAATCACTTTTTTGGTTATTCCACTTCATTTCCTAGCTTTTTATTTTCCAGGTTATTTTACGCCAAATCATTTTTTGAAGATATTTCAAGACATTTTTAAAACTTTTTTTATTATTACCAAATCGTTACTTTTGCCAGGAAGCTATATTTTTAGAAATTTCACATACTTTTGCCAAAGGTTCCCTTTCTGACTTAAATTTTGCTCAACGGTTTCCATTTCGGAATGATGAAACATCTAACAACGAGATTGTCGAATGAGTGCAATTTTTGAAACTTATTACCCAAAACCATAAAAAATACCACTCATTGCCGCATTTTGTGCAATATGGGAAAAATCGATATCATTGATTGATAATGTTCGGTTTTGCATGATGAGAAGAATTTCCCAAACAAGAGACTAGTTGTTAGAGCCATCAACAGTCGAAAATCATTGTGGCATTTTGTGCAAAAGGCGAAAAATCGATATTATTGATTGGTATTTATCGATAATGACTGATGAGTAAAATTCCCAACCAAGAAAACCAATCCCATCAACAATCACCACTTCTGGGAGCATTTTCTGCAGAAAGCGAGAAAATCATTAATATATCGATGACGTGTCATGAGTACGAATTCTGACAAGTTCAGTACTTACCTTCAACGACCTGTGTTGATTGGCTGCAGATTCACCCACACACCCCGGTCTCCACAGCCGTAGCAGAAAAAAGCAGTTTTCGTGCTCCACGGCTAATTTAGTAATGTGCTTATCTGGGTCAAATTCCGGTCCGCAATTACGTCTCGACACGCTTTGCGGCCGCGCGCTTTCGAGTCGGAAGAGTTTCCAGCGCCGCAGCTGCCGATCTGTTGACTCTAGATGGGTTTCACAAACTGAAAACTAAACAAAATGGAAAAAAACTGTATAAAAAAGTCATATCGAGTCGGCTTTGGAGCTGGAAACTCGATTGACTCCAGCGCGTGCGGCCGCAAAGCGTGTCGAGACGCAATTGCGGACCGGAATTTGACCCAGATAAGCACAGTATATAAACCCACGATTTTGAGGTACCCTTCAAAGTTAAGATATCAAGTTCAAATTGGAATAGGAGCGACCTGCATTCATTTCCAGCGTCCTGTCAAAAATGAGCTCCCTAGCTCAATTTTAAGTGCACCAACAAGATCGTGTACGCCGTCTGAAAAAAGAAAAGGAGATTAACAACAAAAACGCGCGGTCTTTTAATTTTTACTCGAAAACCAGTGAACCGTTCTAAACCATTTTTGGGTACTGATGCCAACTTTTTGCGCTCTTTTTAATGCAATTTAGCTTTAATTTCTACGTTCACTCTCGACTGAGATTTCGAAAAAGGGGTTGAGCGCGTGGCCGATTCAAAACCGAACCTGGTGCGCGCTTCGCGCGCACCACAATTTCTGGCCATCCGTAGTGTTCACCGGACAATCATTCAAAGTCGGATAGGGGCTCTCTACACACGGAGGGAGGAAATGTCCCGTTCTCGCAGTTCTACACGTGGAATGCTCGGGAACCCATACAGAACAAATACCATTTAATGTTGGAGCAAAATCCAAAATAGCCAAAAGTCTAAAATACTGGACTTGATCGAGCATTCAGAAAGCACAGCCATTTCAACTACTGTCGGCACGGATCGTACTTATACTTTGCGTTCCATATTGTGCGTTGGCGCTAATTCGGTGAGCATATGTTATGACATACTGTGCTTATCTGGGCCTAATTCCGGTCCGCAATTGCGTCTCGACACGCTTTGCGGCCGCACTCGCTCGAGTCAATCGGGTTTCCAAAGCCAAAGCCGACTCGATGTGACTTTTTTTATACAGTTTTCTGCCGTTTTTCTTAGTTTCCAGCTTCTAAAACCCACCTAGAGTCAGCAGATCGGCGGCTGCGGCGCTGGAAGCTCTTCTGACTCGGGAGCGTGCGGCTGCAAAACGTGTCGAGACGCAATTGCGGACCGGAATTTGGCCCAGATAAGCACAGTACGTGCTCCATCGGTTGGATAGGCTGGCTTGAACGGCCCGCCAATGCAAACTGTTTTTCTCTCTTTTTTACATTTATTATATAGCTGCCAGCCAGGTATAGAGAGTACCAGGGTTTTCGCATCCGAAACCCTCTCTTTCTCAAGAAACAGTTTTTTGAAATACGTAGGGAAGCGATTGAGCTCACTAATCTACAATGACTACTCCAAAAATACTGACTTCGAGTGGTTAGAATGGGTTGTATTTAGCGAATTGACGTACATTTCTGTACCTTCTGAGCTTAGACAGATTCGGTTTTTACAGTTGTGCGAATTTGGCCAAAACATCGATATTCTGATGCAGTAATGCTCGTGAAACATTTCAAGACTAATAGAAAACAAATCGAGGGATATTTTTTTAATCAAACACCTGAAAATGAGCTGCAGAAAAAAAGAAGACATAAGGTGCTTGAAAAATGAAAAAAATGAGAAATCCGCAGCGGTTTTTCCCAACTCAGCCCGCCTCTGGGAAAAACTCGCCGCGACAGTTCCGAGAAAATACCGCTACTCTCCACTGTACCGCGATATCGCCACGGCGGATTTGCGATCATCACTGCTGTGAGACGATTCAGTTGCGATGCCTTAAGCATCAGCAACTCCACGATTGACCCAGTGAATGACATTTCGAAAATAATTTTTAAAATCGAAGCTATCATTTTTGAATTCGAGAAAATCTATCTGAAAAATTGAAGAAATTATTAGAATTTTTTTTCGGAAATTCGAAAAATTTGAGTTTCGATTATATTCGAAAATTTGAAATTTGAGAAATCTGTTTTTCGAATACATTCGAAAATCTGAAATTCGAAAAATTTGATTTTCGCATATATTCGAAAATTCTAAATTCGAAAATTTTTACAGTTTTGCCCAAGTATAGTGTTGACCCATGATCTCACGATCAAATGAAACTTATCCCTCTTCCAGGAGATTTGTGGGGAAGGACAGGTGAACCGAAGTATGTATGTGTAAAAGTCATCCTTCACGTGATCGTAAAGTATAGTCCATCCTTTTCCCCTCAATCGTACTAAATCAATTGTTGATCATTTACTTATACAACGGCTGACAGCAAATTGTGTCAGGTGACTGACGGAGTGCCGGCCTCTTTTGATGGAATTTTAGGCATTCGGAATCATATATCTTCACAATGAAGTGTTTTTGACCCAAAAAACTATCCCTACATGCTTAGATATGTAGGTCCAGCCAATCATTCAAACCCATAAAACGGTGCGACGTTTTCAGTGCGTACGATGCCTTTAAACATGAATTTCGATACTCAATAGGTGCAACACCGCAAAATTTTCCTCCTAATTTACTTCCAAAAAAAATTTCGATAGAGATAAATTTTTTACAAGGATGTACAACGGTTCCAAAAACCGTCGATTGGCGAATAACTGCTACGGGTTTGGAATTTTAATAGTCATGTTTAGAGGGAATAGTCCTTATTTTCAAAATACCACAAAATTATAAATAAATTCTATATTTAGAAACTGCCGGCTCAAAAACCAATTTTGTGTATGTGTAAGGCAAGGGCTGTGATGCTCAATAACATACTAAAGTTTCATTAGGCTTCGTAACGGTAAGCCAAGATATGTATAAAAACATTATTCGCGGAAAGGCCATGCAAATAAGACTTTTTAACGGTACTGTACGTAATTTTATGACCTACAAATCGATATCACGTAACCTTTTCATATTGCTGCTCGTGTTGTTGTTGCTGCCCTTGTTCCTGTTGTGGCTGTTGTTGTTCCTGCTGCTGCTGATGAGCTTGTTCTTGTTGCTGCTGCTGTTGTCGCGCCAACTCCTCCTGTTGTAGCCTAGCTTGTTCTTCTTCTCTTGCTTGCTGCTCCTGTTGCTGTCTAAGTCTCTCCGCTTCCTCGGCTTGTTGCTGCTGCCTCAATCTCTCCGCTTCCTCCGCCTGTAGCTGCTGCTGCCTCAACCTCTCCGCTTCTTCCGCCTGTAGCTGCTGCTGCCTCAATCTCTCCGCCTCTTGTGCTTGTTGCTGCTGTCTAAACTTTTCTGCTTCCTCAGCTTCCTGCTGCTGCCTCAATCTCTCCGCTTGTTCCGCTTGTAGCTGCTGCTGCTGCCTCAACTTTTCTGCTTCCTCAGCTTCTTGCTGCTGCCTCAATCTTTCCGCCTCTTCCGCTTGTTGCTGTTGTCTCAACCTCTCTGCTTCTTCTTGCTGCTGTTGTCGCTGCCTCAGTCTCTCCTCCTCTTGTTGCTGCTGCTGCAGTTTTCTCTTTGCTTCCTCCTCCTGTTGTTGTTGCTGTCTCAGCCTTTCCTGCTCCTCACGCTCTTGCTGCTGCTTCCTCAGTCGTTCCTGCTCCTCGAGCATTCGTTGCCTCCTCTTCTCCTCTTCCTCTCTGTTGTTGTTGTCTCAGTCTTTCCTGTTCTTGTTGCTGCCGCTTCCTTTCCTGTTGTTGTTGCAGCTGCTGCTGTCGCATTCGTTCACGTTCATCTCTTTGCTGCTCTTGCTGCTGTTGATGTTGTTGTTGTTGGTGCTGCTGTTGATGTTTCTGCTGTTCATAATGCTTCTGCTCCATTTTCGGCTCATGAACATTCTTGTGTTCAGACTCTACCGTGTGAGCTTCTTCTCCTGAAAAAAAAAGAGACTTTTCGAATTTTCTCAGGCAATTGCCGCATTCAATGCGTGTCGAATATGCATTCAACTCGAAGACAAGGTGGTTTCGAGCACAGTTAGGGAACATGCTGCTAGGGGAGCACGTGCTCCTATTGTATTTCAAATTACAGCACGTGCCCCAACAAATAAGCCGTCCAATACATGAATTATGCACATTCAAGCCGATGACAAAACGATTATCCGAAAAAGGAAAGTATACGATGCACTCCTGAGACGGAACTAAGAGGTCGGCAGCTTCGCCGGTTCAATTACCCAAGTTTGCGGTACTTTACCCGCCCGGCCGCTGGAACCCTCTTCCAATCGCTGACGGCCCCAGATGGTGCTCGGCGAGCTGGCCGCGTCGCACATCGGCGTGCCAGCCGCGTCGCGTCTGTGTGCTGCTACTATAGCGCTGGAATACCTTACAGCACGTACTAGTGCGATTGAATTTTATGGCACAGCACATGCTCCTTCTATAAAATTTTGCAGCACGTGCTGCTGTTTGGAGCACGTGCCCCTGTGATGAAGCCTTTCGATGGGTGTGGTCACTCGAGTTGAATGCATATTCGACATGCATTACATGCGGCGGTTTTCTGAGTTTTTCGTGATCACTAGAAAAGCTATACTCTGTTCATCTAGAATTGCACAAAACACGGTCTGCCACCGGTCCCCCCTATGTACCGTAGTGCAGGTCCATGAACGCGTTCTCGGCCGACCCCGGTGGGCATGCAAATCAATACGACAGTGCCGCCGCTTCTTGACCACCCACACTGGACTGCACTGGCGTATTCATTTGCATGCCCACCAGGGTCGGCTGAGAACGCATCGATGGACATGCACTACGGTACATAGAGGGCCGGTGGCGGAACGTGTTTTGTGCAGTTCGAGATAAACAGAATATACACGAAATTTCACAACTACCCAACCTGTCAGTTTCTGTTGCACATCAGCAATTATTTGTTGCACATCCTTTCCAGAATAATATACACCCTAAAACGATATTTTTAGAAAATGGAGAAAATGTTAAAAAACGCGCATCTCATACTTACTAGAAAAATTCCTATTCCTCCAATGACGATGGAAATGAATAGAATCGGAAAAAGCAAGCCTGAAATGAAGGCGTTCTATTGGGAAACTAGGAAAAAAGAAAATGCTACGATGCAGGCCACTCTGTCGTAGTGGCTACTACTACATCTTCTCAGGTGGAGGCTATCGAGTTCGATCCACCTCGCTGCAATAATTAACCGAATTTATTCGGTAGTCATCGAAAGCAGCCTAATCATGTCCACAGCGCGGTGTTGTGATGGATGATTGTCATAAAAACCCTTTAACATTTTTTTGCCATCAGGAATACCCATGCAAAAACTTTTGGAGGGAGCGAAATTGAAACTGGAACTCTCCGGCTGTATGACAGCGTTATTACCCACTGCACTATTGGGTTTGCAGCTATCACTGGAAGGGAATCTCAGGCTCAGCCGCGGCAAAAACTGACACAGAGAGAGAGAAAGAGAGAGAGAGAGAGAGAGAGAGAGAGAGAGAGAGAGAGCCCGACATCATTTGGCTGACAGACACTAGCACTATTCACTAGGTCAAGGTGGTTGATATGCGCCTTTTAGGCCGGGATCATAGGGACAGGGGCTCTCTACACACCGAGGGAGGAGGTGTCCCGCCTTCTGCGTCTCTAATTCCACTCGGGACCACTTCGCTCACTGTAAGTAGCGTGACGTTTCAAACCGCAAAAAGGGGACAACTCCTCTCTCGGTGTGTAGACAGCCCCTGTCCCGGGATCATACTTCCCACGACCAGCGACGGGGATAGTGCATGTCATATCGATTTTCGGTCGAAATTGATGGTAAACACATTGCGTCGCGTGGCTCGTCGCTGGAACTATGATCCCGGCCTCACCGCCTCCTCTCTAATGAGAAAAAACTCGTATTTTTTTCTTTATCCATGGGACGTGCAGCTGTGGAGGAATGCTGTTTAGCCGGACATAAAGTAAAAACTCCAAAAATTATAAATACTTATGTCGGATTTTAGTGCCAATTTCCTACAGAAACTTGAACCCATCAAAAACCCGGTTATCCGAAACGTTTTGATCTAACTATAAGCTATGATGTGTCGAGTTATCCGATCACGCGAACCAGGGATGAGCGGAATTCCGCGTTTCGCGTTCCGAAACCCGCAGTTTCGCGCGTTTTTGACCTTCCGCGTTCCGCCTTCCGAAAACCGCAGAAAGTGCTGCGGAACGCGGAAAATGCGGAACAAAATATCGCGATTTCGTCCTTATTGAGAATTTCACCGATGATTTTTCTGCACTGATTTGAATAATTTGACATTACATCAAATCTTCAATTTTTTTCTTCTCCTAGCTCGTCGTGAAAGAATATTATTCTGATCAAAATTATTACCAGGTTCTGAAGACCGGTCGAAACTACCAAATTACAGCTGATCTGGGTGTCGTATTTCGAAAAATATTCGCTTTACTAGTTTAGTGATTTTTCTACGTTCCATGTATGAAAATTGTGTTGCGCGCCAAGCGTGTACTAGATTTGGCTTCAACTCGCACTGGCGCAACCCTGCGAATCCGGAAACAACGTTTGGGGTAATTGTGGAGAAGCGGTTTTCCTTCCATTGATGAGAGCACAAAAGTCGGTATTACCACCAAGAAGTGGTCTGGGATGGTTTCCTGAGAATCGAAAAGCATGAAAAAAAACTGCTCGATTTTGGTGTTAATTTTCTTTTATTCTCAGATGGCGTTCACGATCTTGTGAGGTCACTTCTCGATGAGACAGAAAGCCTTTTCTCCGACAGTGGGCTAGAAATGGGTGCAGCTACATATCTTCCATTCCAAATTGGAGAATTTGGAGTTGATTGCTCAAATTTAGCGGCACTTCAAAACTGAGACCGAAGACATTCAGAAACATGTAAGCATGTTATTATGAGCCACCCGACGCTCCCTCGCCCGTAAAAAATGGAAACTAATGAAAACCAGCACCGTTACTGATAGGGTTTCGCCCAGGATTGTGCCTTTTTGAGACAGTGTTACCCTCGAAGACTCACCGAAGGTAAAAGCTGTCAGAGGTTTTGACTCTCTCAAAATTGAATTTTTCAGCAAAAGTCAAATCAGAAAGGGATTCTTCGAGAAAATACTGGGAGCTTCTAGAGTGTTGGCCCTCTGGCGAAAGAAGTGATTTGGCATGTCATATTTGCGAAAAATTAGAGGTCAAAAAATGTCTTGAAATATTTTACAAAAGTCTTGGCGCACAATATTCTGAAGTAACAAACCACCTGGGAAATGTCGTGAAGGGATTAAAAACACGAATTGATGGCCAATCATCGCTCACTTTTCGGAAGTAAAAGACGAAATATAGGATTTTACAAGCTTATCCGTTGCATTTAATAAAACAAACAAAATCAAAGGTGCTATTAAACTACAATACCCGCGCTAAGTTCGTAAAAACGGGAAGCACTCGCGAAACTTTGCGAAAAAAGCAAAAAAACGTCCAATGCTCATAACTTTTTCGAATAGAGGCGTTTTTGTATTCTGAAAACGCTGTCATAATCACAGCTCAAATTCCTACATAATAATGTGCATTTTGGGCCGAAGTTCCTTAAAATCGCTTTGTTTTCGAGTAAAATTGTTTTTGATATCGTTTCTCAAAAGCGTCGAGCGCGGTGAAACTTTGAGTAGTAATTGTACAAGTAATAGCAGAGCAATCTCTATGTATTCTTTGTGAGTTATATAAAAGGGGGGTAATCTCGAGATTCGTGCAGGTTTACTTCCTGAAAAATCTGCCTTCTGTAGCGAAAGCTCCAGACCGATAAATGAAGGAGATCGAAAATTCAACCTGCACAGATCTTACGATTGCTCCACTTTCATCTTATTTACGAAGAAAACACATAGATTGCTCTTCTATTACTTGTGCAATCACTACTCAAAGTTACACCGCACTTTGCCGCACGCGACGTTTTTGAGAAACGACCGCAAAAGCAGTTTTACTCAACAACAAGGCGATTCCAGGGGACTTCGGTCCACAAAGCAATTTATTGGGTAGAAACTTGAGCTGTGAATACGATAGCGTTTTCTGAAACGTCTTCGTTCAAAAAGTTACTTGCATCGGACGTTTTTTTTTTGCTAAATTGGGAAATGCTCCCCGTTTTTACAAAAAATAAGAATTTTATCACTGCACGATATTCAAATTTTTTCCATTGCTGTGACACGGCGACACTAAATGGCTTGTAAACAAAGAATGAATTGACAGATTGAAATGAAACTTCACATACATTCATATGAAGAGTGTACCAACAAAACAAAAAAGAATTGGGCTAGTAGAAACGCC
Organism: Aplectana chamaeleonis; assembly: GCA_029168955.1. Taxonomy (NCBI): domain Eukaryota; kingdom Metazoa; phylum Nematoda; class Chromadorea; order Rhabditida; family Cosmocercidae; genus Aplectana; species Aplectana chamaeleonis. The sequence continues at coordinate 130,139 of JAPDOI010001221.1, forward strand.
CTCTCTCATCGAACGACAAAACTTATTGAACAACCTGGTAAAGTATACAGTGCGTTGCAAAATTATACGACATACCCCAATTTTCGCGATTCCAAACTTCGCGTGATTTAAGGAGACAAACGGTGAACGCCAATCGATGCAGCACTCTCGAAAACCCCTCGGTACGAATCTTCATGAAATTAGAGCAACTGGCAGGAATCTGACAACGGAAATTGTCAAAAACGACCGTTGCAAAATTATACGACATAGCTGACGTTTTCGCAGAAATTCCTACTCTAAACCCTCTGTATCAGTTCGTTCATGGTAAAAACCATTATAAACATCAAGTTAATAGTATTCAGAATTGCCTTGATGCCCAACCACTCCGAAAACTCTTTTTGGTATGTTTAAACCCAGCTTTTTGTAAACGCCCCTTCCAATCTGCGCACATTCGCTTATAACGGCTAGTTTAAAAGCAGTGTCCACGATAAAAACCATGTCTGATTTTCTGGTAGAGATCGGCAGCTGCGGGGCCTAGCGCAACTCTAACGTTGAAAAAAACTAAGAAAAATGAGCTCGGAACGGTCCCCTACGACCCCAAAGTTGGACACCCGTCAGCTCGTCACACCCCAGTTGCACTTTCCACGTCCACCGACGTGAACAAATGAATGCTCGAGATTGTGAGATGAGCGATTTTTTCCGATCAATAGCCCCGTTCTTCCCTTTATTCCCAACTTCTCTCTTTACTCAGGTCAGCTCGCATACAACGGGTGAAAATGACGGAAGTTACAAGCCTCGGACAACTCGTCCACCATGCTTCCCTAGCTCAATTTTTGAGGGACCATAACTCCGTTCCTAGGTCTTGTACGATTTCGAAAACATCATTGGAATCAGCATGGGACCGTCTTCTAGATAGGCGGAGAAGCAGAAAAACTATTCTTATCGTGAACACTGCCTTTAAGCGAAACCAAACACTCGTATTGTCTTCTCTGGTTGTATATTTAAAGCTCAGGAGTATATCAAGCGTTTTCCTCTGTGTTGAGGTTCTGGGAATCGGCCGGCCATTCTAGCGAATTGGCATGATCGGCTTGAAACCAAGCCTGCGTCGTCCTACTGACAAGAAGTGAAGGCGGATACGGACTAGAAAAAACTGGAAATGATTTTCTGACAGTCTGATGATCTGTGAGGTTCATAGATCATGTCCCAAAGCCTGGTCCACCACCCGAATCCGGGTCGACACATTTTTCTTTCTCCTCGGAAGTTCCTACTCAAGGATAGTTCTGATCCATAGGTGGATCCTTCGAAACCCTTTCTTATCGGTCGAAAGCAAGCTCAGTCCGAACGAGCCTGAAATATTCTAATCTATTTAATTTTTTTTCTAAGTATTCTAAGCACTGGAGAGATCTACAAAAGAACCCACACTTATCTTCGTGTAGGAACTCTGGGGGAGAATGTGTGTCGAAAAAATAATGTATAGACCCAGATTCAGGTGATGTGGCAAGCTGGACCAGGTTTTCGCGACATGACCTTTGAACCTCACTGATTATCAGAATGTGTCGAAATTTCATTTTCTGTTCTTTCCAGTCCGTATCCGCCTTCACTTCTTGTTAATAGGACGACGCAGGCTTGGTTTCAGGCCAATCATGCCAATTTGCTAGAATGGCCGGCCGGTTTGCAGGACCTCAAATCAGAGGAAAACGTTTGATATCTTCCCGAGCTTCTATGTAGTATACAACCAGAGGAGAAAATACGAGTGTAAGGTTTCGCTCAAACTAGCCGTTATAAGCGAATGGGCGCCGATTGGAAGGAGCTCTCACAAAAAGCTGGGTTGAAACATACCAAAAAGAGTTTTCGAAGTGGTTGGGCATCAAGGCAATTCTGAAGACTATTAACTTGATGTTCATAATGCTTTTCACCATGAACGAACTGATACAGATGGTGTAGAAAAGAAATTTCTGCGAGAACGTCAGCCATGTCGTATAATTTTGCAACGCTCGTTTTTGACACTTTCTGTTGCCAGTATCCTGCCAGTTGCTCTAATTTCATGAAGATTCGTACCCAGGTGTTTTCGAAGGTGCTTCATCGATTGGCGTTAACCGTTTGTCTCCTTATATCACGCGAAGTTTGGAATCGCGAAATTTGGGGTATGTCGCATAATTTTGCAACGCACTGTAGTGCATAAATCTGTGCATTTTTCGGGATCGAATTCTATATGTATCCAGAGGGGGTGTGTATACAAGTCTGTTGGTACCTGCTCGTTGGTGCCCCTGCTTCTACTGAACCCAGCAGACGTTTGAGTGTACACAGGGAACGTTCGAGCGATATAGCGTGCACAACTATATCGCGAAAGTATCCCGCACATTGCATAAAGGTGTCGCCGTCCGGCACACTAAGGCCTCTGGTCCATAACACCTTAGGATCCGTACCTAGGGAGTCATGGAGTCTTTGGCCACAAGCCACAATTTCGCCACCCTGAACTGTCGATCGCTGTCGAGTGATATCCAAAAAACTGCGCTATCCAGACTTCTGAGCTATTTCCATGCACCGTTTGCTGCTTTGCAGGAAACCCGCCTCAAGGATAGACCCGTCATCAGCGTCGGAGAGTACACCATCTACTGCGGTAACGCTGACGATAGGAGAGTGGGAGGCTGTGCAATAGCTGTAAGGAAGGATTTCAATGGTATGGTCAAGGAGTTCGGCTCAACGTCGTGTCGGATTGCATTCGTACGACTGCGGGATCACAGAGGATTCAATCTGTGGATAGTGAGTGCTCATGCGCCCACTGAAACCGCCGAAGACAATTCGAAGGATGCGTTTTATGAGGAACTCAATACGTTGCTGGCCAGGATACCTTGTCAACATGCTGTTGTCGTGGGGATTGACGCAAATGCGAAGATGGGACTTGATCAGGAATCCGAAGTACTCGGTAAATGGTTCTACCCAGTGGAGCAAACATCGGACAATGGCTACCGCCTTGTCGACTTTTGTGAACGCAGTGGTCTGATTATTGCATCGACATTCAAGAGGAATCATCGCCGCCATCAGCTTACGTGGCAGGGACCAACCCGGCTATCTCCAGAAGAGCAGCGGAAGCGGAAGATGACAACTTTGAAACTACAGCTTGACTATGTCCTGACGAGGAATATTCCAGTATCGGACATTCGAAGATCTAGAGCTGTGTGGGATGTCGCATTCGATTCGGATCACCGTCCTGTTCTGTTGAACTTCACTGCGAGGATTCATAAGAGGAAGCGAGGGGCTCAGCCTCTCCAGAGGATTGACATGACAAGTCTCAGAGATGAAGAGTGCAGAAGGAATTTCCGACAACGCGTTTCTATTCACATCGGAGTACGGACTAAGAAGAAACTTTGCGACGCGGATTCTTTTGTCAAATGCATCCAGGACGCTTCGAAAGAGGCACTCCCGGTTGTACAGCCTAAGAAGAAGTTCGCCTACGTCTCAGAAGAAACAACATCTACCTACAACAGAGTATGTGCTCTCCGAACTGCAGGAAACATCGTGGAGGAGAAGCGTCTGAGGAGGAAGTTGCGTCGGCAGCTTCAAAGTGACCGCGAACGAGAGTGGACGTGTAGAGCTAAGGAGTTCGAGAAGGCTTGGGAGGAGAAGAATCCGAGGAAAGCCTACACGTTGCTGCGACAGTATAGCGGGAAGATGAAGAGATGTTCTCCTGTCTTGAACACTACCAATGGAGTTGCAGTTGGTGATGCGACGCTGCCAATATGGAAGGATTACTTCAGTTCACTACTGAATCGTCCAGCGCCATCAGTACCTGAGCTCCCGCATGTTCAGAGAGCACATTACGATGTCAGTGAGGAACCGCCGACTGAGTCTGAAGTTTTGGATTGTGTCCGGAAAATGAAGAATGGAAAGGCAGGTGGAGATGACAACATCACTGCTGAAATGCTGAAAGCTCTTCCTCCGTCTGGGATTCGTGAAATGACCAACACCATCCGTGCCATATGGATGAGCGAAAGGATACCCGATTCGTGGAGACATGCGATCATCGTACCTCTTCACAAGAAGCTATCCGTCACGGATCCTAAGAACTACAGAGGAATCTCTCTACTTCGTGTCATGTACAAGGTTTTAGAACGTATCATTCTCGACCCACTTATCAAACATCGTGAAGGAACGACCAGAGATGAGCAAGCCGGTTTTCGACCTGGAAGATCGACCATCGACCAAGTGTTCGTCGTGAGAAGAGTAATTGAATCGTGGCAGCGGTTTTCGAAGCCATTACAGCTTGCTTTTTTGGACTTTGAAGCCGCGTTCGACTCTCCTCATCGTGATCGATTGCTCAATGCTCTGCGAGCAGATGGAGTCCCGGAAAAGTATGTTCGGTTAATCGAGGACATGAACAAAGGAACAACAGCAGCAGTTCGTACACCTGTCGGATTCACGTCAGCTTTCGAGGTGAAAACAGGAGTAAGGCAAGGAGCCGTTGCAGGACCTTTTCTTTTCAACTTCGCCGTTGATGACATCATGCGTAGAGTTGCAGAACAGTTTCCTGCGGATGTGATCCTAACACCATCAGGACGCTCCCTTGTCGACCTGGAGTACGCCGACGACATTGTGTTATTCGCTGAAAACAACGCAAAACTGCAAAGGATTGTGAACCTCGTTTCGAAGTATGCCGCAGCCTATGGACTTCGTCTTCGTCCCGACAAATGCAAGCAGATGTGGGTCTCTCAGAGGCCTTCAACTGGAGTTTGTGTGGACGGACAACGTATCGAACTGGTGGACGATTTCTGTTATTTGGGCTGTTTGCTGAAGAACGATGGTAGTTATGCAGCGGATATTCGACAACGATGTGCGAAAGCTACGTCTGCATTCAATTCTCTAACCAAGTGTTTGTGGTCTACCACCATCGCGAAGGAAGTCAAGTTGCGCGTCTACCTATCCGCTATTCGCCCTATCATGATGTACGGATCGGAGACGTGGGCAGCACCGAAAACGCAGATGGAAAGGTTGGATTGCACGGAGAGGAAGCTTTTTAGGCGTTTGCTTGGATATTTCTGGCCGCGTGTATGCCATAACGAAGACCTTTACAAGGAAATCGACGCAGTACATCAACGCTTGACACGAGGGAGGTGCCAGCATCTCCTAACGCCATCTCAAGCAGCAATGGAAAGTCGACTTCGACTGCTCGGGCATATACTAAGAAGAACGCCGGATCGTCTCGTACAACACGCTTTAAAAATGCTTCCAAATCCTGTCTGGAAACGGCCACCTGGGCGTAGGCGAAAGTTCTGGACGGATGTGGTTAAAGAGGATTTAAAGTCACTCGGCATCGAAAGACAGTTCAGGCGCGATGTTTCGTTTCGCAGGAAATGGAATAGTGACAGCTGGATGGAATGTGTTCAAATTGTGGCTGAAGACCGTGAAAAATGGACACGGCTGACTACTAGGACGGCACACCTCGGTGAAGATGCGGAATGACCGCGTCAGGCGAAAGCCAACCGATTAAGTCAAGTAAGTCATGTATCCAGATGGTCTGCTGAAGTTGCATAGTTGGTCATTCATTAGGACAGAATCTCTTTGAAAATGATTCCCTGGAACCAAATGTGTTTCTGAGACTCTATAAAAGTTTGACATTTTTTGAAAATTTCCGCGTTTCGCGTTCCGAAAACCGAAGTTCAGAGCATTTTTGGGCGTTTCGCACCCGATATCCGAAAACCGAGACAAAATTTTTGTTCCGAAACCCGAAAACACATTTCCGAAATTTTGAATTTTTATTCCGCTCATCCCTGACGCGAACTAGTCAGGATGTAATATCCTATACAATCTTCGCCTTCGCATGAAGGATCAGCGTATAATATCGATCTAAAAGATCTCGGCAAAATTCTAATCAATAATTTCATATGTTTTCCGCGTTTCGCATTCGGAAAATGTCATTTTTAGTGATTTGCGCCCGACTTCCGATTCCTGTGAAATACTTTCGCGCCTTAAGCAGATTTCCTACTTTTCCAAATTTTCCTTTGGATGGAATGCTTCGACAACTTTGAAATCTTACACAGATACATAATTCTGAGCTTAGAGGCAGTGTTTACGATGAAAAAGTTGGCATAAACATAAGCTTTGGGTTCCTCTAAGAATAGTAAGAACGGAAGTTCGACCAAAAACGGCTAGGAAGTGTGTGAAAATCACGTGGGCCAGCCAACCCATTGGACCACCCCGCCCACCTCCTATAAGGCCCTAGTTATATATCGGCGATTCGGTGGCGCTGGTTTTTGCGGGACGCCTGCGATTGGTCAGATTTCGAAATTGACCAATAGCAGACATGGCGCGGAAGCCAGCGGCGGCGAAACGCTGGTGTATAGCTAGGGCCTAACAGTTGGCCTGCGTTCGTTTTACCGTAAGAACGAGCACAGAATTTTCGAGTATTCTTTATCACGAAAGGTTCTAGCATCCCAGCATGTACATACGTTGGGAAAGTCTCCCGAAACACAAATACAGATTTACCTAATTTTTTTCACAGATTTTTCTAAACAGTTTTGCTCCGCTATTTGAGTGTTCTGTGGGGACTTCTCCCTATGAAACTTCCCTACAAAACTCAAAGAAAATGGACCTACCTCCATAGAAACTTAGAAAACTATACTAGGGTTTTTTATCGTGACCACTGCCCCTAAAAAACTGTGCTGAAAATAAGCAGAAAGCAATTCAAAAAGGATTCAAACAAATATTAGAGCAAACTGTTGGAGGGATTGGACAAATCTGAAAACACCTTAAGGCAAGGTCCGGTCAGATTTTGACAACACCAAAATTCGGGTTAGATAGATTGGGCTAGTCTTGCTGGACACCGTCTCAAATTTTCACAAGCTCTAAGTCCGCATTTCTGGAGAAAACAGCCTGAAAGTCAGGGATTACGGCATTCACAGCATGATAATCATGGTTGGAGTGACCGATAATTACACAGCACTTTTGAAGAATGCGTGGACAACGGCCAAAATGTGGACGATGGCCACACTTTTCTGAGTTTCTTGATCATCGGCTAACGGAATTGGCTGGAATAACTTGAAGAAGACCGGTTTTAACGCAGTTTTCGCATGTTCCTTCGGACTACCTGTACCATGAGCACAGATTCAGCGGAAAATCTCAGAATCGAAATTCTGCCCGGACCCTGCCTTTAACAAGTAATACCACATTCTGTGCTGCCTTTTCTGCAGCCGCTAGATTGCTGTGATGCCCAAAAGTCGACACGCAAAAGTTGCGTTTCCATAAAACTGTAGGGCGGGGGGGGGAGAGAATCCGGTCGAGCAAGGGAGGGATCTCCCGCTTCTCCCTATTCCCACAATGTCTCCTAATTATGTGATTCTAAAGCACAGATTTTTCCTGATGCGAAAATATTTTTTGAAGTCTGAACTCACTTCTTCGCGGTTCCTCAGCCATCGCCAACCCTTGAGCGTCCTGTTCGACCAACACTGAAAATCGCATTACTAATGATGGGTAATCGCACGAAACAAGAGAGCAAAATCCATGGGTATATTGAGAAAGCACACAGACTGTTCAATAATTGGCATTGAATAAACATGAAAGGTAGTAGAATAAGTACATACATAGTTGAACATCATCCCTAGGACACTGCCGATAAAGCATTTCTAAGACCATCACCATAAGTAAGGTACTGGTAAGAACGAGATCTTTTTTCTTTTCATTTTTGAAAGGTTCAGAGTCTAACGGATTTTTTCCCACTGCTGATTTCTTTATTTTCGTCAGGGTTAATTTGTCATTACATTGATTTAAAGACCGGATTTTGAAATCCGAACCCAATATTTTAATAAAATTTCCGAACCTGCTGAAGCAAGGTGACTCTCAAAGGGAACCTTAATCTAACGGAATCATCCCGAAAGAATGGAATAGGCCTTGAAAAAGTCAAAATCTGTCAGCAGAAGTTCTTAAAAAAGCGACAAAAGTATTAAATAGAAAACCGTGCATATACAATTTCAACCTGAAGAAAAACATTGTGCACTAGGGTTGACTAAAAAAACAGAGCTAGAGAGAGAGAGGTGGAGAAAAGTTGAGAGAGAAAGCAAGAAGAGAGAGAGAGAGCGAGAGAGAGTGAAGGAGAGAGAGGGAGAGAAAGAGGCGGAAGCGGAGGCAGAGACAGAGACGAAGGCAGAGGTAGGGACAGAGATAAAGTTAGAGGCGGAGGCATAAGTAGAGGTGGATGCAGAGGCAGATGTAGAAGTACAGACGGAGACGGCGACAGAGGCAGAGGTAGAGACAGAGGCAGGGATGGAGGCAGAAGGAGAGGGACAGGAAGGGTGAGAGAAGGACGGAGAATGAGATGTGGTAGGCAGAGAGGCAGGTTTTCCGCAATCCACAAACTGATTTTGTGACGGTTTAACAGATTCCAGAAAAATCAAAACAAGTTACTTGTAATATAAATGTAACTTACTTGAATGTCTCAAGTAACTTACATTTATATTACATGTAACATACATTAATATTACATGTAACATACATTAATATTACATGTAACATACATTTATATTACATGTAACTTACATTTATATTACATGTAAGTTACACTTATGTTACCTGTAACTTACATTTAAATTTTCACTATGGGTGGCCATCACGTAACGCAGACGACACGCGACGCAGAGACCGCGTCCCAGGCCACACACTACGCCAAAAAAATGCTGTGCAGGTCCTTCCCTGCAGGTATGGGGTCAAGTACCGCAAACTTGGATAATTGAACCGCCAGCAACGCCAGTCGTAAGGCTGACCCTGCGAGTGCGTCGTACATCAGCCTTGCAAATATCTTATTGGCCGATTTATGTTACTTGTGACTTATATGGTGCCATTTAAGTTACATGTAACATATATGAGGCGCACTGCACGCAGTATCATCTCAGAAATCAAGAATTTTTACTTGTAACATATCTAAGCTGATGTAAGTTACTTGCGACTTATCTCAGGTAATTTGAGTTACATGTAATATATCGGAGGCGCAAAGCCCGCAGTATCCCACCGATATGTTACATGTATGTAACTTATATGACCTGAGATAAATCGCAAGTAACTTACATCGGCTCAGGTATGTTACAAGTAACTTGTTTTCGGCCTTTTATGTTACGCGTAACTTGTTTTCGTTTTTCTGAGAAGGGCTCGCAAAACATCCCAAAATCAAGTTGAAGACAGTGACGTCTAAAAAAAGAGATTTCACGGTGAAATTCGAAAGTATCATAGGATTTTCTTCCTGTGGTGCTCGCAATGATTCCGAGTGCAGCAGTATGTAGCTTAAATGTTGAAAGAGAGGTGCAATGTCTTTTATTCCTGAAGGCACAGCACAGTCTAAGAATGCATTTCTAGATTTTTTGCTGGTCTTGTAGTCGGTTCCAAGCTGATTGAAGCGGTTTCTCTGGAACCGAGCAAAACCTCCTCAGAACAGATTTGCGCCCTATCAAAAATCGCCTAAATTTGAGTGACGAAAGCATAGTGGACGAGTTGTCCGAGGGTTCGTAATTTGCTTCATTTGCAACCGACCTATGCGAGCGGAACTGAATGGAGAAAGAGAGAGCCTGAGAATTGAAGAAGAAACGGGGTTATTACTCGAAAACCAACGCTCATCTGGCTACTACTGAGCTCAAAAGTCATCTAGGGGGCGTGAGGAAGTGGCTTCTTGCTGGGGGCGCGTCAGGGCGACTTCTACCTGGATCTCGCTTATTCGGAACATTTTAGAGCTCGCATTCGACAGGTGTTATACAGAGAGAGAGTCTACTTTTTGAGTATATGGAAATTGCAAGGTTTGTCCCTAAGATTGAACTTTGCCTTCAAGTCCCACAACTAGAATACAGAAAAAGCAGAAATGATTCACGGTTGCATTGTTCAAAGTCTACAGTGCTACTGATAAGCGGAGGACTTTAAGTTACATTGGAAAAAAACTTTAGCAGGCTTTCTGTGTGCCATTACTCTCGATTTTGCGCCATCACGAAAAACTCATACATCAGTAAAGAGGCTTGTCTTCAGAAAAGAATGTACTGACATTTTTCTATCCTGTATGTCTGCATTTGTTTCCAATTGATCAGGAGGAAGCTCACAAATTTCTCCTCTCGAAGCATGAGTGCAGAAGTGAAATGTAATTTATTAAAGGCAGTGGTCACGATGAAAAAAGTTATCGAAAAAACTACAAAAATCATCTTAGACCAAAAACAGCTGAAAAACTATGAAGGTAGCGTGGTGAAATACGGGCTAGAATTAGAGTTTTCAGGGCCCAAAGAATCCAGTTCCTGCACACGTGCACAGCGATGACGAAAAAGATCGCAGTCTCATGCCGAGCAGTCAAAAACCATCGACATTCAGAGGACGAAATAAATGCAAATTTAACGAATAAAAACAGTTGAATAATGAAAGCATCACTTCAATCAATGTTTTTGACTGGATGTGTACATAAATTCGAAGGTTCATTGATTGACATTCAATTTCAAGCTAGCTGATGTTTTTGATATAAGAGATCATCGATGCCGATGATGTGGAGTGGGCTCGTCCACCATCAAAAGAGAAGAAAGTTCGGGTTTCAAATTTTGCCCAGAACAGTGGTTTTTTCACGATTTTTTCTTATAGGTCCTACTACTCGAGACCCAAAAAAGGGTTTAGAGAGAAAAAGACGACAAGCATATTTGACCGCGACCACTGCCTTTAAGGCTCAATATATAAACATCGTTGGCCGAAATCAGCCGAATAAACGAGAAATTAGAATCATGTAATTTTGGGAGAAAAACTTGATGATTAGAATAGCCGCGAACGAGAATGATCCTAATATCCTGGTAAACCGAATATATATTCAATTCTTGTCCGAAGGTACAATATTCATTAAATATAACACTACTAAGAGCATTTTCAGCTATTTATTGTTGACTTATTTTAGAATTTGACCCGAAGATACTGAAGATAATTCCATAAAAAACCGATCATTTATCAAAGTGTTATCAGTGGGGGGAATCGATAGGAGCTATCAATTTTCATTTTTTTTTTGAATTTCCCAACAATGGTGATGGCTTTGCTGTATGAGCGACATATTGCAGAGTAAGATTAGGGTGAGCCTCAAAAGCTTCTGAGATGTGAAAAAATCCACCTGACTTTGTAGAAATTTGTTGCAATAGCTCCGCGACAGCGCCGGGATCGTGCAGAGGTGCAATCTATAGGCGCCCAAGCGGCTCAAACGCGGAGCTGCAGTGGCATTGTTACGTAGCTCCGAGGAAATTCGCCTTCAGAACCCTATCCAAGCAAACTGCCATCCTAGGCCAATTGCAGCGTCGGGTCCGCGATTTTTCCGCGGCAGCCCCGCAATAGTGCCGCTCCTGCGCCCGAAGGCAGCGACTGACAATATCCCAACACTATCGCGACAAATCTTCCAGAGGGATCTATGAAACATGGGACTGAATTGAGTAGTTTTTTTCGGATTACATTAGAATGAATAGATAAAGCATTTTGGATTTTTTTCGAGCAGTCCACTGCATCGACAAAACATTTTTATTTTTGTCTAATTGTTCAATTTATTAGTAACATATCACGTTTTTCGATCCTACAATTCACCCAGGGATTTTGAATAGTTGATTTTTTTTCTGTACATCAAACTAAGATCGCTTTTCGAAACACTCGGTTCATTGGAATGGTAAAAAAAAATGCAATAATAAAATTTTTTTCTGCAATCAGCTAAGGGAAAGAGTCTCAATCGTTCACATTTGTGGCTCAAAAATTCACTCCAAAAATCTGAACAATTGTGGTGAGCGCGAAGCGCTCACCAGGATTTGGCTTTGATCTCTTCCCGCGCGGATGCCCTACAATGAGATCACCTATTCATACCGTCAACAGAGGTATGAGCTGTACACTATTCGACGCGCTGCAAGAAATTACATATGTGTGCAACTTTTCATCCCAATTGGTCCCCGCTTTCTGAAGTTATGACCTCTCAAAGTACGCAAAAACGTTCTCCACCACCGCCTCCGCCTCCGCCTCCACCTCCACCTCCGTCCGTCGAAAACCATTTTTTTGGAAGGCGTGGACCAAATCGCTCGAAAATTTGTGACTAGATGTAATAGACCACGGGAATGACGAAAATAATTGTCAGAACTCACCATAATGACTTCTGGGCCCCTAACGGGCGTTTGAAACTCGGAAACCGGCCTCTCAAGATTAGTTTATAAAAATGACGGGTTTTTCGTTATCAGTCCTTGTTTTCTTAGAGACTCCATATAAATACCTTGCTCTCTAGGGTGGTGTACTATAAACGTCCGGCTTGGAACAGGACGCTATGCGGAAGGGTTGTTTTTGAGCGTGGCGCGTGTTTGTACCATGCGCATCAAAGATAAGAAGTCGTCGCAGGGTGTGCTGAAGTGTCGGTTGACTATGCGAGACCGCAGTAGGAGTATGCAGGACGTCGTGGAACTACAGCAACCCCTCAGTAGGGGTGTGCAGGACGCCGTGGAATGTGTGCAGGACCTCAGTAGGAGTGTGCAGGACCTTAGTAGGAGTGTGCAGGACATCATGGGACCTGTGCAGGACCCCAGTAGGGGGGTGCAGGACGTCGTAGAATGTGTGCAGGACCTCAGTAGGAGTGTGCAGGACCTTAGTAGGAGTTTGCAGGACATCATGGGACCTGTGCAGGACCCCAGTAGGGGTGTGTGCAGGACCTCAGTAGGAGTGTGCAGGACATTTTGGGACCTGTGCACGACCCCAGTAAGGGTGTGCAGGACGTCGTAGAATGTGTGCAGGACCTCAGTGGGAGTGTGCAGGACCTTGTAGGAGTGTGCAGGACATCATGGGACCTGTGCAGGACCCCAGTAGGGGTGTGCAGGACCTCAGTAGGAGTGTGCATGACATTATGGGACCTGTACAGGACCTCAGTAGGAAGTGCGCAGGATATCATGGAACGTGTGCAGGACCCCAGTAGGGTGTGCAGGACGTCAAAGAATGTGTGCAGGACCTCAGTATGAATGTGCAGGACCTTAGTAGGAGTGTGCAGGACATCATGGGACCTGTGCAGGACCCCAGTAGGAGTGTGCAGGACATCATGGGACCTGTGCAGGACCCCAGTAGGGGTGTGCAGGACGTCGTAGAATGTGTGCAGGACCTTAGTAGGAGTGTGCAGGACATCATGAAACATGTGCAAGACCCTGTAAGGATGAGCAGGACTTCATGGAATGTGTGCAGGACATCAGTAGGAGTGTGCAGGACATCATGAAGCGTGTGCAGGACCCCAGTAGGGTTGAGCAGGACGTCATGGAATGTGTGTAGGACCTTAGTAAAATTACACAGGACATCATAGAACGTGTGCAGGACCCCAATAGGGGTGTGCAGGACATCATGGAATGTGTGCAGGACCTTAGTAGGAGTGTGCAGGACATCATGAAACGTGTGCAAGACCCCTGTAAGGATGATCAGAACTTCGTGGAATGTGTGCAGGACATCAGTAGGAGTGTGCAGGACATCATGAAGCGTGTGCAGGACCCCAATAGGGGTGTGCAGGACATCATGGAATGTGTGCAGGACCTTAGTAGGAGTGTGCAGGACATCATGAAACGTGTGCAAGACCCCTGTAAGGATGATCAGAACTTTGTGGAATGTGTGCAGGACATCAGTAGGAGTGTGCAGGACATCATGAAACGTGTGCAAGACCCCTGTAAGGATGAGCAGGACTTCATGGAATGTGTGCTGGATCTCAGTAGGGGTGTGCAGGACGCCGTAGAATGTGTGCAGGACCTCAGTAGGAGTGTGCAGGACCTTAGTAGGAGTGTGCAGGACATCATGGGACCTGTGCAGGACCCCATTAGGGGTGAGCAGGACGTCGTAGAATGTGTGCAGGACCTCAGTAGGAGTGTGCAGGACCTTAGTAGGAGTGTGCAGGACATCATGGGACCTGTGCAGGACCCCAGTAGGGGTGTGCAGGACCTCAGTAGGAGTGTGCAGGACATTTTGGGACCTGTGAAGGACCCCAGTAAGGGTGTGCAGGACGTCGTAGAATGTGTGCAGGACCTCAGTGGGAGTGTGCAGGACCTTAGTAGGAGTGTGCAGGACATCATGGGACCTGTGCAGGACCCCAGTAGGGGTGTGCAGGACCTCAGTAGGAGTGTGCATGACATTATGGGACCTGTACAGGACCTCAGTAGGAGTGCGCAGGATATCATGGAACGTGTGCAGGACCCCAGTAGGAGTGTGCAGGACGTCGTAGAATGTGTGCAGGACCTCAGTAGGAGTGTGCAGGACCTTAGTAGGAGTGTGCAGGACATCATGGGACCTGTGCAGGACCCCAGTAGGGGTGTGCAGGACGTCGTAGAATGTGTGCAGGACCTCAGTAGGAGTGTGCAGGACCTTAGTAGGAGTGTGCAGGACATCATGGGACCTGTGCAGGACCCCAGTAGAAGTGTGCAGGACATCATGGAACCTGTGTAGGACCCCAGTAGGGGTGTGCAGGACATCGTAGAATGTGTGCAGAACATCAGTAGGAGTGTGCAGGACATCATGGGACCTGTGCAGGACCCCAGTAGGGGTGTGCAGGACGTCGTAGAATGTGTGCAGGACCTCAGTAGGAGTGTGCAGGACCTTAGTAGGAGTGTGCAGGACATCATGGGACCTGTGCAGGACCCCAGTAGGAGTGTGCAGGACATCATGGGACCTGTGCAGGACCCCAGTAGGGGTGTGCAGGACGTCGTAGAATGTGTGCAGGACCTTAGTAGGAGTGTGCAGGACATCATGAAACATGTGCAAGACCCCTGTAAGGATGAGCAGGACTTCATGGAATGTGTGCAGGACATCAGTAGGAGTGTGCAGGACATCATGAAGCGTGTGCAGGACCCCAGTAGGGTTGAGCAGGACGTCATGGAATGTGTGCAGGACCTTAGTAGGAGTGTGCAGGACATCATGAAACGTGTGCAAGACCCCTGTAAGGATGAGCAGGACTTCATGGAATGTGTGCTGGATCTCAGTAGGGGTGTGCAGGACCTCAGTTCAATGTTCAGGACACCGTATGCAAGCCAGGCCTCCGAATCTACAAGAACGATAGTTAAGTCCGCCAGAACAGGGCTACCGTAATCTCACTCGAGTTGGCTCTAAAATTTTCTAAGTTCTGACTCCGATTTCGCTTCATCTTCCCTACAGGTGGTGATGTTTCCCTGCTTTTTAGTCCAGGCAGATCCTCAACTGCTGACCCCTAGAGAAGGACGGTGTGTGAATGAAGACACACCGCTCTTCACTTCTTTTATACTTTATCATTGATCAATTGGGTATCATCAAATTTGTTTACGAGAGCCGAATAACATCATTCCTGAGATTACGGTAGTCCTCTTCTGGCGCACTTAACTATCGTTCGCGCTGGAAATCAATTTCCATTTTTCAGGCTCAATTTCATGATTGAGCCCGGTAGACCACACTGGTAAACTTTGGCGCGTCAAAAATGTTGGACGATGAGGTTGGAAGGCGTCAAAGATTAATATCCGCCACCAATTCTCACCAGTCATCTAGCCCTTTTTCCTAGAATGTTGGTGCGACAGTAAGATAACAGGAAAAATTGGTTACGGCACGAACTCCACATGCAGAAAAACTCTTAAAATGATTTTGGCGCGAAATTCAAATTCGTATTTACAATGTGTTCCGATTGACTTTTCTTTACAAATGAAGGTTTTTCATGGGCCCCTTCAACATTTTCTTTCACTAGAGGGGCCAAGCTACGCAAAAACTCATAGAAATGATGGAAAACTCTGATAAAAGAGGCCTGATACTGCGCTATCAATCATTGTTTTTATTAGAGCTCTACGGAAATACTTCGACTGGTAGCCTCACCAATGGGCCGTTCATTTCATTTCTGTCTTGAGTGGTGCGTGCCCCCGTCTAGAAAGAGTGCCTAGAACCTGTACAATTGGGTCATTTTGAAACTCATTTCTTCATTTTCGACTTTTAAATTCAAAAAGTATATGCCTTGCATCTATTTGTAGGAAGCCGCGTTGCAACAATTATCTTGCAGTCTTAGCAGCGGAGCGGTTGTTTCTTCATTTCTACCACTATGTTTTCGAAAAACAACTTGACTTCTGGAGCTCGACGATATTGTAGAAGGGAAACCATTGTAAAGTTGTGAAATTTCTGAAAGTTGGGCTCCGCAGAAATGGTCAAGGATTTGGCATTGCTCCTAAATGTTGTGAAATTGTTTTATTGGATTTGGCTCTCAACTTGATTTTTCAAATGTAGTGAAATTGTCGAATTGATTTGGCTGTGATGATACTATATGCAGATAACATAATCATTAAATCTAGTGAAATTGTTGCAAACGGATTTGGCAGGAGCTCTATCAATTATCACAGTCAAATCACGCGTCAGAAGGTCATCTGGCGAGCGAATGAAGACAAAAAGAAAAATAATAATCCTCAGTCAACAATGCTGAACGAAACGTGGCCTTATGGGCTAGGAATTAAGGTTTCCGAATGCTATTCTGCCCTTTCAGTGTAGCTCCCACTAACAATAAGGTACCAGACCTTCCTCACCGATGAGATAAAAAATCATGAAAACGAAATCTAACGCAATTTACTCGCTACTGACTCTATGTCTTCGTGTCCTCAACGCTTTCACGGTTCGCATTGTATAGAAACGTTTTTGCTGCTAGGTTTATTCCTGTTCTCATTCGATTCAATATGCGCTTCAAGGAAAACCCCTTCTGACGCGTGATTTGACTGTGATAATTGATAGAGCTCCTGCCAAATCCGTTTGCAACAATTTCACTACATTTAATGATTATGTTATCTGCATATAGTATCATCACAGCCAAATCAATTCGACAATTTCACTACATTTGAAAAATCAAGTTGAGAGCCAAATCCAATAAAACAATTTCACGACATTTAGGAGCAATGCCAAATCCTTGACCTTTTCTGCGGAGCCCAACTTTCAGAAATTCCTTGATGAAAACAATAAATTCTGACATACAAAAACCAAATTTGAGCACAGTAGAGACTTTCGAAGTTAATCATTTATTGAAAAATTTTGAATGTTCATGTTTGAATCTAGCTTTTATTCTGAAATTTTCAGAAGGATTAAAATTGCGAAAAATTCATCCATTCAAAAATTGAAAAAAAAAACAAATATTCATTCGTGAACTGTGGAGAGGAGCTGTTTGGGTCATCCTTTCATTCTATGTTTTTTGAATGCGATCCCGAGCATACAGAGATATGTATGAGACTAATATTGGAGGAACAGCAAGATAAAAATAATTAAAAAATTAAAAAATTGATTTCTACCTGATTTTAGGCGTATAAAATGAACTGACAACATTTCTTTTCGTAACCACTTAACCACTTTGATAAAATGAAAACTATCATAGGTATAGCATATAGAGTTGGTACGGACGTTGTGAATCCGGCTCTGATCCCACGCCGCTGACCGTTTAGTTCTTCGAGTTCAGCAGTGTAATAGTCGATTGGCTCTATGGGGGTGAGGTCGTATGCACTTGAAGAGAGGATTTTGAGGCGATATTCGTAGTAAATAAATAGTTAACAATTGAAATCAGTCCGTTACCGTGCGAAAAACGAAAATCAAAACTGGGAACGAGCGCTACATAACGATTGGCGCAAACATGTAGCTTTTTCTGATATAACATCAGTGAATCATGTCTATTGGCGGGATCCAGTCACGAAATGGAATATCGGAATTCAAATGAACGAAATGTCAGGAATTTCGTGAACAAGCGCGAATCACCACGGGCTTCTGCTAGCGTATGTTTATTTGGGTGGCAGCTGGTGACCCGCGCGGGTCAGGGGCTTGTTCAGCATGATTTTGCCACTCTCATAAAGTAGAGATTGATAAAAATTATTGAGTGAATGAAATGGGAAAGAAAAATATGAGATAAAATAATATATTAGAGTCTGTCAAGCAGAAAACAAACTGAAATTGCATATTGAAAAGTTATACATATGTATGTACGTGGCCGGTGGAAAAAGAGAGTCAGGTGATAAGCTTGCCTGTCGAGAGGGCTATTGAATGGCACTGAAAAAGGTCTCGAGTTTAAAGGGGACTTTTCCATCTGTTAAACACGAACAGGAAAGAGAAACAGCAGGAAATCTGTCGAGAATGAATATAATGTCGACCATCCTTTTCACCTTAGATATGAATTCCCTTCGAAGGCCTGAAGAAAAGGTCGAGTATCCAGAAAGTTCAATACCCGACAGTAATCAAAAAGCCTGAAAAAGTGGAAGTTCGATATTCAATTCTAATAGGAAAGTTGAAGATTCAATAGGTTCTTTGTCAGACCTTAATACCAGTCATAATTTTTGCGTTTTGAACAAAAAAAAAACACAAAAAGGCGTTTCTCTCAAACAACTTTAGTCATAACTCTGCTCAAAATGGTCCGTTCCAAAATCTGAAGGGATATTTGAAATCAGCGCTGAACGTACTCTCTTCTGAAGTTCTACATGGTTCACTTTTACACAAAGCATATAGACACACTCTCTCATACCTGCTTCTATTGCTGAATTGCGTTTTCATGCTGATTAATTACGCCTGATTTTTCTAAAGTCCCTTGTTCAGGAATAAGCCATGCTCCAGAGGGAAGACCACTCGATGCTGACTCCAAATATCTCTATAGATTCCCAAAATGACTACTTTGGAACTAGTAATTGCAAGAAAGCGCGAAAAGGACGCTTCCACTTAACAAGGGAACCACAATAAGTCATAGTGAACATTCCGAATGAAATGTACTTTTCTAGAACCATTTCCAATTTAAAAACGCCCTTAATATTCCATGGGGGGCTTCGCGGTCCCCCATGGAATATTTAGGATGTTTTTAAATTATTCTCCGAATTTTGCTAAAAACGTATGTAGGGGTAATCTGGGGTGCTGAACACGAATGTGGGGCTTGCTTGCCGAAATTTTAAGGTTTACTGTAGGTTACGGTAGGTAACATGCCATTTAGGAGGCAAAACCTAACTCAATATTCCGATAATCGACAGATGGACATCGAATTCGTATTCACCATCCCAAATAACTCCCACATAGGAACTTTGAGACAAATCTGAGACTTTGACCAAAATACCGTATACCCATCGTAATCTACCGTAAGCTGTCAAAAATCGATAAACTGTCATCAGATTCGGGTTCAGCACTCCTAATAGCCCCCAGAGAAAGAATTTGAGCATGATCTATAGTAACACTCCAGAAATCGTCAAAAGTCGCGATTTGCTATTAAATTCTCCCCCGATGGGAATCTGTGAACGAATGCAATCGAAAACTTCGGAAAATCGGTAAATGATCCTCAGATTCATGATAAGAACCCCAAATAACCACCCAGAGCGAGTTTTTAGTCAAATCTGGAGTATTTTTCTGAAACGCCTAGAGAGCCCTCTAATTGGTATAAAAACGCCCAACCGAAAATCCGTAGAAGTCCAAAACGCTGTTACTTTGCGCAAAGTTTGGAAAATGTTCGAGCACCCAAACTTTGCCTAGGGGGAGGGGGAATTTTGGGCGGTGAACACGATTATGAGGTCCGTGCCCGGATTTTCGTCGAAACAATGCGCTTTTTGGAGGGTACAATAGGTACGAAAATCAGAGAAAGAACGTCTGTAACTTCTTTCAGAGTGGGTCTAGGCAGCTGCGACGGGCATATTCGGCCCTTTCGTCCGGCAATGATTCTAGAAAAGTAAATTTCATTTGGAATGGTCACTATGACTTATTGTGGTTCCCTTGTAAGAGTCAAAAATTATGACCGTAATTGTACCACTCTCCGCCCCATAGCCGATTGCACACTTAATCAAAAAATTGAAAAAAAATATAAAAGATTCAGCTGTTCCACGGATATTTCAATTTGACAATCTTCCCAGCAACCCCTTCACCCCCAATCTCCGCCCCAAACCATGGGTCCATAATACACTTAACTCACCCGATAGAAAAAAACCTTGGATGAAGCAAATGATTTTGTGGTGTTTTATGAAATTCCAATTAAGCATCCACAGCCGCTGAAAAGTTCTCTGAACCAAGTTAAGCATGTTTCTTCAGTTGGGCGCTAAGGTGAGGGTACACCCACCAAGCGATTTTCAGGGTGTTCAGCAGAATTGTTTGACCCTGAACTTTTTTTTGGGGCTTATACAAGTTTTTGAATACTTAATTCCTATTTATGGCATGGTATATAATAACGATATATCACAAGGTTGCTGAGTTGAATACAAAACTTAGGTGTCAGGCGGGAATCGAACCCGCATGGCATCGCTTTCCGGGCGAGAGTGTCACCATTGCTTATACAATGTACCGAGACCGAATTCGAGATCCAGCTGTCGCATTCCGAAAATTCCGACAGATTCTGTCCAAATCTCTCTCCTGGGAAAATTTTCATAGCAAAATGCGACTTTTGATGATTTTTAAAACGTTATGGTAGATTTGTCTCGAAACTTAATCGTATAGGAATTTTCTAGTGCTTATTTCAACACATTGCTGTAACGGAAGGTATATGGTAGTTCAGTAAATGTCTCAGAGTTGACTAAAAAATTTTCTTAGAGGGGTTACCTGGGGTGCTGAACACGAATCTGAGGTTCATTTATCGGATTTTAGATGTCGAGGTAGGTTACGGCAGTTAAATAGTATTTTATCTACTATAACCAACAGTCAGCTCCAGAATACCGAGAAAAAGGCCTCAGATTCGTGTTTAGAACCCTAATATTCACCCGGAAATTTTTTTTCAGCTGAAACCGCAAACAATTTTCCCAGACATCCTAAAAATTGTCTGATACCTCTAAAGGCATCGTACGCGCTGAAAACCATGTTTCGTTTTTAAGCATTTTTGAGTTGTTAGCCCCCTATAGTGACTAGAGGTAGCGAAAAGCCCGCTCAAAAACGTTAACTTTTCACGAAAAAACGTTTTAAAAAAACTTCTGAAAATCATTTGAAATTCGCGCCGGCATCGACTCGGAATAGTTACGCGGAGGGCGCAAGGAACAGTTCTACAATTCGTCCATTGGCGCAGCGTTGGAAGCAATCGCTCGTTGTGTGCCGAAAAATTTCCAGTCGATAATGCCACTTTCGTCCGACGGTGCGTCAGCGTACAGTGGCATGCCCTGTACTTAGCGACACGACGTTCTGCTCAAATATTGCGAAAGTGCCAAATGGCTGACGGAAGGGCCGGCCCCTTTTGACGGAACTCCTTATTTTCCACGTCCTCTGCTCACAATAGTACGTTTTTGAGCAGCCAAGCTCGTTGTACGTTCTCACAGGGGCCCGAGGAAGGGATTGAGCATAAAAAATGGAAAGTGGATTTCAGCGCGTTCGATGCCTTTAACTTTCCGCCCAACTAAGGAAACCCGCTTTAACTCGGAGACATTATTCTTCACGTACATACTGTGTATGTCAACACAATATGTTATCTGAGAGCCCGAAATCAGGGACACAAAATGCAAGAAAAATGCCTTGCCGGGGATTGAACCCCTCCACCACCGGGCGGGGAGCGAGACGATTGCCGCTGCGCCACTCTGCCGCTCTAGCACTTGGTGATTAAAAGACGTAGCGACTTTGATAAAGCCGCTACGCCGCCTAACTCCATATCTGCAGGCCTTCAGCAGAAAACGATCATGTTTCTAGATACTCTATCACGAGTCATATGACTGCTAAAAATTTCGCTCTGAAAAAGTTTTCGACCAGCTAAGAATCCTTACTTAGGAATATATCGAAGAAGGATTTCCAGATCAATGTTGAACATCCTGAATGAACAGTACATAAAAATTTGAAGCTAAATCCAAAAAAAAAAAACTTTCAGAGCCTTTCCAAAGATTGGTTGATGAACCCAGAACAATTTTAGGCAGCTGCAGAGAGATATTTTCGGATTCTACTCCCGGGAATAGCTTTAAAAAAGCACATTATCATTCAGTTTCAATAGCGTTAATCAAACATTCTCAAATAAAGTTCATGGAGATAAGTTGAAATTTCATAAGGGATTCACTTCTTAAAAAGAATATCGTGATCCAGTAACGATATAAAACAAAAATATCTTATGAGAAGAGTCAGTTGGGTCTCATGATTTGATTCGAATTAAACCACTAAATTTTGTACGTTGTACAACCAGCAAATGTGTTAAGCATGAATAGTAAAGCTGATGATTCCGCGCAAATGTGACGCAGCACAATGGTATAACGGGCGTCGTGATTCGCAAGCCTATCGTGTTTCAGGGCATTATTAGCTTTGGTTTCCCACAGAAATCGATCCACGCTAAGATTTACCTTACAAAATTAGACCCATAATCAATTATCGATTGGGCACAGCGGAATCGTAAAGTACATGAGTAAAAAGTCTGCTGAGGTGATGCTAGACGAGATGACTCAGTTGCGATGATAGAGGCCCTATGGCTGCCTATCGGACCTTGCGCAGTAGCCGGGCGCGAAATTTGAATCCTCAAATATTCAGCGGCACCACACTCCCAGTTTTTGGACGAAGGAAATGTCAGTGGCTGTGGGAACGTCTAGTTGTTGTTTCCGGTGAAAAAGATGGAAATTACAGTATTTCTCAACAGAAAGTTCTGGAAGTTCATTTTTTATATAAGAGAAAACTCTAAACACTGAATTAATAAAAATTGTTTTGATTCACAACGGACGAATAGTTTAGGTGTGCAAAAATCCTTTCGTTCAGGAGCCTTTGCCGGCTTTTATTTTCAGCGAAAAATTTGTTCTGGTCAAATGTGATTTTTTTTTCACACAAATTGTAAGGAAAATTACCAAATACATACTCCATGATTATCTGAATGACCGTGATGATTTCATTTGAGTTGCATTAATTTTAAAAGCTCTATAGATATACGTCTGTGGAAAACCTTTGTTGAGGAAACGATTCTGTTTTCATGAAAATACCGAAAACCGTATTTCTTATTTCATGTGAGAAGTTTTGTAAGCACAAAATTTCAGCAAATTTCACACGTTATTCGAAGTTAATTTTGATAGGAAATGCCAAATATTCATTCCCTGGGGTTATTTTTAATTGTTAGGATTTTGGCGGGAAAAGACTACATTTTTCTCTTACTATTAGTGATGAAACCTAGACAGTCTATCCTCTGTTTCCGAATGTGATTTATTTCCGTTCGTCGCGTGCGTCTGCGTGCGTACGCTGCGTCTCCTTCTCAACACAATTTCTCGCTCTCTCTACCCTCGCTCCGCACAAGCGCGCGGGGAAACAGAGAAAATCTTGCTCGGAACCAGAGGATACCTGTAAATAATCCTTTCACTGAAACATTTTGCTTCTTTTTGATTTCCGCGGTAAAAAATCATGTTGAAACGTGTATGGTTCTAACAACGTTGTCAATTTTTTTTCTCGAGAAATCGGCAAAAAAATTAATTATCACCAAAACAAATTTTCTAAGCGGGATTTTTTTTTGAAAGACCGTGCTGATTTCGTTCACTTTTTTCCTGTTTCAAGAGAGTTATAAAACCTTAAGACTATACTGGGATACTCCGTTCCGTGTTTCTCAAAGACTTTGTTTTCCGCACAGAGATCTGAAGTACAGGCTACAAATTCGCGGAAGTCTCATAGTTCCTATGCGTGTTAGTAGGTTAGAGACAGTGAGAGAGCGCAGGACAGACGGAGACAGCAGGATCGGGCGCGCCGCTCGCGTCATAAGTGATGAGAATTACGACGTTCTACCGAGGATACAAACATTTTAAGCAAAGTCCTGATAGGATCTAAAGGAATAAGCAATAGAACGTTTCAACTATTCGATTTTTTTTTCGGTAGAACTCTCTGATTAAAGGCAGTATTCACGATAATCTTCAATTTTGAGATTATTCGCAAAATCGATTAATTGACCCCCGGGTAGAACTAAAATGACGAAGGAATCGAGAAAAATGCACCAGAAGGTCACGAAATTCTTTACTCTCACCCCGCTTCTTTACTCTCACAGGAACTGTTCGTTGTGGAAATGAAATCTTTTGTGGACCCGTCCTTTGCATTTCTCTACTTTCTATCGCTTCGTTCCTTCATTCGGACCCTAACTAAAACTGCTTTGCAATAAATACTCTTCCATTTTTGATTGATTCCATTTTTCACTGGTGGCAATCACCGAGAACATGATCATACAACCGGACAACTAGTCCAGACCAGAAAATAATCTCACTGAAATTAGGCGTTCTAGTGCCTTTCTCGCCGTTTCTTCGTAAATTTTGTAACACTTGGTGACCAACGCGTTGTTTAATGTGAAAAACTCGGAAATGAAAATCATCGTGAACACTGCCTTTAAATCAAAGACTAATTTCTGTTTCCAGTCACGATATCCAAACGGTTCAGCTTTGGAAAACTCTAATTCACCCTGAAATCCAAAATAAAAAGCTCTCTAATCTAGTCATTTCCCACATTTTCATTAACAAGGAAGCTCAGCTGCACATTGAATAACTAAACTTCAATTCTTGTGCTGAAAAAAAAAGAAGATAATTAGCTCAAGAAATATGTGTTGATTAACACCAATAACTATCAGAAAACTACTAGAATATGGACGCGATCGATAGGAAACAATGTGGGGTCTGTTTCTAAGCAGTTCAGGTCACCAGAAGCCCCCCTAGCTTCTCCGTCCGCCTCCATTCCAGACCACATGTTCGGCTCTGCCCCCCTATAGATTCAGGGTGCTACTCTGAACACAGGAACAGCTCATGCTTCTTTTTGGTATTAGAAATGTCAGGGGCATACAGCTCCTCTGACCTGTCAGTAGACTATAAACAGACTCCGGGATAGCCCCAAGCTAAAAAAAACATGTTCTTCAGACACGATTCGAAGGTGTTCACATAATCAGGTGCTCCCAAAATTTTGAGAAAGTTACTTGTGATATTCAGCAAGTAAATTTAATGTCTAAAGTTACTTAGTCTTAGCAAATAAATAACTTACACACAAGTAAATTCACAAGGATAGTAAGTAGCGAGTAAGTTGAACGCCAAATTTTAACTCGCATGTAAGTTAATCGCGAGACACAAATAGCAAGTAATTTTGGCAAAGAAACTTGCTAGATATAACCCGCTTTCTTAGTTACTTGCGATATATGTTTCGCGATTAATTTACGCGCGAGTTAAAATTTGGCGTTTAACTTACTCGCTACTTAATAACGGGAAAGGGGCTCTCTACACACCGGGGGAGGAGTTGTCCCCTTTTTGCAGTTCGAAACGTCACTTTACCCAATGCAAGCGAAGTGGTCCCGAGTGGAATTAGAGCCGCGAAAGGCGGGACAACTCCTCCCTCGGTGTGTAGAGAGACCCTGTCCCTTAGTAATCTCATAGAAGTTGTGTACTATATCCGATTCAGTTGGTCTGACTGAACAGGATTTGTGTTGAGATAGTATAAGGTTTTTTTGCCAGAAATTCTGCACAAAAAAGTCAGCGAACTTCGCATTGTACGTCTGTGATCTTTTGATCAAGTATGGCATACCACTCGATAGCACAATTTTTCCTCTATCCAATACCGTACCACGCTGCTCCAAAAAATTGACCTGCTTCGAATTGAAACATCAAAAATGTAGGGGAACTTTTGTGTAACGAGAATCTTTCAATGAACCTTATTATCTTTATTCTATTCATGGGGGGGGCTGCCTTGTGGAGATTATTTTTAGCATCAAAATTGCTTCAATGAGCGAAGTTCGAAAGTTCCCTAAAAAGGCAGCTTGATCATATCATTATTTATCATCCACTTTTGGGCATCTACAATAACTTCATACTTGAAGGCATCGTGCGCGCAGACAACCACACCCTATTTTTCATGTTTTTTTCGTGTTGATGTAGCCATTGAATCATCGTCCACACAGAAAACCATATACTATACTAATTTTTCATGTTTTTGCATATCTTGGCCTCTTTAGTAAACGAAAGTGTCGAAAGAGCTTCATTCGAAAAGAAGAACCAGTTTGAATGCTTTATCAAATTGGGGTTGAATTTCGCGCCGAAATTGTTTTTGAAGTTATTTCTGCATTCAGAGGCCGGGCAACTGTCATTTTTGGGGTTTACCTGCATGAGGAGTTCGTTCCATAAATGTTTTCCATGTTGTTGGACGGTCGCATCAACATTCAATGAAAAACTGCTAGACGATCGACCCAGACGTGCTATATGGCCGACCCCACGACAGTTTTCAGATGGCCATAACTTTTGAGGTGCGCATTTTCAGAGCTTCAGGTTTCGTGGATGATGTCGGTTAGCCCGAAAGGTTTGATTGAACATAAAAAATTGAACCTGATTTCCAGCGCGCACGATGCCTTTCAGTAAACGAAAATGGGCAAAACAAATCGTTTAAAACCCCGAATTGTAAAAAAAGTTAGAGCTAAATAAGCCGGCAACGGTGCTTGAATTCCCGCCATATCGAGTTTTTGAGCAGTTGCGCTGGATTGTGCGCAATTTATCCAGTATCAGGTCATGGCGGACAAATTGTGATAGATGACTGCAGGAATTTCCTTAAACGCTCTTAATGGTTTACTATTGACGCACCATACGCTCGCTGCTTGGGCCGAGCTGGGCTCAGCGAATGAAATGAAGGTAAAAAAATGGTTGGTGGTTTCCACCCCGTAGGATCCCTTCGAGCACTACGAACAAGGTCTTATCTGATGAAATGTTTTTTGTCAATTATAGACCTTTTTTTGGGAAAAAACAAGAAAAAAACGAAGCTTAGAAAAAATTATCTATAATTGACGTATCACACACCAAAGAAGATACCTTTTTTTTGAAAATTCCAAACTTCGTCCCATTTAAGAATTCCCGCGAGCCAGTTGTGGTGCTATAGCCTGCTATCTAGTGGGTGCAAATGCTACATGAAGTAAACGACATGATTAGATAGAGAAGAGAGAACGATGGCCATTTCAAGATTCTTAGTGCTCGAAACTTCCTTGAGATTTTCATGTAGAATTTTACGCGCAGCCGGTATGGATCCTAGTGATTCATTGCGTACCCCATGGAAGGCTGGCGCAAACTCGGTGTACCTATGTTATAGCATATGGCACCGAGTTTGCGCCAACTTTCACTAGAGAACGCAAAGTATCACTAGGGTTCATGCCGACTGTAGGTTCGAGTTTTTCGGATAGCGTTTTACGCTATTAGGTAGAGCACAGGTTGTGCTCTTGAAGGGTATACCACCCCTGATCAAAGATCGTAGACAGACAGGGGAAAATTTACTGACTTGAATTTCTACAGAATCTCCGGACCATCCTAATAGCACCGGATAAGGAAAGTGAGCCTAAGGGTTTCATCGGATTGCAAATCATTCGGATTAGGCATTTTTCAGCGAGTAGAATTTTGATTGATCTGGAAATTGCGGGTTTTCGGTTTTTGGCCCACTCTCCGTGGACGAAATTATAGAACGTCACGATCTCAGAGCATTCGGATGGATAAAATATTGTGGATGATTTGGTGATCAATGTACATACAATACATACTCGTGTATATAGATACGCCATTCAATAAAAAATATGTTTCTGTCTCCATAAAACCAGAAAGATCGAAAATTAGTGGGCAAAGCTGAGTGCAACCAACTTTCATGGATATTCGACATCAGAAAAGGACCTAATGCTATGATTCTATGCTCTTATGGACATAGATTTGTATGTCATGTTTACAATAACAATCACAAAAGCTACAGCCAACATTTCCGTTCCGATTGGATATTGAATATCGAACAATAGAGATATGAGATTTTCAAAGGTATGTTATTGATACTGGATGTTAGCCATACGAGCCCCCTGCCATAACATTTTGGAATTTCATTTGATCAATTGAATACTAGGTGGACAATCTTGTCATTGAAAACTATCTCACCTACTGGCCTTTCGTCAAACGCAGTCAAGCGAACGGACCAGACGCGATTATTTGCGGCGGCCGCGCTACAGTCGCGGTACCACCCGTCAGTGGCGCTCTGATCGCGTGCGACGATCTAACGCCGCGGCTTCGTCCCTTCACTCGATTTGATTCGGTGAGAGGCATATAGCTTTCACTAAGAAAACTTCAATCCAATATGGAACCTCAAAAAATCCCATCTGTCGTAGGCATTTTTCAAAAAGTTTTCAGAATTTTCCATCTTGATTCTCCTACAGAATTTTTTTGGGATCTGATGATTTTGTATATTTGAGGCAGTTCGATACCCTGAAGGATCACCATGATGCGCTTCTAGATGCCCTTGAAGAAGACATTGCTCAATTTTCGGCATTGTCAGATTTCACCTACAGAAGAAGTTTGGCCAGGGCCGCAATTCATGAAATGACCGAAATATCTGACGAAAACAGTTCTGAAGTTGAGCAACCCATGGAGTTCCTACAATTTTTCACGGTAAGTTATATTATTCAGAAAAAAAGAAGTGGTGTTATGTGTCGCAAAAAGGGGCGTGGCTATGGAAAATCTGGGCCCGGCGCTAGTCCTCGCTTTGACTGGGAAACGCTGCGGCGGCAAGTCATTATGACGGATGCGATAACGATTGCTCCATACGAGGGCGGTAGCGAAATGACGTCGTGAACTGGTGCCAAATCCGCTGCAGCAGGAAGAATTACGGAAAGAGATTTTTTTTGTTAAGGGCGTAAGGCCAGCCAGGATCATACTCTCAGCGACCAGCGACGCGATGCAATGTTAACAATCCATGTCGACCGAAAATCGATTTGCTTAATATGCACTGTAGCTGTCGCTGGTGGCGGGAAGTATGATCCCGGCCTAATACCCTGAATTCGATGAGACGCCAGGATCAGGCCACGCCCCCTAGTTGGCACTCAGCGTCAAGTCAGCTGTCGCTTTAACTCTGCACACCTCTGAAGCTCATCTAGACTTGTGGTAGACAAATGTAGTGTTCACCACGCCCACATTCATAGTCTAGGAACGTCACCGTGAATGACGTCATTTGAGACTCTTTAATAATCAATATTATCTTTGAGTGATCTATTTTCAAAGGAGTGGTCCCGAGGAGAGTCGGATGCTTGTGGTAGGCCGTTAGCAACTCAGTCATCCGATAGATGCGCTACTGGAGAAGCGATTTACACCAGTGACATGAAGATAAAAGGTTGTATCATATTTTGTTCCATTGATTATATGTGTATCCTCTGCTTCGGAGTGGAATTGATTTCTGTCCATCGCGTGCGTGTGCGCGCTTCTGCTGCGTCTCCTTCCCCCCACACTTTCTCGCTGTCTCTCCCCTCCATCCGCGTAGGCACGCGGAGGAACAAATTAAAACTGCTCCCAGAACAGAGGGTATGATACCATTTAGACCGGGATCATATTTCCCGCGTCCAGCGACAACGACAGTGCATATCAGTCATATCGATTTCTTATCGATAAAGATGGAAACATCGCGTCGCGCCGCTCATCTCTAGTAGTATGATCCTGCCCTTATAGCAAGCAGCCTTTTGCAGCGCGACAGCTCGTCTGTGTGCTCCTCGCAGGTACTGCTCTCTGCTACTAGCGAGCGTTGTGCCCATAGGTTCGTTGGGGTGGAGACAGCCGTCCGAGAGGTGAGGGTTGCTTAGGATACCAGGGTGGGGAATGGTGAAGGTTCCCTATAAACTTGCAACTTCAAAAATTGACGTTTTCTTGATCCTCTTCTTCTTGTATTTAAGATATTTTCATTTTTAATCATTACTTTTGAAACATTTTTTCGTTAGATTAACCCCTTTGGAAATTCACTATTCTTAGTGAAATGATCTGCCTAGGTCATGAAAAACCTCCTTTGAGCTGTTTTGGAGTCAAATTTTTTCGAAAAAGTTTTCCAAGCGGTGTTTGAAAAACAACATGTTCTTCGCTCATAACATTTTTGTCCTTTGAGATGGATCTTTGAACGGAGCTGTTTCCAAAATCTTCATGAAATTTCGCGTCGAATAATGTTTTCAATTTGAGAAAATAATACGTTTCCAATCTCTCAGCCGATTTCAATTCAGGAAATAGCGTTTCTTTCACCAAAAGCAATCAGTTTTTCGTTCATAACTCTTTTACCCTAAAAGATAGCCCTTTGGTGAAGGCTATTTTCGGAATCCCAATAAAATTCTGCATCGACTGGCGTTTTCAGTTTCGGACAATACGTTCCCCTTCTACCAGCCGATTCCAGTAAATATAAAGTGCTTTTTTTTCGCCTGAAGTTATCGGTTTTTCTTCCTTAACTTTTTTTGTGCTTGAAGTGCTTGACCTCTGGTAGATGTTGTTTTCGCAATCTCGATAGCATTCTGCGCCGACTAGTGTTTCCAGTTTGGAAAAATATTTTCTCGATCCCTCAGCCTAATTCATTTTACGAAACATCGGTTTTTCGCCCATAACTCTTTAACCGTTGAAGATAGTGCTTAAGTGAAGGTTGTTTTTGAAATCCACGTAAAATTGTGCGTTGAATTGTATATCGGGTTTCTAACTTTGCTTGCCCCATAAGCCACCCAGGTCGGTGGAGCTGAGCTTCATATTGTGCTTCTCTGGGCCAAATTCCGGTCCGCAATTGCGTCTCGACACGCTTTGCGACCGTGCGCATTCGAGTCGAAAGAGTCTCCAGCGCCGCAGCCGCCGATCTGTTGACTTTAGGTGGGTTTTAGAAACTGGAAAGTATACAAAATTGGAGAAAACTGTATAAAAAAACATATTGAGTTGGCTTCGCCGCTGTAAACCCGACTGACTCGAGCGCGTGCGGTTACAAAGCGCGTCGATACGCGATTGCGGACCGGAATTCGGCCCAGATAAGCACAGTAGCTAATGTGCGTCCGAATGAGAATGGCGGCCCATGCGGCCGGCGTGCTTGGCAGGCGGCCTTCGCGTTCACCGCTCTCGGACGAGAATGCGAAAAGTCCCCACCGCCATCGACTACCAACGGGGCCGGCACCGGCTGGCAGCAAGCACTGCGCCGATCAATCAGTGGGAGAGGGGACGGACGTCGTTGAAATCCAATACTCGTCCGAGGGCGGCTCATGCGACGGCCGCCTGCCAAGCACGCCGGCCGCCTGAGCAGCCATTCTCATTCGGGCACACTTTATCTCCATAGGGTGCTCTCGCCTCTATGGTTCAAATGAGAGACGCAGAGTTTTGCTGGAGCCAGCAACGGGGCTCGGCTCCACCGACCTGGCTGGCTTATGGAGCTAGCTAAGTTAGAATTTCGATATATGATTCGACGCAGAATTTTACGTAGATTTCAAAAACAACCTTCAACAAAACCATATCTTCAACGGTTGAAGAGTTATAGGCTAAAAACCGGTGTTTCGTAAAATGAATCAGGCTGAAGAGCCAAGAAGATACTTTTCCTTACTGAAAACACATGTCGACGCAGAATTTCATAAAGATTTCGAAAACAACCTTCACAAAGGACTATATCCAAGCACTAAAATGTTATGGACGAAAAACCGGCAGTGATACCCATCCAGTCTTGAAAATGACTTGCATGAGCGTTGGGTCACTTTCATTCTTTTTCGGGGCGTTTCACCGGTTTTCCCAACGGTGAAGGTTCCCCACTTCACCTGCCCAGAGGTGAAGGTTGGTGGAGTACATGGCTCCACCCGACGAGCTATGGTTGTGCCCATTCAGACATCAAGCTTATTTCATTGATTAATGCTAGTTCTGCGTCGGGGGTTATTCGTAATTCGTAATATACTACATAGAAGATAAAATGAAGAGTAAACATACCGTAGTAGCTCATTATGCCAGGTTTTCAAATGGCGTGCACATTTCAGGAATATTTCCAGGATTGACTTATTAATGCGCTACATTTCGACATGGCGACGGGATGACACATCCCTGAAAAACCATAACATTAGGTTTATATGGGAAAATGACTGATAGTATTGGATGGAATATTTAGACGTGAAATTGTATTCAGTTGGATAAATTCTTCGTTATGTAAAAAGGCCGATATGTACAACCGATATGTAGTTTTTGATTTTTTCATGTTGAACGAAAGCAAAACATAAAAGTGAAAAAATCTTAAAGACATCGTACGCGTTGAAAAACACTCACCGTTTTTTTTTTGTTCGAATGTTATTTTGGGCCCACCTAAGAACGTAGGGAGAGTTTTTGCGGTTGGAAACGCCTTGCTTCGAAGATAATTGTGGTTGAATGTCTCAAATTCCGTCAAAAGAGGCCGGCCCTTCCGTCAGTTATCCGGCCCGAATTGCTGTCATCTATCATATAAGTAAATAATCAACAATTGGTACAGTACAACTGAGGGGAAATTGATGGAATATACTTTACGATTACATGAAAAATGACTTTTCTACGCATATCGATTAACTTTTTCTTCTCCCTAAATCACTTGAAAGAGAGAGAAAGTTCAGTTGATCGTTAGATCGTTGGTCAAAATAGCGATCTCTAACGATCGACTCTTCCTTCAAATAAAATATTTTCGGTCTGAAAAAGTGGGTTTCAGTGATTTTTTCGCGGTTTTTTCAATGTAGCTGTTATATAGGGTACTAGAGCTCTGATTATATATGGAAAACTCGAAAACGAAATCCATCGTGAACGATGCCTTTAACCCATTCACGACCGCGGTTGACTACCACTTCGGACCGCGTGTCCCACGGGTGGGACACTGTTTTCAAAAATCGATTTCTCCACCGCAAGAAGGAATTTCTGAACCTTCTTATGGTCAATGTATTTACCTATTCTAGAGTCGACTATAAACTTCGTGGTCCGCTGGCAGCTTCGCCACTACAATATATCTGACCCTTCGAATGCAGCAAGGTCAAAAACCGCAATTATGAGTACAGATCGCATTTTTACAACCACTTAATGGCGATTTTTTCCCATTACTCGAGAAACAATCCCTACTTATAGGAGTAATCAGATCGTAAAGCTCAATTTAATAAATCACAGAAACATGATTACTGATATTGCTCACCATTTCCGCGTAGAGAATCGGCTTTTCTTTTGCCCGTATGTTGTTCACAGAATTTTTTATGCAAAGATCACCAATATTGAGATCACTAGGGCCTTTCTTGAAAGTCCTGCTTGGTAACTGTTGGTGTACCATCGTAGACCGGGGCTCCAACGTCGTTGAAAACTACCTTGGACAGAAGCGGACGAGAAAAATGGGGACGAGCCAGAGCAGAAAACGAGTAGAAACTTAAAAAACGGTTATTACACTAATCATTCCTAGTCAATTTGTAGTATTTAAGCTATTTCCTACGTCCGAATGTAAAAAACAAATATTCTTTTCACAAAAAATCTCTTCGTAGAAGGCGCCGAACCGGAGGGGTGAAGGGGTGGCCTAGAAAAAAAAAATGGCGAAGACCTAACAAAAGTCATTTTCAACAGCATTACCAGTCAATATGAAAATCGAGGAGTATTTTCCACGTCTAAATGTCAAGAAGATTGCTAAAAATGTTTACTACAAAAAAAAACTCTCCTCGGTATGCGGTAAACCGCAAGAGCGAGGGAGTATCTAAAGCAAAATTAGTGCAAATCTGAAAAAATATCATTTCACTAAGCATTTCCTGTCAATTGAAAAACAGAAGAATGTCTGGTATGGTAATCTACGATAATTAATGTTTCGAACCGCTAGAATTCATCGAACTCAGGTGATTTGTGGATGGTCTTATCTACACAGTCAAAAATTTAGAAGGCTATTTCTCTGGAAGGAAAGAGTTATGGAAGCCGAAACTTTGGCATCATGTTTTTGACGTCGAAAGTCGTACAATAAACAAAAAAACAAAAATCGATTTTTTGGTGGCGTGCCATTCGAGCAAATGTGGCCCACCGGTGGGGCACTGTATACGGTGACGCAATATTGCACGCGGTCCGAACGTGCAGCCACCCAAAATTAGGCGTGGTCGTGAATGGGTTAATTCTTGAAAAACCGCTGCTGCACTTTCAAGGGAACTACAATAAGTCATAGTGACCATTGCAAATGAAATGTACTTTACTAGAGCCATTTTCGGACGAAAAGTCCGAATATGACCATCGCAGCTGCCCAGATCACCTCTGAAAAAAGTTATGAGCGTTTTTCAAAGCTTCGCGGCAAGGTAAGGGCGGCAAGATACCCCCCATGGAATTTTCAGGGTGTTTTCAAATTTTTACCCGCATTTTGCTAAAAACTCGTATTTGGGGTAATCTGTGGTGCTGAACGCGAATCTGGGGTTCGCTTGCCCAAATTTTTAGGTTTACTGTGAGTCACGGTAGGTGACATGCCATTTCGGAGGCGAAAACCACCTCAACATTCCGATAATCGACAAATGAACATCGAATTCGTATTCAGCACCCCAAATAACCCCCACATAGAAACTTTGAGACAAATCTGAGACTTTGACCAAACTACCGTATACCCACCGTAATCTACCGTAAGCTGTCAAAAATCGATAAACCGACATGATATTCTTGTTCAGAACCCCGAATAACCCCCAGTTAAATACTTTGAGCTTAATCTATAGTAGCACTCCGGAAATCGTCAAAAGTCGCGATTTGCTATTAAATTCTCCCCCGATGGGAATCTGTGAACGAATACAGTCGAGAACTTCGGAAAATCGATAAATGAACCTCAGATTCGTGATCAGCACCCCAAATAACTCTCAGAGCGAATTTTTAGTCAAATCTGGAGTATTTTCCTAAAACGCTTCGAGAGCCCACTGATTGGTATAAATAAACGCCCAACCGAAAATCCGTACAAGTCCAAAACGCGGTCAGTCCGGACATAGTATGGAAAATGTGCCTTCACCCTAACTTTGCTTAGTGGCGTAGTTTTGGGAGCTGAATACGATTATGAGGCCCGTTTCCGGGTTTTCGTAAAAATAATGCGCTTTTTGGAGGGTACAATAGGTACGAAAATCAGAGGAAAAATGCCTATAACTTTTTTTCAGTGTGGATCTAGGCAGCTGCGATGGGCATATTCGGAGTTTTCGTCCGAAAAGGGTTCTAGAAAAGTACGTTTCACTTGGAATGGTCACTATGACTTATCGTGGTTCCCTTGTTAGAAGTGACCCACCGGAAAACATTCCAGAATTTTGCCGAAAGCTGATAGGGTGAATTTTTGTGTTTTTTTTTTCAAAATTATCTCATTTATCGAGCTTTGTTCCGACTATTTTACCCATATGTATTTCGACTGCTAGCTAAGTTTCATTGGCCGAGGTTTATATTTCAGTAGAAGCGGGGAACCTCGGCGAAGGATGCGAGTCTTCAATTTTCGATGAATTTTTCTAAAATGTGCTGTAACCCAACAAAATCTACCACATATATACTGTTAACTACGGACTCCTGAAGGGTCTGCAGAGTTGCACCGGCCGGCTACTGGTCGGCGAGCGTCAGCCTTGGCGTGGAGACAAAAATGTTTCGGAACATTATCGCTGTCGCGACGGTTGCCGCTCGCTGGCAGTGACGCGAGGCCGTCGCGCCGTCAAGACACCCTGGGGCCGGATGCATCAACGAACACGGCGGGGCAAGGGGAGGGGCAGGGCAGGCGCCCCGAGAGTCGGTGCCCTGCCCCGTATGCACATGCGCTCGATGGCGTCGGGGCAGCTAGCCCTAGCGCAGCGTACGCGATTACCTACGGCGCGCGCTAAACCTGCGATCGATTAGCCGAGCACAGCTGAGATTTCTTGCTGAGTCGGCGTGATTTTACCAAAAAAATCATAAATTACTAAAAAAAATTATCGATATGTAGTATGAATGTACAAACAACGACAGTTCTGGTGATCACGTTTTTCAAGAGATTTTTAAGAAGTGCCCTCTATTTGAATGTTCTCGCCTAAAGATTTTTTCCAAACCAACACATAAAACACCAAATTTGCTACACCTATCTTTCGAAATTGAAAGGACCTGGCGGATGAATTTGGACAAAAAGGTTAACGAAATTTAGCTGTAAATACGAATGGTTTCCTAAAACATTCGACTTTACGTGTGTGGAGATTTACTCCTCCCAAGAAAAAATATAGAACAATTTGTGAACAAACTCATCTGAAACTTCTGAAACTTCCTCTTTCAAAAGTTCTTCATTTCACTGGAACTGTAGCATATGAGTTGATTGCGCAAGGATTACGGAAGCATTATGGAGAACGTAGATGAGCGAAGTATTATGGAATTTATTCAATGAAAATGACAAGAAAGTGCTCAAAAGCAGGATATATGACGAGAAATCACTGGAAGTTATCAATAATAAAATCAGTTCTACTATAAGCGAGAGCTTTGAGCATTTAACTGTTAACAAGAAGTCAAAATAAGAAATCATTGTCTGGGGAATGGGAAAACAGCCGATTCTTGCAGCGTCGCCGCATTTTTGCCACAGCCGGGGCAGCCGCTGTCCAAGCTTCCTAGTCG
This sequence comes from Aplectana chamaeleonis, assembly GCA_029168955.1. NCBI lineage: Eukaryota > Metazoa > Nematoda > Chromadorea > Rhabditida > Cosmocercidae > Aplectana > Aplectana chamaeleonis. The sequence goes on from JAPDOI010001221.1 coordinate 166,291, forward strand.
GGGCAGTCAGACGCAGTGCCCCTAACTGCACTTGCCTCTGCCCTGGCAGCTTAGCATGTCGATTTCGCTACCCTGCGTGCCCCGCGCCTGTCCAAACCCCTACATTCGCGTTGATGCATCCGGCCCCTGCAGTGACCCCTGGTCGCCCTTCACGCTGCGTCTGCCGCCCTCGTCGCCAAATGGAATCGATATTGCATCATCCACCTCTGTTCGTCGCTGCGAGCAACGCCGCGACTCCAACTCTGCAGGCCCCTATGATTTCTTTAGCAATTTTTCGATTGATCATAGGTCTAACTCAATTCTTTTACATCGTTCGGGCCGGCCTGATTCCCCAGGAGCCCAAATGTGAGGGATTTTCAAATATTTTTCAATTGTTTTAGATTTAAACCGCTTTTTGTTATGCTTACTATTGTTTTTTACCGTCCTTAATAATTTCTCCCTTAGCAAGAGTCGTGCTCGGTTTTTTGTTAGGGACGGCTCGATTTTGAGCAGCCAGGCACAAAGCCTAAGCAGTAGAAAGATTCGGATAAGGCTTATGATCAAAGAAAAAGTCGCTCAAAAGTTAGGAGTCATTAACAAGCATTAGAAAACAATTTTAAGTCGGGTGACAGCAATAAATAAGAAAAAAAAACAGAATTATAGAATCTTATCTATTCCCAACGTTACCTTACCTAACTAACATAAGATATGAAGACTAGGAAAAAATAAGAAAAGCGTTAAGAATCGAGAAAAACTAAACAAATCAAGAAAGAAGGTGATTAGGGGCAGGACGGAAAGAAGCTCTCATGAACTCGATGCATGGCATACTCCGAGCGCGTGTCCGCATTCGCACACACGAAATTCGGTCTCGAAGCAGAGGGCACGCACTTTGTGCACCGCGACTGTCTATGAGGAGCATCGTCGGGAAGAAATCTTGTACAATAATAAAGACAAAGAAAAGTTAAATGCATCTCTCAAGTGATTATTTTACTAATCATCAGTTGGATGCGTACGAATACTAAAAACTTCACCCGTCCTACAATACCCGCACTAATTTTCTAAAAAAAACCGCAAAAGTCGCGGAATCGCGACTTTTGCGACTTTTCATCAAAACTTGGGTCAAAGTGCTCCAACTGAGCTCTGGAGGGCATATTTCGAATCAGCATCGAGAGCTCTTTCTTTTAAGTGGACACATGTCTTGCGGGCAAACAAGGCATATAGGGCTTACACAATCAATCGAGTGGGCGAAAGGAAAAGTCATGTAAATTGTGGCATGCGCATTGAGATTTCTAATTCATCTATCCTACATTTTTCAGACGTCGTCCACGCTGGTTTCGTCCTCTCATCAGAAGCTCACGCGAAAATTCTCAACGTGGACGCTGAAGAGGCTCTGGCTATGCCTGGTGTTCTTTGCTACATAGACATCAAGGTAAATTAATACTATGTTGCACCTCCACAACTCCCCTTCAGGGAGCTACGAAACTATCCACCACCAATTGAACATACATAGCGTTAAAAAAAATTTAATTTTTTTCAGGATATTCCAAAGGCTGGGACAAACTATCCCGGTTTATTACCGTTCAATGTATTGTTGACTGACGACGCACCAATTTTCGCTGATGGAGAGGTGGAGAATCCTATGTACAAGCGCTTTCGTTTTCTAATTCACATTTAATTGTCTTACATTGGAAACATATTATAGTGCTTTCGTTAAGGTCCTAGCAGTAGGTCAAGTTATCGGGTTAGTGGTTGCAACTAGCGTGGAAACAGCTCGTCGAGCTGCCAAACTTGTCAAAGTCAACTACGAGCAACTCGAAGCTGTACTCACTATGGAGGTTAGCCTTGACGGCATGTTGATCGAATCCACCCCGCGGGTTTGGCTAAGGAGCAGTTATGCTGGCGCACGCGACGCGCGCGTGTCGTCCTTGCGCGCCGCAACCGAGGGCCCTCAAATTAAGTAGTTGTTGTTCCATTTTAGCCGTTCCCCTTTATCATTTGTTTGCATTCTGTTCACTTTGTTGTTGTGTCAGACGTAGGGTCGGCGTCAGAATCAATATCGTCATCTCCCATTTCGCTCTGAGAAGCAAACTAAAAAAGTCTTAAAAACCTATAAAAGGAAAAACAAGCCCGAGACAACTCGTCCACGAGTTTCCCATCGTCCAAATTCACAATCTTTGAGGGACGATAACTCCGTTAAAAATGGGTTCTGAGCGATTCCGATGATGGCATTGTGATCAAGCCGGATTTTTCTACAAGACAAGCGAATAAACTGGAGAACGATTCTGAGGTTGGACTGTGCCTTTAACGCGCCCCAGGGATGTTGCGCGCGCAGCGTTTTCCCGTCGCGCGTCGCGCGTCCCAGCCAAACTGCTCCCTAGCCACACCCGCTGTGTGGATTCGATCCACATGCCAGCCTTGACTGCTTGGTGATAGACTTCGTTTTCAAAGTTGAAGGGCACACCTTTTGTTAAGGATGCCATATCACAAAAGTCCTACCATGCAGAACCATACCAGTTTGGAGTTGAGCTTACCGCTGTGGAAGATGCTCTGTCGAGCTGTGACATTGTACTTGAAGGTATGGACGTTTGTAGTAAGTTGAACTCAGCCTCATCTGCTCAACGTACTGAGTATCATTTGTTGTCAAGAAAGAATAAGCCGTAGGTAGCTCTAACTCAGCAATTTCTGAGCAACTTACCTGACACTTTGACGCAAGTTGCGTGATGACTTCACGCAACTTACTCTGAATTCACATGTAACTTGGGACGATGCTACGTGTAACTTGCCGCGGTTTTCGATTGAGGTCATGCGTAACTTGCCTCAATATCACACGTAACTTACACAACTTTGCGAGTAACCTGCAATGCTGTTATAAGGAACCTAACGCCAACTAGTGACGCGGCCGGCGAACCCACGCACAATGCGGCCGGCTGCCCGAGCGCCACCTGGGGGCGCCAGTGGTTGGGCGGGGCCTCGTGCGGCTAGGCGGGTCCAAGCTCTTTAAGCTTGGGTAATTGAAGCGACGACGCTACACACATCTGAATGCTGCCTCAGGGGTGCTTAAAATGCGTATGTACCTTGGAGAGCCTGCCGCGTATATAGGTTACATGTGCGATAAAATAATACATTTAAGTTACAAACGAGAACTTTATGCCACATCTAGGTCATCTTGCACCGTGCAACATACTCACTACGTTGAAGGTCACATGTAACTTAGAGTTGTCAAGATAAGTTGCAGGTAACATGTTAAGAGTCCTTAATTTGCATGTAACTTGATCAGAAATTCCTGAGAAGGCCCCTCTGAAGTCGGTCGATCGGCTGTAGCCAGCCCGGTCGATCACCATCTTTATCATGCTCATTGGGTGAAAAAAGACCCACCAGCTGTGACCGGACTAGGCCGGCCTGGTCCGAAAAGAGCCAGTCGCAGTGCACGCGAGTACGCCTGCATAATCGATCGACATGCAGCTGACACACTAGGGGCGACAGAGAATCATTGTGGACGGGAGAGGACGGCTCAGTCCAGCCTTCGGTCGACTATGATAGGGGCCTAAAGCGTCTTTCATAGTGCTCGAAGCAAGCGCGGCACGCGCGGGGCGACAGGGAAGCAACTATGAAATCTCTGGAGGCACCGCCATGGCGGTGCGGGATAAAGTTGGGCCCAACTGTGACATGCATATAAGATCCTGACTCGCATTTGCGCATGCGGCAGCGTAGGATACTCCCAGATTTATTTTTGTTAGAGTGGACTCGAACTGAGAAGCGAGTATTGATTCAAACGGTGAAACCGCCATGGTGGTTGGGACGGTGCCGGATGGACGTCACGCACGCGTGTTCCGCGCGGTGAGAACGTTCATAGTTTACCGCGCTTCCCACGCGTGCCGCGCTTGCGGTGAGGACTATGAAAGATGCCTGAAGCGTGCCAGCATTCGATCAATAGCCAATCGAGAAAAGGGCATAACAGACTCCTCCCACCAAGGCGAGAGACCAGCGAATACCACTAACTCCAGTTTTATCTACCGTTTCAGGCACGACAAGAACAGGTGCACAGGAGCACTGCTACATGGAAACTCAGAGTAGCATTGCTATACCTGGAGAGAATGATGAGTGGTAAGTCCATTTTGATTTCGAGTGGGACCGCGACCATAGGTTCGTTGGGGTGGAGACAGCGGTCCGAGAGGTGAAGGTTGTTTAGGATACCTGAGTGGGGAATGGTGAAGGTTCCCTATAGACTTGCAACTTCAAAATTTGACGTTTTCTCAATCATTTTTTTTCGTTAGATGACCTCCTTTAGAATATCACTGTTCTTAATGAAATGATCTGCCTAGGTCATGAAAAACTTCCTTTGAGCTGTCTTGGAGTCAAAATTTTTTTCGGAAATTTTTTTCCAAGCGATTTTCGAAAACTACCCGTTCTTCGCTCATAAAATTTTCGCCCTTTCAGACGAATCTTTGAACGGAGCTGTTTTCAAAGTCTCCATAGAATTTCCCGTCGAATATTTTTTTCATGTTGAGAAAAATACGTCTCTAGTCTCTCAGCCGATTTCAATTTATGAAGTAACGTTTCTTTAAACAAAAGCAATAAGTATTTCGTCCATAACTTTTTTACTCTGAGAAATAGCCCTTTGGTAAAAATTGTTTTCGGAATCTCCATAAATTTCTGCATCGAATCGCGTTTTTGGTTCCAAAAAATGCGTTCCTCTTCTACCAGCCGATTTCAGTTTATAAAGTGCATTTTTTCCGCCTGAAATTATCGGTTTTCATCCATAATTTTCTTGTGCTTGGAGATAGACCTCGATGAGGGTTGTTTTTAAAATCTTGATGGAATTCTGCGTCGACTTATGTTTTCAGTTTGGAAAAATATTTTCTCGATCCTTCAGCCTAATTCATTTTACGAAACACCGGTTTTTCTCCTATAACTCTTTAGCTGTTGAAGACAGGGTTTCGTTGAGGGTTGTTTCTGAAATCCACGTAAAATTCTGCGTTGAATGATATATCGTGTTCCTAACTTTGGTTGCCCCATAAGTCAGCCAGGTCGGTGGAGCCGAGCCCCGTTGTAGGCTCCAGGAGAACTCAGCGTCTCCTACACACACCATACAGGCGAGAGCAGGCTTAATCCTCGCAGACGCCTCGGTCATCGGGACTCACGCGTAAAATAAAATGCGGATGGTGTAGGTGCATACGACACACGCGCGTTTACGCGCAAATAAAAAAAAACAAAAACAGATTTTTTTTCAAAGCATGGATAAAGCTTTAATAACGCGATGAATACGATAAAGCGCATTATCATACGTATATGACTACGACAAATTAACTCCTTTCAATAAAAGTTCCGTATTTATAGGAAGGAGATTTTCACCGTAACTCTTTTCTTTACATTACGAAGCTAATTTTCCCTGTTTGCTTAGCTACCGTTCCCATCACTTCTTTCCAGCACAAAAGTTTTCTGTGGGTTTCCGGAAATAATGCGCCAGCTTTTTGAGTTTTCAGTTCGTACTGGGCCTTTTTCATTGATAACAGACGTCACGTACCATTCCACTCTTCACGGCTGTTCTACTTCTGGAACGTAAATCGTAAAAAGGCGAAAAAATTTAAACATCGTCTATAATTGCTTTTCAATCATGATCACCCAGAGTTTTCTTTCAGATTTTCGTATGAATGTGGACTCAATGAGAAATACCGAGGGGTGTATCTATGAAATTCATAACAAGAACAATAATTTTCAGTATTCACTCGAGAGTTTACCTAGTTAGCATAAACACAGGAGCGGTCGGCGATGTAGCAATACAATTAGTATCACCACTTTATGCAACCTTGGCAATGTGTACCCCTCGGTACTTGGAGATTACAAGAGTGTGGAAGGCCACTGCAAAAATAACCTGGTACTCTAAGGCACCAAGCGAGTTCTCCAGGAAGTTCCTAAACAAGCTCACCACGAGTCTGATGCTTGATTTCCAGTTTTCCTCAGAACCTCGATCCGCGTTGCCCTCCGTAAAATCCTTTTTTTTTTGCAACCGTTTCGCTTATCTAATATAGCCGCGTTTGGCATCCTATGTATTCAACACTTAATTGTCCAGTCTCCATTGTTGATGGCAGGTGAGCAGGATGCCACCGTCTAAATCTGTGCCTCCGTTTTGGTTATTCACCAGGGGAGTGCGGCAATTGCCGATTGCCGGCCATTTTTGGGGTCTGCCGTTGCCGTTTGCCGAAAATTTTGCTTAAAACGGCAAACTTTCGGCAAAAATTAAAACCACAGGGTTAGGCCTCACAGCTGTTTATTTGACTAGGTAATCAGAGGAAGTCGGCCAAGTTCTAAGCTGTTTGGGAGTCTCCAAGTGTGTTCTTTCAATCATCAGATTCTTAACCCCACTTGGAAATGACAAAATTGCAAAAAGCCCTCTTCCTGAAACATTCCGATTACTGCAAGTTCCACAGTTACAAAACCAAGGGGTATCAAAAGTGGAGCGTGAAAGCATCCTTCTTTAGACGTATGAACCAGTTAGGAATTCGTGTAGTCGTTTTTCGCCAGAGTTCCGCACCTGCTGGACGTTCCGAAACGCATTTTAGACACTATTTCCGAACCTTCTGCACACTGATAGCGTTTTGGACTTGTACGGATTTTCGGTTCAGCGTTCAACTATTATATATCAATACGGGGTACAGTAAGCGTTGAAGAAACGTCTTTATCAACGTCTTCCACTTTTTATCATCAACGGGTTTAGCATGATCATTAAGTCAATGATGCAGTCTTGAATGTTGTCTGCCCTGAATGTCAGGAAACGTTCCATCATTACTCTGACCTCGCCAGGCACTGTGGGGAAGCTCACACAGAGTATAAAGAATAAATCACAAGTGAATATATGATAAGTGGATTCTGTTCCACATGAAAAAATAAACTATTCCAGTTGTATTACTTGAGTGTATTTACAAGAAAACTGGTTTTCGTATTTAAAACGATTTTCTGTAGGAAAAACTGGCCGCAAAGCTCTTTCTGATCTTAATTCGGACTCTAACGAACGTAAATCCGAGAAACGGTGAGTCGGTGACATTTTAGCGATTTGCGCGTAAAGGCGCAAGTGTTGTGGGCGCCTACACCACACGCATTTTATTTTACGCGTGAGTCCCGATGACCGAGGCGTCTGTGAGTGAGCCGCGAGAGCACACTATGGAGATAACTATGGAGCTCGGCTCCACCGACCTTGCTGGCTTACGGAACAAGCAACGTTAGGAACCCGATATGTCCTTCGACGCAGAATTTCACGTAGATTTCAAAAACATTCTTCACCAGAACACTATTTTTAACGTGCGAAGAGTTATAGGCGAAAAACCGGTGTTTCGTAAAATGATTTAGGCTGAAGGATCGAGAAAATATTTTTCCAAACGCCAGTCGACGCAGAATTCCATCGAGATTTCGAAAGCGACCTACACCAGATGTCTATCTTCAAGCGCAAAAAAAGTTATGGACGAAAAACCGATAGTCTCAGGCGAAAAAATGCACTTTATAAACTGAAATCGTCTGGTAGAAGGGGGACGTATTTTTTGGAACTCAAAACGCCAATCGATGCAGAGTTTTATGGGAATTCCGAAAACAACCTCCACCAGAGAACTGTCTTTTAGATTTAAACAGTTATGGCCGAAAAACCGGCAGTGACACCCACCCAATCATGAAAATGACTTGCATGAGTGGTTGGGTCACTTTCATTCTTTTTCGGGGCGTTTCACCGGTTGTCACCGGTTTTTTCCATTGATGAAGGTTCCCTACTTCACCTGCCCAGTGGTGAAGGCTGGTGGAGTACATGGCACCACACATCGAAGCTATGACCGCGACTCATCCAACTACTGTGGTTTCAGGATCATACACGCTGCAACTCAGTCTGTGAACCTTCTCCACCTACACGTGTCTACTGTACTCGGCATTCCAGCACATAAAGTGGCCGTACGGGTATGATTCTCAGATTGTGCCCAACTCCAGAAGGGAACTTATCATGCTACCGCAATTTAGGTGAAACGCCTTGGAGGTGCATTTGGCGGCAAGTGTACTCAAAGTCTGCCACCGGGAGTCTGGTCAGCTGTTGCGGCAAACACACTGAAACGACCGGTCAGCGTAGTACTTAGCAGAAGGGAGGACATGCTAATCACTGGAAAACGTCATCCCGCCATGGTCAAGTACAGGTAACCAAATCTAACGTTGACGAGCTCCTCTTCTCATATTGCCTTCTCGCTGTTTAATATTGTCCACAGCAATTTAACTATGTCAATCACTGACCAAGTGTCCATCCCATATCTCATAAGGTTGTCGCTACCTGGGTTCGGAGCCATATAGTTATTCTTCCTTCGGCTTTCAAGTTTCCCTCTATCTCAAGTTTGGTGCTATACGCCTGCAGCTGGGAACTGAGTTGTCTCCGCCTGTCATCTACACTAATTAACCCCTGACATTTGGAATTGTCTTAAGACACATCACCCAGATACCTCGCAGCGGTCGAAGGACAGTATGCATCCTAGGAAGCCGCGTGGGTAGGGTTGCTTTCATTGTAGCTTGAATATGAAACGGATAACTATGGATTTATTTACCGTACCAAGAAACACTGAACGGTTCCAAGCCTCTATCACTACTTGGGTTTTTGCCTTACTGCCCCCCCCCAACCTTTAATGGCTCCTGACTTTGTCTAGTGACACCTTTTTGATTATTCTCTAATTTGAACCATGGCCTTGTGGTCGGCTGTTGAATCGTTGCGCTAAGACTTGGTTTGTTTTTGTATACAGTTTCATGGCTGTAACTCGCTACTTTGTGGCTTATGAGCACGTGGGCAACGGCGTATAATAAGTAAAGTAAATAAAATAAAATAAAATAACGAGGGAAGGTCACTTGGGGAAAGTGGCCATTTCAAAAGATACGCAACTTCTAGTGCCAGTTTCTTGCTTTGAATTCAAAATTGATCGTGGTAGCTGCGCTCCGTTTCTCTGAAAAGAGTTACAGGCGTTTTTCACAAGGTCACTATAGCTGATTTTCAATAAGCATACCGTAACTTACCCTAATCTTTTTTTTGACTGAAAGTGAACCAAATAATTGCGTTGAGCGCCCTAAACAACCCCCAAGACCAAAGTTGGAGAGAAAAGAAAATTTTCATTTCCGGCGCCTCAAAAACCTAAAAAAACCTCAAATCCTCTGCGGGACCCAAGAGATTGACCAAATTGTCGTTAAAACATCGTTTGTACAACGGAATTGTTCAGAATGCTCAATATGGAACTTTGATCAGAGAAACGGATTGCCACCAGAAAGATCAAATTTGAATTTTCTGTCAAAAGTTTTCCCTAAAGGCCGCATTCCGTTCAGAATGGCCATTTTCTGCAAAAGACCTTCTCTTGTAAAATTTATGCAGTACCGAATGATCCTTCACCTCACCCATTGGTACTACAGTTGCAATAGGCGTAAGGCTTGCAATAATCTAATAACGTGACTCCTGGGGGATTCAGCGTCTAAGAAAAGAGTAAGCGTAGCTCGGACCCTGTGGGTTGCTGTGATCAGTAGAGGTTGATGTTACCTCAGTATCTTCGGAACTGAACCGACGGGCTTCGACACTGCTGCAGAAAAACTGGCTAGCGTGGCGTTATTTCCATTCTGTTCCAATTTCCGGCGCGGGCGTGGGGTTGCAGTATGAACGGCCTAACGCCTCGCCCGCGCGGCACGCGCGTGACGCCCGATTCGCCACGGCGGCGACAGCTGTAACAAATTTTTCATCATTTTCACTATTGAGCCATCTTCAATTTCATTCCGTGCCATATTAATGTATTTTTCATTATAATCTTCTGCTTTCCTTATGAAGCAAGCGTGTACAGATTTTGCTCGCTCGACAAAGTAAGGGCCCACTTCAATCCGGTCCGCCATGGCGTTGCGTTGCAGCTGGAGTATTCATCGTCTCCACAAGCGTGTCACGCGCGTGAAGTTCGTTGAAAGTGTTCATACTAACGTCCTGCAAGCGCGTGATGCGCGTGCTGCGCTGGCGTTGAGTAGTATGAATCGCGCCTAAGGCGGCGTTCAGAGTTTTCGCGGCGCGACGCGATGGCATATGTCAGCGCGACGCGAAAATCGCGTCGCGCGGACATCAGGGTGTGAACGGCGCGCGAACGCTGGGCGACTAAGCGCACTTGCGTATGTCCGCAATATTCTGTATACAAGTAGAATCAATCAATAAGTGATCCTATACTGTATAATTCAGTGTAATGCATATTTTTTATCTTTTATCTACATCTTCTATCGCTTCATTTGCTTTCTTTATCACACTTTGCTGTATTAATGACAAAACTACAAAAAAAGAGATCAAGAGCAAATGCTGCTCAGAATTTTTCTCAGAGTCGAGAGTAAAGTAAAGGGTACTTACAGGTGAAATAAGACTGAATTATGCGCCTGTCGTTTAAACACTATGAAAAACCTAAGAAAGTGAAAACCTTTGAAGCTTCACTAGAATCGATTTCTGCCAGACACAGCCTGAGACTACAGAAAAAAAGATCGGAGAAAAAAACTTATCGGAGAAACGGGTGGAAGACATAAGAGTGAAAAGGCCCAAGACAAATCTAGACACCCCTTGAGTCCTTGATGAGGCAAGAAAAAATGATGACAATTGCTTCGCGACCATCGCGTGCAACGCTACGCGATCGACGCGGAGCGATCATCATTTGCGCGTCAAATCCGATGTATCGCGCCTCTTCACTGTGAACACCTAGCGACGACGCGACGCGACGTCGCTTGATCGATACGTAGGCTAATTATAACGTCGCGTCGCGCCGCGAATGAACTCTAGACGCCGCCTAAGGCTAAGCACCCGTTACGCAAGGTAGTTCACAACGATAACTTTCGTACATGTCATTCAAACAGAAAGCCGCACTCACTCAGCTATTGGACACGAAATCAACCGGTCAATAGCTCCCTGTTTGCCCGCGTGCCACTATTTCCGCCGAGCACAATCGCGGCTTCCTTATTGAATGACACAGAACATACCATGAGGTCCGGAAATTATGGAAGACTTCTTACTTCTGTACGTGACATCACTAAAACTGCCACACATTTTAGGGTTGGCGCAGATTCCGACGGAAGACTTCGTTGCGTTCATCTCAGAGTATATCTTGATGGAGGTTACGCTATTGACATGTCGCCTCTGGTGAGCTTGCCGTAAGTTCAGAAATGTTCCTGACATACTTACCTGTACTGTTTCAGGTTACCATGCTATCCAGTGCGTTATCCGATGCATGCTATCAAATTCCAACTATGAGAGCCGAGGGTTATACATTGAAAACGAATAAATCAAGCAACACAGCATTCAGGCACGCTCTAAAATTCCACCTTATAAGGGGGAGTCTTACTGCTGCAGTCAGCTTTTTCGCTGCGCCATTGATCAACACGGGCAAGACCAAACCAAAGGCAAGACCAGCGCGCGTGCAGCGAGCGGTCAGCACCTAGGCGGCTCCTCAGGGGTCGTTTACAGTCCTGCCGCCGAGCGGCGCGGCCAAGTGCAGTTCTATGACATTGATCGTGCGGCGCCGCGTGATCAATACCATAGAATTGCACTTCCCCGCGCTGCTCGGCGGCGAAGGTAAAAACGACTTCTCACGGACAACCCAATACGTCATCTACGTGCACAAACGAAGGTTTGCAGTTGCAGATAACAGCATGTGGGCCGCACAATGCAACCGGAACAAAAGACTTTCTGCGATTGCGGACTAAAAGACTAAACTCTGCATGAAAACTAAAAAGTGTAATTATCAACTGTTGAAAAAATAGGTGTTCTATTCAGAGGGTTCGGCATACCTCAGGCATTTTTCGCGATGAACTGCATTCTCAGTCATGTCGCTCACGCTGTACGCAGACCGCTCGAAGAGGTAATGTTCATTTAATTTCCTTCATAATTTCGAGGCATCGGGGAGCGTGTCGGCGTCGCGGGCATCCTTAACGAGGCAGAATCTAATCAATTGTTGAATTCAGATCATGGAGATGAATTTCAACAAGAGCGGTGGGACTAGACTGAGTGCAGCTCCAATTCTGAATGACGCTCTTCTAGACTGTTGGAAAGAATGCCTAATGTGGAGTGAATTTCTGAAGAGACGTGAAGAAGTGGATCAGTTCAACAAGTCAGTAAGTGCGAAATGGTTGGGACATGAGTCGCCCGTTTCTTTTCATTATTTTCTGCCGACACTTTAATCCCTTTCTTCCATGGTCTTGGAAGCAGTGTTTACCATAGAAATGGTCTTCGAGTTTTCACCGGAAATCAAATGTACCGGGGTTCATTGCAAAAAAAGTGGGGGAAGAACGGCAAGAAATGAGCCGTTTCAAGCCCTTTACGCTTCTAAAACCTGCATTCGCTATGCCCTACCTGCCCCGTTCCTTGTTGACCGTCGAGGGAGTGGGCGAGGCGGGCATGGCACAACCCTATTTGAGGACCGTATGGGGCTATCCATGGCTCGTTTGCAGCCGTTCATTCGCCGTTTTGGTTTCAATGTACATTTTAATTCCCGTAAGAGCTCGAAGACAGTTTTCATCGTGAACACTGCCTTCAGCTAACCGTTGATCCTAGGACTTCAACACACATCAAACGAGGAATCGCAATGGGTGCCACACGAATGGGTTTGACCCACGCCGGACCATATGAACAGGTAGACTCACTAAGGACATTGCTTAAAAGAACCTGCCTCTGCATAGCTCCTGAGAGTAGCACAATCAACGCGGTGTTGTAACGCATCGGCGAACGCTAGGCTCGAAGGCAGGGTTAACGCACGAACTCGACTCCAGGATTTTCATTCTAATGAGTGCATTTACCCTTGATGGCTTCGAGAACTGTTCGAAGACCGCTAGGAGTACGCTCCTTTCTGCGCTATTTTAGCCTAAAACGTTCTGCAAGCGCTGAAGGCCGTGTTCGCTGTGAACGAGCATTGCGGCACACAGCGAGCTCACCTATTGGCGCACCCTTGGCTCGCCACTTTGTCTCCTCTGAACGATTAATAGCGAAGCTGCTTATCATTCTTCTGAAAAGCCATGATAAGATTGATAAATATTATGATATTAGACTGCGCTCAGAGTTCTTCGCGGGGCGACACGACGGTACATGTCACTCCCGTTCCGCTATCAAGCGAAAATCCCGTTCCGCAGCAATCCAGAGGTGAACGGCACACGAAATCGCGAAATCGCGTATGTATGAAGTGTAGCAAAACAAAACAAAAATGATGCGAAACTGGGATTTTTTGCGCTTGCTTGAATGAAACATTTACCACCACGTCAATCGCGTCGCGTTGCAATGCAAGACGATGCGATTGACGCCGCGCGAAGCTGGATCGCGCTGGTTTTTCGTCCCTTTAGCCTCACTATTGCTGCAGCATCACCACGTTGGTGCCATGGTGGTCAGCCTAGGTGCGGCGATAAGGCCACACTGGTGTCTTAACAGCGCCACAAAATCGCCGCGATGGTACTGCGCCGGCTCTCAGAAGACTCCTTGAATCTATTCGTTGCGGCTCTAGTACCGTTCCTTCAGAGTGCGGAGAAAGCACGCGCAGGTTTTCGTATCAGCTACTGGCTCCGCGTAAACATTGAGTTGCGCCTGAGCGTGCGACGCGAACGTTGTCGGTACGGCAGCGCACAGCTCACATCCGCACACTTCATTTTTAACTATGACCCCCTACAAAAATTTGTCGCTACGCGGCGTGATCTCACGTGCGAATTAAAGTGTGAATTGAAGATCGAGGCGCGGCCCCATTTTGTAGGACACCTGAAGATAACGCCAATTCGCATCGCACAGCGATTGAACTCTGAGGTCTGAGGTATAATGAGTCGCACAGCCTGTCGCTACCTTCTTGACAGATCCCCTATTGGTCAAAAATTGATATATTCCAATCGCGGACCAGTCGCTGAGGGTGGCGGCAGGTTCTGGGACGCAGTATGCCTCACGCCGAAGGTCATTCAAATGCTGCGCGTAGGTGGGTGTTGCCTCAGACACGAATCGACGCTTGTCTCAATATCGGTCGTTTCGTAAAGACGATGCGTACGGAGCGCGTGATGAAACACCGGGATAATACTTCCCGCGGCCAGCGAAAGGCGACAGTACACATCAAGCGTATCGATTTTCCGTCGATATGGATAGCAAACATTGCATCGCGTCGCTCATCGCTGGAAGTATGATCTTGGCCAAATCGTGCTAGCCGCGTGTACAAGCGTAATAGCCGCCGACAATGCTCGAAGAAGCATTCATACTGACCGTATGCTGAAATCATACCCAGGGTATGTGAATGTATAACAACCACTGCCAATTTTCGAAGAACAATCGTATAACCCGTATGGCGACGCCCCCCGACCGCGTGGCAACGCATAGCGACCGCGTGGCTATGCGTACCGACCGCGTGGCAAGGCGCCGCGAGCGCGCGTTAATGCGTATCGACCGCGTGGCCGTGCGCTCGCTTTAGGTCAGAACGTCAATCTGAGTAGATTTTCCGAGCCAGTGCAAGATAGTTGAAAATAAAATATAGCAGAATAATATAAATTTGAAGCCGCCTCTTTTCTTCAGGCAACAGCGTTGGTGCAGATCTATTTGGATGGAAGTGTAGCGGTTTCCATTGGCGGCGTGGAAATGGGTCAAGGTCTTAACACAAAGTGTCTGCAAGTAGCCAGTCGTGCATTAGGTGTAGGTTTAGGTACATCTTGTAATTTATCTTTTTTTTAGAGAAAAAACTATAAAATTTGAATTTCATTCCTGGGAGCAAACTGGTTTCAGCGTCCAATTTCTTCAATAACAATCATAGATACAAGTTCCGACAAGACTGGCAATGCACCTGAAACTGGAGGCAGTCAGGGCGCGGATTTACATGGTCGAGCAATTCAGGTACCTTTACAACACGTTGGGAGCAGAATTTTTCTTCCAAAAAAAAACAGAAATTTAGGCTTGCTGCGCTAAGCTTTTGGATGGTCTACGCCCAATTCTAGACGAGGAACCAGACTGGGAAAAAGCGATTTCGAAGGCTTACCGTGAACATTTGCCGCTTCAAGCATCCGAACACATACGGTATATACTCTTCCCAAAACAAAACCTCAGTTTTGGCAACCAAAAATAACAAGTTTCCAGTATCGATCGGGCAAAATATGGAATCCCATTGGAATCTTCGACATACAATACAACTGGAGCTGCATGCGTCATATCCGAAATTGATTGTCGAACTGGACAGCAGAAAGTATGTGCTGGGCATCAGTCTTAATAAATAAAAAAATGTCATAAAAAATTGAATCTAGCTCCTGTCTGTCGATATTGTACTCGATGTCGGCAAAAGTCTGAATCCAGCCGTGGATATTGGCCAAATCGAGGGCGCATTCATGCAGGTATGGCGCATTTCATTCAAGAAGAAAGCCGCCATGCTCGAGGCTCGGCGGGAAAGTTTTCATCAACTTAGTGCGGCTTCCTAATTGAATGAAATTGACAATATATGGCGAATTTCAGTATTTCAATGGGAATCGATTCGTTTCTTTACAAATTTAGAGCTATGGCAACTTCACATGCGAGGAGATTACTTACGACGATAGAGGCAGCCTTGTGCAAGACTCGTTGGGGAAGTATAAGGTGCCTACGGCAGGCATGACTCCAAGGAGGTGCGCTATAAATGTATCGTCGGCATGGATCCTAATGAGACTTTGCGTTCAGTACTGAAGGTTGGCGCAAACTCGGTGCCATATGCTATAACAAAGGTGAACAGAGTTGGCGCCAACCTGCAATAGGCTAGGCAAAGTCTCATTAGGAGCCATGCCGATGTTACAGATTTCGCCTTGCATCATAAGCAGTTTTGGTCGATTGTATCAAGTCGGTTCAATTTCTCAAGTCCAAAACTCCAGTCGAGAAACTCTGTATCCATGATGTTATTGATTATTTTAAAAACAACTCACGTTGTGGAATTTATTTTCGAAATAAAAAAAACTGTGCACATCAAGTCACTGCCGGATCGAATAAGGCGCTATTCATACTACTCAACGCCAGCGCGTCACACGCGTGCCGCGCTGGCGTGGCGTTTAAGTATGAATACTTTCTACGCGCGTGACGCGCGTGCCGCGCTTGAGGAGACTATGAATACTCCAGCGGCGACGCCATGGCGGAGCGGTGAAGCTGGAATGAATGAGACGACCGATAAATAATATCAGTGGATGAAAACGCCAAGGCGTTCCGGGTGGCAGTATGAATACTGCAGCGGCGACGCCATGGCGGAGCGGGTGGAGCGTGACGCGCTTGCCGTGCGGGCGGGGCGTCAAGCCATTCATACACAACCGCCACGCCGGCGCGGCACGCGCGTTCCGCGCTGGCGTTGAGTAGTATGAATAGCGCCTAAGTCAGACGGCCCTAAGTCGGAGCGGGCACAGCGCAGGCCAGTGCAGCTTGGGACGGGAACGGTGCGCGATTATCGTAGCTTGGGGGCGCGCGACGCGCCTTAGGGGCCGAATAGAGTCCCGCCACTGAAAGGCGCGGCAGCATGCAATGGAGGAGAATCGATTGTGCGGCGCCGCATAATCGATACTCCTCCATTGCATGCATGCTGCGCCTTTCAGCGGCGGGACTCTACTCAGCCCCTTAGATTACTCCCTCGCCTGTAATGCGAGTGATGCCGCGTTGCGCGGCCGTGCCGCGCCCATTCCATCTCAGTGTCGCCCGGCATGGCCATTTCGGGAGAGACGGTACAGTCGGCATGCAGCATAGGGCACAATATGCACTAAAAAATTGTAAATTGTTTGTTGCCAACAACACTATCACAGAAAACTCTGCCACGCCTATGCGCGACATTCTCAGGATTAGGGTCCTATTCAAAAGAATACGACGTTCACTGATCTCGATGAGAGGGGAGTTTCTGAGGCCTCAGCGCAGTCATATACCTGATTCGGGATAAAAATCTATCCAACATCTACAATTCTCGGAGACTAACCAAGGCAATAGACTCAGCTGCGGTCATGCGTGAAAAGCAAAACCACTGCAGGCTTTACTGACTAAGAGAGCCATTTATCGCAGTTCCATTCTGGAGCATCATTATCACTTGAGCCTTTGAGAAGATGGGCCGCAGTGAAAGTACATACTCTAGCGGGTGTGTGCTAGTGAGGTGACTGACCATGAGCGAATGCCGCTGTCGCGTCCATTGTGCAGCAATCTCAGCATGATCCCCCGAATAGCTAGGTGCGACCATGAATGGATTTCGATGGAGGGAAGAGGGAGACGCAGTGAATTGAGTCAGCTTTTGTGCGAAGAACCAAGGCAGGAGATTTGGCGGCGATGATGCGCGACAATCTCGGCATTGTCGCGAGACGATGCGACAAACGCATTCACGATACCAACGGTACCCGGAAACACTGCTCCCACCAGAATTCCAAAAATCATGAGCCGCAAGAGCGTCCATGCATTGAGTTTTTAAGTTTTCTACCTATTCCCGATTTTCCTGAAGATCTACCTAAAGCAGCAACTTCGGCAGGATCCTGCGCGACAATGTCAGCATTGCTGCGAAGGGCAATCGGTGAGGGTTCGACTGATCAAGTGAGCCGTCGATCTCAGTACACATTTATTTTCTCTTTGGAATGATTGGTGACCATCCATGAATGGAAGTTTCGCCACGCCGACTCAGAGAAAACTTGCCGCGCCAGTGCCGGTAAAGTATCGCGACCCTCGACTATGCCGCGATAGTGCCGCAACAGTATAGCAGTGGCTCCGTGATCAGGCGATTCTCTTGCCGTGTTTTGAGCCTCGACATCGCCGCGGTAGTACCGCAGCGGCTCCGCGTTAGAACCGCGCCGGCTCCGCGAGGATGCTAATGAGTACGATGTACTGTCCTGTGTGATAAATGAACTTGTTGCCGCTTCATTACCCAAGTTTTAGGTACATTCCGTATTTCCTTGGGGCAAAAACGGCGGTAACCTCTGTCCTCATTAGACAGAGAACGTAACAACCGCAGGTGCGCATTTTTGTTCTTAGGCCCCCTAGTTGTATTACATTTCTTAAATAACATCAAATCAGATACTCTTCCGGAGCTGCGGCGGCACTATCGCGGAGCCGCAGCGGCACTGCCGCGTTGCCGCTACTGCCCCCCCCCCGGTAGTGCCGCCGCAGCTTCGCAATTGTGCCGCTCTGGCACCTGTGGGCTCCAAAGCGGCACTATCGCGGATTCGCAGCGGCGATTCATCTCAAGAATAGTTTTGACTGCAGTTGGTCGCTGCTGCCATGCGAGGGACAACTGTTCCTTTTTCATCGCACGCAATGGAATGCCGCTTCAATTGTGTTCGCTTCGTGGCAAACGTCCTACATCGCTGGGTCGCGACGACGAAATCCTATGTTTTACTGCATCGCTGCTTGAAGAGCGATTCTCAGTGGTCGCTGATCATCGCTCCATCGCTGCCATTATGGCAGCGATGGAGCGATTGCCAGCGAATGACACGTTTCGTCTAGTGAACGTTGACCCTTTCACATGACAAGGTCAGTGTTTGCGGGTCGAAACGTGTTATTGATGACTACCAGGCATTAACTTCACTGATTGGTTGGATTTCTTCAATCATCCGTGAGGCTATGCACTATGAACAGAATCGCTGCCGCTGCTACATCGCTGCAGCAGCGGGTGCGAAATCGCTGCGATGAAAAACAGCAGCGATGCCGTCAAAACTAGGCTTCAGTGGATGCACGACATTCTCAGCGTTGTTGCGCAATAGTGTGATCAGCAAACCTTACGGAAAAAAATCGTAGAATGATTCTTCAGCTATTCGGCTTGCTTTTTTTCCAGATTTCGGGTGAAGCTCTTGAAGGAATCGGATTGTTTCGAAGAGCAAGTCTATTCCTCAAAGGTAATTCATTTCGTATAGTTTATGAATAAAAATTGGAAATTTCCCAACCAAATAGAAACTGTTTGTGATGTGCCGTATTTTCAGGGTATTGGCGAACCACCTATGATGCTTGGCGTCACAGCATTCTCATCGCTACGATACGCGATTTCAGCGCGTCTTCTAGATCTCAAAATTTCAAACTTCGTTGAAATTACCGCTCCGTTAACGGCAGCGAAAATTATATCGTACTGCAATCCTTAATTTAAATAATATTGCTTTGCATCTGTCAAAATCTGCTACCAATCTCTAAGGAGCTCTTCTAGCACGCCTTTTTCATTAAATATGTCTGAAAAGGAAACAAAATCGTTCCTCGCTCTATCGATTTCCTTCTTCATGTGTAATTAAGGTAGACTAATCATAAGGATTCAGACGCCAAGAGGTTTCACACGTCTATTTTCAGTCAGCTAGGAATTATCTAGCTGATAATGCCGCCAGCCAGCCTGCATATTGTGATATTATTCGCTACAACATGTCTATAATATGTATTTATTTTCTGAATGCGAATTCAATGCAAGTAACAAATAATAAATACTACTAACAAGGGAAGTGTACAGTGCGTAGTTCAGATCTGCCAGAACGACTAGTAAGGTTAGTATCTCTTCTGGCTCAATATTGAAAAAGAGCCGTATTACGCCCCGAGCCGCAGGTTGAAAAAAAGTTATGAGCATTTTTTGAGCCTCGCGGAAAGGCAAGGGTACCCATCAGGCATTTTTTTTTGGAGTTTCAAAAAATGTTCTCGGATTTAGCTCAAAAGTTGTGTGCAGAGGTAATCTAGGGTGGTGAACACGAATCTGGGGTCCATTTGTCGAAATTTCGAGGTTTACTGTTGGTTACGGTAGGTAACGTGTCATTTAGGGGGCAAAAGCCACCTTAGTATTTTGAAAATCGATAAACGGACGTCAAATTCGTATTCTCCACCCCGAATAACTACCGTACACAAATTTTAAGTTGAATCTGAGATTTTGATAAATTTACCGTCACTATACTTGTTCTCCGAAGATAATTCTTCGGATAATGGATCGATTCAGATAATGCCATTTTTCGAATGATTCGGATACGGATATCCGGTCGGATTATTTCGGATACCTTCGGATATTTTCGGAACAAAGTTAAGGAGCGGTGAAAAATAAATCAGGTATTCATGGCAAGCCTTTGAAAACATCCATAATTGAGCAAACAGTAATACCTCATTGCATTTGCAGCATGTTAACATACAAAATTCAAGCTTCATATATGTATATTAATAAAAATATGAAAACAAATCTCCAATTACTCTATCGTCGTGGGAAGGCACAGTATTATCCATACACAGTTTTTTTCAGAGCAACTAGCAAGTAGAATGTCTGCAAAGCGACTATACAAAAAAACTTCCACACTGAATAACTAGTCACTTGGTCGTATCACTTGACCACGCCCATCTTTAGGCGCCGCAACGACTCTTCCGATTTCGGAAGGAGGAGGAAAATCCTGGGTTGTTGTACTAAACAGAAGGCGGTACGGAAAATGGGCTTGGCCCCGTGCAATTTTCACCGATTCTATCCAGAAATTTTCCGATTTTATCCGGAATTTTACCCGAATTTAATCCGATTTTATCCGAATTTTTTGACCCTTCGGATAATGGTTCGATTCAGATAATGCCGATTTCGAATTTCCCGGATGTTGGTTCGATTCAGATAAAACGTTTTTAAGAATTTTCGGATATCGGATTATCCGAATCTCGGATATCTGGTCGGATATCCGGAAAGGAGTGATTCGGATACTAAGTATACCGTACACCCACCGTAATCTACCGCAATCTGCGAAAATCGATAAACGGACTCCAGATTCTTGTTTAGCACTCCAAGTAATCCTCAGCAAATGACTTCGAGACATATCTATCGTAGAGAACCGGAAATCTCAAAAGTGGCGTTCTTACCTCGAAATTTTCCCCGTTTGAGAAGCTTCGAACGAAATCAGCCGAAAACTTTGAAAAATCGGCTTATGAATCACAGATTCGTGATCAGCGCCCCCAAAAAAAAACCCGTGCAGATTTTTAGGTCAAACCTGGAACATTTTTCTAAAACGCTTCCAAAGCTCTGTAATTGGTATGAATAAACGCCAAACCGAGAAACCGTTCAAGTCCAAAACGCTGTCAGTTTGGACAAAGTATGGAAAATGTGCCTTCACCCAAACATTGCCCAGGGTGGTAGTTTTGGGCGCTGAACGCATTTATGAGGTCCGTTTCCAGATTTTCCGAAGAATTATGCGCTTTTTGGAGGGTACAAAAAGCACAAAAATAATCTTCTTAAACTTGTAACTTCTTGAAACCTGCAGCTCGGGCGGGATACTGCGCAGTTTTACTATTGAGCCACAAGAGATACTGATGACACTAGTCGTTTTGGCAGATACAACCTACGCTTTGTATACTTCCTTGTAAGCAAGAATAGTCGCGAGAAACTGTTGAGTTCTCTGAACTACTGTTTTTTTTCTCTCAGTTTTATCGACGTGTATTATAGTGAAGTTTAGAGGCAGTGTTCACGATGAATCTCGTTTTTGAGCTTCAGAGTGAAACACTACGCTGGCAGATGCTTGAGGAAATAGGGTCGAGGAAAATAGCAAAAACGGGCCAGAAACCGACAAAACGCCTGCTAAGTGAAAGTTCGTTAGCCCAGTACGCCTGCATAGCCGCCCCGCCCCCCGATCTGACGAGCCTGTGGCGTCGCCGACGTTTTCGATGGCAAATTGCCAAGCAACTCCGCCACGTCAAGTCTGATCGATTCGCTCACGTTTCGCCATTAGCGCGCGTAAGGAAACTAGCAGGGCGCGTAAGCTCGTCCGCGCCATGAACCTGTGCGTACGTAGGGAAGCGTTATTTTAGCTTATTCTGAGCGGTTTTTTTCGCTGTTTTTTCGCCATCCGATAGCTCAAGATCGAACAACCCCATTTTTGGGTCGAACTCGAATATGACATTCATCGTAAACACTGCCTTATTACATAGAGACAAGAGTCAAGCAAATCTTGCACCAGATTGGGTCAACTAGCTTTTCTTTGTATGTCTGTGTGTGATCTTTCGGTCAAGCGTAGCAAACTATTCGATAGCCTCACTCCTCCATTTACTACAGTGTATCGATACTCTAAAGCCTTGATTTTTACATCATAATGTTTTCTTTTAGTTCATAACAGCGATTTTTGTTCACAGAACAGAAACGGTTGCCAGATGTATGTACTAGCCAGCCGGTATTTGCCTCTGAAACACCTAACTTGCGGCCATGAAGGCCACTCGAGAAGAATATGTTCTTTAATTCTCGTTTTTCTGATTTTTCTATCTACCAAGAGGTCCACTGGAAAAAAAGCTCTCAGAAGTACATTTCTAATACTACCATACATCTCAGCCCGGAAGAGACGCCCTTGTGAGTGCCGATCTTTCTGAATCATTGGTGAAGGGTATCAATAATTGTGAATAAATTGTTTTTTACCACATTTACCAATAATCTTGGCGCGGTCTAATATGGCGTTTTTTCGTAAAAGATTCGTGAAATTTTTTTCTGGCTGAAAATTCCCGAGTAAAATTATTCAAAACGCAGAATCTGAATTCGACATCCGGTTTCAATCACAGGGTCTGATTTGGTGCTTAATTCCAAAATTCTACATTTGTCCATGCTTTAAAGGCATCGTACACGATGAAAAGCATACTTGGGTTCTTGACTTTTTCGTGTTGTTATATCCCTATAGTGACTGAAGGTTGCAAAAAGCCCCCTCGAAAACGTCAACTTTTCAAAAGAACACATTTCAAGAAAGGGTAATACAAATTTGAAGTTCCCGCCGACAACAATTTGGGATTGTTGCGCGAAGAAGACGCGAGGAACTTTTTTATGATTCGTCCCTTGGCGCAGCGTTGGAAGCAATTCACCGAGGACGCCATCCAGACGAGGGACCTTTTTTCCTTGGACGAAACTAAAAAAAGGTTTTTAACCTGCTGCGTCCATTGCTGTCAGCTGCTTTCAATCGATGCCGAACGTGAAATCGATTGGCGTGTGAATTGCGCCCTACGACGCGTCAAAGCACGATCGCCAGTGGCGACCACGGAGTTTTGTTCCTTGTAACAACGGATCGGCCCCAAGGCCGGCCCTCAAAACCCAAGAAGCCCTTTTGAGATGAGCGAATCTCCATTCAGAGGCGATTTTGAAACTCCAAACTTTCTGAGTGACATTAATATGACCCACTAGTCCGACTGAACGCAAAAGCAGGAATTTGGTTTTCATCGTGTACGATGCCTTTAAGTTGACCCTGATTCGAGTTCTAGCGCTGCTCGCGGCCATCAAAACTCTAAAAGTTTGGAGAGTCTTATTACCGCGCTCTGAAACTGCGCGTTCGTCGAATTCGGTCAGGAAGCGAGACGGGTTTCGCGACTACTTCACAATGAATTTTTTCCAGATTTAAAAATTTATTTAAAATTCAGGTGTCGAGGGCTATCTAACAATATAATGTCTTCCAGGATTTGGAATGAAACAAGAAAAGTTTAAGATGTCATTTCCAGACCATAATACGTATAATACCCATAGCGGATAAGGTATTTGTACACCTTGTGTCGCACTGAAAATTGGTTTGGAATGGTTTACTGGTTTTCGAGTAAAAGTTGAAAGACCGCGAGTTTTTGTTGTTAATCTCCTATTTTTTTCAGACGGCGTTCACGATCTTGCGGGTACACTTAAAATTGAGCTAAGGAGCTCATTTTTGGACAGGAGGCTGGAAATGGGTGCAGGTCGCTCCCATTCAATTTTGAACTTGATACCTCAACTTTGAAGGGTACCTCAAAATCGTGGGTTTACATACTAAATTAGCCGTGGAGCATGAAAACTGCTTCTTTCTGCTACGACTGTGGAGACCGGGGTGGGTGGGTGAATCTGCA
Source organism: Aplectana chamaeleonis (assembly GCA_029168955.1). Taxonomy (NCBI): domain Eukaryota; kingdom Metazoa; phylum Nematoda; class Chromadorea; order Rhabditida; family Cosmocercidae; genus Aplectana; species Aplectana chamaeleonis. The sequence continues at coordinate 190,016 of JAPDOI010001221.1, forward strand.
GCCAATCAACACAGTTCGTCGGAGTTAAGTACTGAACTTGTCAGAATTCGCACTCATGACGCGTCATCGATCGATAATCAATATTATCGATTTTGGCGCTTTCTGCACTAAATGCGGCCAGTAGTAGTGATTGCTGAAGGGATTGGTTTTCTTGGTTGGGATATTCTTCTAATCAGTCATTATCGATAAATACCAATCAATATATTTGATTTTTTCGCCCGTTGCACAAAATGCCGCAATGATTTTTTATTGTTCACTTTTTTGGGAAATTTTCTCATCATGCAAGATCAAATATTAATGAAGTCACTTGTTTGGAAACTCTTCAAGTCAGAAAGGGAACCTTCGGGAAAAATATGTGAAATTTCTGAAAATTTAGCTCCCTGGCAAAAGTAACGATTTGGTAATGGTGAGAAAAAGAGTTTCAAAAATACCTTGAAATATCCTAAAAAATGATTTGGCGTAAAATAGCCTGGAGTAATAAAAAAGCTAGGAAATGAAGTGAAATAACCTGAAATGCCATTTGGTGGTCGATCATTTCACAAGCTTCTCCTTTAATCTTATCAAAACGAAATCAAGCGCGCGACGGAAGCATTAAGCCATTTCTGAAAGCTGTAATAAGGAAATCAGCACAGGTCAAGCTAGGTGCACTCCATTCCATATCGTGCTTGATTTCGTTTTGCTAAGTTTAACGGAGAAGCTTGTGAAATGATCAACCACCAAATCGCAATTTTGGTTATTTCACTTCATTTCCTAGCTTTTTTATTACTCCAGGCTATTTTACGCCAAATCATTTTTTAGGATATTTCAAGGTATTTTTGAAACTTTTTTTTTCACCATTACCAAATCGTTACTTTTTCCAGGAAGCTAAATTTTCAGAAATTTCACCCTTAACTTTTCTGTTTCGATCCAAACCCTAGCAATCATTAAATCGTTGAATAACTCTTTTCACCACTATTCTAAATAGTTTTTTGTCCCCGAAAAAAATTGAAAGGAGGTATTGAAAGCGGGCGCAAAAGACGCAAAAATTCGTCATCGCGCGACTCCTGACCAAGTCCTACGAGCGGTATTGCAGCTTGCAGCTCGCAGAACGGTCATTGACATTGGCGCAGAAGATACGGTGAACGAAAAAGCGAAAAAGCAGATATTCCTAGATTAGGGATAGCCGTGAATGCTTTACGCTAATAACGCACTGAAATTATCTCTTTATGTCATTAGCCGCTCCTCTTGTAAGCCCAGCCTTCAAATAGGGTTCCGCCCGCTTCTCGTACTTTAGCTTGTTGACATCTTTCACACGCAATCCTTCGTCTATTCAGACTGAGGGTTGTAGCATTTGAGGTAAATTCGAAAAATTGATGACCTAAACATGCCGATAATTGTCCTAATATTCACATTGATTCCGACGTCTAAAAGCCTAAACATGAACATGTGATGCGTTTGCTCTAAAAAAAAACAATAATTTTCAAATAGTCTTCTCTGTAGTCGCAAACTTTGTTGAACTCCCACGTCATGCCCTGCACGCAGATGGCTATGTAGCCTGAACGCGGAAAATCCGAGCGTTATCAGCAAAACCTATTCAAAGCGATAAGGTCAGGCGCGTGACCGGTTGACACCCTATTAATAGGGTATTGGACGATGCCAGCGGACACACCGATTAGCCCATTTATTGCTAAAATGGGTAGAATTCACTCATAACTTCTGGCATCAACCAGCATCGTTACGACTGATCTCCACCCCGAAAGCCACTGTGAAGATTGTGCTTCAACTTCCACTATCAAAAGAATCTCCTGTATTGCACATCCATGGACAAGTCCGCGGATAATCCCGTGTTCAAGGAGGAGTTTGTTGAGGTAAAGGTTTCGAATTCAAACAACAAACACTTCAGCTATTCATGTTGTTGCTCTAGCACTTTAGTATATCGTTAGTACTTATAATTAGGTCCGTGGCCTGTGTCCTCAAGAAAAAACGTTCAAATTCAAACCGCGGCTGGCGCGGCGGTTTAATACTCAGAGATTAGGATTTAGACCGCCACACCAGCCGCGATTTGAATTTACACGTTTTTTCTTGAGGAAACAGGCCGCGGATCTAACCATGTATGCTCTATTTCGGAGCCAAACATAGTCCGTTCCTTCCTTGTGGGAAGCCTAGCGACGAAGCGTAAGGCAGCGTTCAGAGTTCATTAGCGGAGCGACGCGACGTTATAATTAGCCTACGTATCGATCGAGCGATATCGCGTCGTTGCTAGGTCTTTACAGTGAAGTGGCGTAATACATCGGACTCCACGCGTAAATGATGATCGCTCCGCGTCGATCGCGTCGCTTTACATTGAACCTCTTTTTGTATTACCTCAACCAGATCTCATAATGAAAACATTAGAAGTAGCACATTTAGGACCGTTTGCACTAACAAAACACAAAAAACTGTTGCTCACCTTACTGAAAAATGCTGTTGCTTGTTCACTCAAAATTGCGTACGCACGCGATCGCGCGTAGTCGCCCAGCGTTCGCTCAGCGCTCACATCTTAAAGGCAGCATACACGCTCGTAAACGTAATTGAGATAACTACGGAATTAGAATGGTATGGCACCGAACGCAACGCCCACGCATTTTGAAGGTTCAAAAACAACCCACAATGACGCTACACGAGTGAGAAGTTGGCCCCGCCCCTGTATTTGCCCGCCCCCTGTATTTGCGTCCTCCTCCGAAACTGTGTTACTGGACCATTTCCACCGTCATCAGTATGTGTGGTTTATCTATTGTACCTATCCCAACACCCTCAAACGTCGCCGACGGTGGGAATGGCCCAGTACACCTGTTTTGGACGAGGATGTAAATACAGGAGGCGGGCAGATACAGGGGCGGGGCCAACTTCTCACTCGTGTAGCGTCATTGTGGGTCGTTTTTGACGCTTCAAAATGCGTGGGCGTTGCGTTCGGTGCCATACCATTCTAATTCCGTAGTTATCTCAATTACGTTTACGAGCGTGTATGCTGCCTTTAAATATTACGCCACGCGATTTTTGCGCCGCAGTGACATGTGCCAACGCGTAGCCCCACGAAAACTCTGAATGCCGTCTAGGGGGTCGTTTATACTCCCGCCACCGAGCGGCGCGCCACAGTGCATTTCTGTAAAATTGATCACGCGGCACGGCACGATCGATATTGTAGGATTGCACTTCGCCGCGCCTTGAGCGAGGAGTTATGATGACTGATGGGGTTGGGTTTCTTTATTGAGGAATTTCGCTTCGCAGTAATTATCAATAAATACCAATCAATAATATTGATTTTTTTGGCCTGTTGCGCAAAATGCCGCAATGATTTTTGATTCATGATGGCTGTAAGTTACTTGTTTCAATCTATATAATTGAGTTTTCCCATGTTGCACACAATGCGGCAGTGAGGGGTATTTTTTATGGTTGTGGGTCCTAAGTTTCAAAACTTGTACTCACACGACAATATCGTTTGTTAGATGTTTCACCATTCCAAAATGGGAATCGTGGAGCTAAATTGAAGACAGAAAAGGAATCTCCGGGAAAAATACGTGAAATTTCTGAAAATTCAACTTCCTGACATACTAAGTAGCGTTTTGGCAATGCCATTCAAAAGTGGAAAAAAAGGTTCAAAAATATCTTGAAATATCCTAAAAAACGATTTGGCGTCAAATGGCCTGGAGTAATAAAAAAGCTAGGAAATGAAGTGAAATAACCAAAAACGCGATTTGGTGGTCGATCATTTCACAAGCCTCTCCGTTAAGCTTATCAAAACAAAATCAAGCGCGCAACGGAAACATTAAACAATTTTCAAAATCTCTTATAAGGGAATCAGCATACATAGGTCAAGTTAGGTGAACGCAACGCTCCAATTCATATCGTGCTTGAGTTTGCTCTGATAAATTTCACGGAGAAGCTTGTAGAATCCGATCCCCTCATCTGTCACTACTTCTGAATAGTTGGTCTATGTCGTATTTGTAGTTATTTCACTTTATTTATTAACTTTCTCATTACTTCAGACTATTTTGCGCGAAATCATTTCCCAAGATATTTCAAGATGTTTTTGAACCTTTCTTTTTAACTTTTAAATGGCATTGCCAAATCGCTACTTCTGCCAGGAAGCTGAATTTTCAGAAAAAGTTTTTTTTCTATTGAAAATGAGTAAGCATTCCACGAAAAATGTACCAACTTCTTAAGTGTGATTTTTTTCGGTAGAAAGAAGTTAGTAAATCTACATTACTCATTCATGGGAGGTTTTATTAGACTGGATTTAGTCTGTCCTCTTAAAAATACGATCGTGATCCAAACCAAATTACTCATAGTATTTTGGTTTTCGTATGAAACATACAAATATTAGTCTTTGCAAATTAAAACCTATCTCCATGATCAAATATGGTCATAGGATTCCACGAGTACTTATGTAGACCTTGAAACGGGGATAAATTATTTTCAATGATAACAAAATATTAAAAAACTAAGAGGATCGTGATAAAAAATGACCCTTCAGAGTTGAGAAACGACAAAATACTGTTCACATTTCGGACTCAGCTAACAGCTATGTAACTCATTTTGACTTTTCCTCATTTGATTAGATTGACTTTTTTCTCCGACAGTGACTATAACCAATGCACACAGGGGTTAACGAATACTTATGGTGCGCCTGAAACGGGGATAAAAGAATTTATTTAATTTGGATTTTTTCAAAGGTACTGAATGCCTTCGAATCGAAACAGTGTCAGGTTGGAGTTGTCGTTTTTATTTTTGTTTGAATTTCTATCTTGATATTTCTACCGATTGGTTTTTTCCTGCTTTTATTGTTGTCGACACTTTGGCTCAGAGCACCTCGAGTGCAATTAAATAAATAAATAACTAAACAAATAAATAAATAAATAAATAAATAAATAAATAAATAAATAAATAAATAAATAAATAAATAATCAAATAAAAAATTAAATAAATAAATAAATAAATAAAATAAATAAATAAATAAACAAATAAATAACTAAATAAATAAATGAATAAATAAATAAATAAATAAATAAATGAGTGAATAAATAAATAACTAAAAAAATAAATAAATATAAATAAATAAATGAATGAATACGAGAATAAATAAATAAATAAATACATAATTAAATAAATGAATAAAAAGGTATATTTCAAGCAATTTCAAGATATTTCTGAAACATTCTTTTAAACTTTTAAATTGCATTGCCAAATCGCTACTTCTGCCAGGAAGCTGAATTTTCAGAAATTTTCTATTGAAAATGAGTAAGCATTCCACGAAAAATGTACCAACTTCTTAAGTGTGATTTTTTTCGGTAGAAAGGAGTTAGTAAATCTACATTACTCATTCATGGGAGGTTTTATTAGACTCTATTTAGTCTGTCCTCTAAAAAATATGATCGAAATCCAAACCAAATTACTCATAGTGTTTTGGTGTTCGTATGAAACATACAAATATTGTGGTGCGCGCGAAGCGCGCACCGGGATTTGGCTTTGATCTCTTCCCGCGCGGATGCCCTGCTATGAGATCACCTATTCATACCGTCACCAGAGGTATGAGCTGTACACCATTCGATGCGCTGCAAGAAATTACATATGTGTGCAACTTTTCATCCCAACCGGTCCCCGCTTTCTAAAGTTATGATCTCTCAAAGTACGCAAAAACGTACGCAAAAACGTTCTCCACCACCGCTCCCACCTCCGTCCGTCGAAAACCATTTTTTTGGAAGGCGTGGACCAAATCGCTCGAAAATTTGTGACTAGAGGTAAACGGCCACGGGAATGCCGAAAATAATTGAGAGAACTCACCATAATGACTTCTGGGCCCCTAACGGGCGTTTCAAACTCGGAAACCAGCCACTCAAGATTAGTTTATGAAAATGGTGGCATTTTCGTTATCAGTCATTGTTTTCTTAGACTCCATATAAACACCTTGCTCTCCAGGGTGGTGTAGTTTAAACGCCCGGCTCGGAAGAGGACGCTGTGCGGGAGGGATGTTCTTGAGCGCAGCGCGTAATCGTTACATACGCACCATCGATAAGAAGGCGTCGCAGGGTGTGCTGAAGTGTCGGTTGACAATGTGAGACCTCAGTAGGGGTGTGCAGGACGCCGTAGAGTGTATACAGGGCCTCAGTAGGCAGGACATCATCGAACGTGTGCAGGACCTTAGTAGAAGTGTGCAGGACATCATGGGACCTGTGCAGGACCTCAGTAGGAGTGTGCAGGACATCATGGAACCTGTGCAGGATCCCAGTAGGGATGAGCAGGACTTCATGGAATGTGTGCAGAACATCAGTAGGAGTGTGCAGTACATCATGGAACGAGTACAGGACCCCAATACAGGTGAGCAGGACGTCGTAGATAGTGTGCAGGACATCAGTAGGAGTGTGCAGGACATCGTGGAACGAGTGCAGGACCCCAATACAGGTGAGCAGGACGTCGTAGATAGTGTGCAGGACCTCAGTAGGAGTGTGCAGGACATCATGAAGCGTGTGCAGGACCCCAGTAGGGATGAGCAGGACGTCATGGAATGTGTGCAGGGCCTTAGTAGGAAAGTGCAGGACATCATGAAACATGTGCAGGAACACTGTAAGGATGAGCAGCACGTCATGGAATGTGTGCTGGATCCCAGTAGGGGTGTGCAGGACGTCGTTGAATGTATGCAGGACCTCAGTAGGAGTGTGCAGGACATCATGGAACGAGTGCAGGACCCCAATATAGGTGAGCAGGACGTCGTAGATAGTGTGCAGGACATCAGTAGGAGTGTGCAGGACATCGTGGAACGAGTGCAGGACCCCAATACAGGTGAGCAGGACGTCGTAGATAGTGTGCAGGACCTCAGTAGGAGTGTGCAGGACATCATGGAACGTGTGCAAGACCTTAGTAGGAGTGTGCAGGACATCATGGAACCTGTGCAGGATCCCAGTAGGGGTGTGCAGGACGTCGTAGAATGTATGCAGGACCTCAGTAGGAGTGTGCAGGACATCATGGAACGAGTACAGGACCCCAATACAGGTGAGCAGGACGTCGTAGATAGTGTGAAGGACATCAGTAGGAGTGTGCAGGACATCGTGGAACGAGTGCAGGACCCCAATACAGGTGAGCAGGACGTCGTAGATAGTGTGCAGGACCTCAGTAGGAGTGTGCAGGACATCATGAAGCGTGTGCAGGACCCCAGTAGGGATGAGCAGGACGTCATGGAATGTGTGCAGGGCCTTAGTAGGATAGCGCAGGACATCATGAAACGTGTGCAGGAACACTGTAAGGATGAGCAGCACGTCATGGAATGTGTGCTGGATCCCAGTAGGGGTGTGCAGGACGTCGTTGAATGTATGCAGGACCTCAGTAGGAGTGTGCAGGACATCATGGAACGAGTGCACGACCCCAATACAGGTGAGCAGGACGTTGTAGATAGTGTGCAGGACATCAGTAGGAGTGTGCAGGACATCATGGAACGTGTGCAGGACCGTAGTAGGAGTGGGCAGGACATCATGGGACGTGTGCAAGACCTTAGTAGGAGTGTGCAGGACATCATGGAACCTGTGCAGGATCCCAGTAGGGGTGTGCAGGACGTCATAGAATGTATGCAGGACCTCAGTAGGAGTGTGCAGGACATCATGGAACGAGTGCAGGACCCCAATACAGGTGAGCAGGACGTCGTAGATAGTGTGCAGGACATCAGTAGGAGTGTGCAGGACATCATGGAACGTGTGCAGAACCCCAGTAGGGATGAGCAGGACTTCATGGAACGTGTGCAAGACCTTAGTAGGAGTGTGCAGGACCTCATGGAACGTGTGCAGAACCCCAGTAGGGATGAGCAGGACTTCATGGAACGTGTGCAAGACCTTAGTAGGAGTGTGCAGGACATCATGGAACGTGTGCAGAACCCCAGTAGGGATGAGCAGGACGTCATGGAATGTGTGCAGGGCCTTAGTAGGAAAGTGCAGGACATCATGAAACGTGTGCAGGAACACTGTAAGGATGAGCAGCACGTCATGGAATGTGTGCTGGATCCCAGTAGGGGTGTGCAGGACGTCGTTGAATGTATGCAGGACCTCAGTAGGAGTGTGCAGGACATCATGGAACGAGTGCAGGACCCCAATACAGGTGAGCAGGACGTCGTAGATAGTGTGCAGGACATCAGTAGGAGTGTGCAGGACATCATGGAACGTGTGCAGAACCCCAGTAGGGATGAGCAGGACTTCATGGAACGTGTGCAAGACCTTAGTAGGAGTGTGCAGGACCTCATGGAACGTGTGCAGAACCCCAGTAGGGATGAGCAGGACTTCATGGAACGTGTGCAAGACCTTAGTAGGAGTGTGCAGGACATCATGGAACGTGTGCAGAACCCCAGTAGGGATGAGCAGGACGTCATGGAATGTGTGCAGGGCCTTAGTAGGAAAGTGCAGGACATCATGAAACGTGTGCAGGAACACTGTAAGGATGAGCAGCACGTCATGGAATGTGTGCTGGATCCCAGTAAGGGTGTGCAGGACGTCGTTGAATGTATGCAGGACCTCAGTAGGAGTGTGCAGGACATCATGGAACGAGTGCAGGACCCCAATACAGGTGAGCAGGACGTCGTAGATAGTGTGCAGGACATCAGTAGGAGTGTGCAGGACATCATGGAACGTGTGCAGAACCCCAGTAGGGATGAGCAGGACTTCATGGAACGTGTGCAAGACCTTAGTAGGAGTGTGCAGGACATCATGGAACCTGTGCAGGATCCCAGTAGGGGTGTGCAGGACGTCATAGAATGTATGCAGGACCTCAGTAGGAGTGTGCAGGACATCATGGAACGAGTGCAGGACCCCAATACAGGTGAGCAGGACGTCGTAGAATGTATGCAGGACCTCAGTAGGAGTGTGCAGGACATCATGGAACGAGTGCAGAACCCCAGTAGGGATGAGCAGGACTTCATGGAACGTGTGCAAGACCTTAGTAGGAGTGTGCAGGACATCATGGAACGTGTGCAGAACCCCAGTAGGGATGAGCAGGACTTCATGGAATGTGTGCAAGACCTTAGTAAGGAGTGTGCAGGACATCATGGAACGTGTGCAGAACCCCAGTAGGGATGAGCAGGACGTCATGGAATATGTGCAGGGCCTTAGTAGGAGAGTGCAGGACATCATGAAACGTGTGCAGGAACACTGTAAGGATGAGCAGCACGTCATGGAATGTGTGCTGGATCCCAGGAGGGGGGTGCAGAACGTCGTTGAATGGATGCGGGACCTCAGTAGGAGTGTGCAGGACATCATGGAACGAGTGCAGGACCCCAATACAGGTGGAGCAGGACGTCGTAGATAGTGTGCAGGACATCAGTAGGAGTGTGCAGGACATCATGGAACGTGTGCAGAACCCCAGTAAGGGATGAGCAGGACTTCATGGAACGTGTGCAAGACCTTAGTAGGAGTGTGCAGGACATCATGGAACGTGTGCAGGACCGTAGTAGGAGTTGGCAGGACATCATGGGACGTGTGCAAGACCTTAGTAGGAGTGTGCAGGACATCATGAAGCGTGTGCAGGACCCCAGTAGGGATGAGCAGGACGTCATGGAATGTGTGCAGGGCCTTAGTAGGAGAGTGCAGGACATCATGAAACGTGTGCAGGAACACTGTAAGGATGAGCAGGACTTCATGGAATGTGTGCTGGATCCCAGTAGGGGTGTGCAGGACGTCGTTGAATGTATGCGGGACCTCAGTAGGAGTGTGCAGGACATCATGGAACGTGTGCAGGACCCCAATACAGGTGAGCAGGACGTCGTAGATAGTGTGCAGGACCTCAGTGGGAGTGTGCAGGACATCATGGAGCGTGTGCAGGACCCCAGTAGGGATGGGCAGGACTTCATGGAACGTGTGCAAGACCTTAGTAGGAGTGTGCAGGACATTATGGAACGTGTGCAGAACCCCGGTAGGGATGAGCAGGACGTCATGGAATGTGTGCAGGGCCTTAGTAGGAAAGTGCAGGACATCATGAAACGTGTGCAGGAACACTGTAAGGATGAGCAGCACGTCATGGAATGTGTGCTGGATCCCAGTAGGGGTGTGCAGGACGTCGTTGAATGTATGCAGGACCTCCAGTAGGAGTGTGCAGGACATCATGGAACGAGTGCAGGACCCCAATACAGGTGAGCAGGACGTCGTAGATAGTGTGCAGGACATCGGTAGAGTGTGCAGGACATCATGGAACGTGTGCAGAACCCCAGTAGTAGGGATGAGCAGGACTTCATGGAACGTGTGCAAGACCTTAGTAGGAGTGTGCAGGACCTCATGGAACGTGTGCAGAACCCCAGTAGGGATGAGCAGGACTTCATGGAACGTGTGCAAGACCTTAGTAGGAGTGTGCAGGACATCATGGAACGTGTGCAGAACCCCAGTAGGGGATGAGCAGGACGTCATGGAATGTGTGCAGGGCCTTAGTAGGAGAGTGCAGGACATCATGAAACGTGTGCAGGAACACTGTAAGGATGAGCAGGACTTCATGGAATGTGTGCTGGATCCCAGTAGGGGTGTGCATGACGTCGTTGAATGTATGCGGGACCTCAGTAGGAGTGTGCAGGACATCATGGAACGAGTGCAGAACCCCAATACAGGTGGGAGCAGGACGTCGTAGATAGTGTGCAGGACATCAGTAGGGAGTGTGCAGGACATCATGGAACGTGTGCAGAACCCCAGTAGGGATGAGCAGGACTTCATGGAACGTGTGCAAGACCTTAGTAGGAGTGTGCAGGACATCATGGAACCTGTGCAGGATCCCAGTAGGGGTGTGCAGGACGTCATAGAATGTATGCAGGACCTCAGTAGGAGTGTGCAGGACATCATGGAACGAGTGCAGGACCCCAATACAGGTGAGCAGGACGTCGTAGATAGTGTGCAGGACATCAGTAGGAGTGTGCAGGACATCATGGAACGTGTGCAGAACCCCAGTAGGGATGAGCAGGACTTCATGGAACGTGTGCAAGACCTTAGTAGGAGTGTGCAGGACATCATGGAACGTGTGCAGAACCCCAGTAGGGATGAGCAGGACTTCATGGAACGTGTGCAAGACCTTAGTAGGAGTGTGCAGGACATCATGGAACGTGTGCAGAACCCCAGTAGGGATGAGCAGGACGTCATGGAATGTGTGCAGGGCCTTAGTAGGAAAGTGCAGGACATCATGAAACGTGTGCAGGAACACTGTAAGGATGAGCAGCACGTCATGGAATGTGTGCTGGATCCCAGTAGGGGTGTGCAGGACGTCGTTGAATGTATGCAGGACCTCAGTAGGAGTGTGCAGGACATCATGGAACGAGTGCAGGACCCCAATACAGGTGAGCAGGACGTCGTAGATAGTGTGCAGGACATCAGTAGGAGTGTGCAGGACATCATGGAACGTGTGCAGAACCCCAGTAGGGATGAGCAGGACTTCATGGAACGTGTGCAAGACCTTAGTAGGAGTGTGCAGGACATCATGGAACGAGTGCAGAACCCCAGTAGGGATGAGCAGGACTTCATGGAACGTGTGCAAGACCTTAGTAGGAGTGTGCAGGACATCACGAAGCGTGTGCAGGACCCCAGTAGGGATGAGCAGGACGTCATGGAATATGTGCAGGGCCTTAGTAGGAGAGTGCAGGACATCATGAAACGTGTGCAGGAACACTGTAAGGATGAGCAGCACGTCATGGAATGTGTGCTGGATCCCAGTAGGGGTGTGCATGACGTCGTTGAATGTATGCGGGACCTCAGTAGGAGTGTGCAGGACATCATGGAACGTGTGCAGGACCCCAATACAGGTGAGCAGGACGTCGTAGATAGTGTGCAGGACCTCAGTGGGAGTGTGCAGGACATCATGAAGCGTGTGCAGGACCCCAGTAGGGATGAGCAGGACGTCATGGAATGTGTGCAGGGCCTTAGTAGGAAAGTGCAGGACATCATGAAACCTGTGCAGGAACACTGTAAGGATGAGCAGCACGTCATGGAATGTGTGCTGGATCCAAGTAGGGGTGTGCAGGACGTCGTTGAATGTATGCAGGACCATAGTAGAAGTGTGCAGGACATCATGGAATGAGTGCAGGACCCCAATACAGGTGAGCAGGACGTCGTAGATAGTGTGCAGGACATCAGTAGGAGTGTGCAGGACATCATGGAACGTGTGCAGGACCGTAGTAGGAGTGGGCAGGACATCATGGGACGTGTGCAAGACCTCAGTAGTAGTGTGCAGGACATCATGGAACCTGTGCAGGATCCCAGTAGGGGTGTGCAGGACGTCGTTGAATGTATGCAGGACCTCAGTAGGAGTGTGCAGGACATCATGGAACGAGTGCAGGAACCCAATACAGATGAGCAGGACGTCGTAGATAGTGTGCAGGACATCAGTAGGAGTGTGCAGGACATCATGGAACGTGTGCAGAACCCCAGTAGGGATGAGCAGGACTTCATGGAACATGTGCAGGACCTTAGTAGGAGTGTGCAGGACATCATGGAACCTGTGCAGGATCCCAGTAGGGGTGTGCAGGACATCATGGAATGTGTGCAGAACATCAGTAGGAGTGTGCAGGACATCATGAAGCGTGTGCAGAACCTCAGTAGGGATGAGTAGGACTTCATGGAATGTGTGCAGAACATCAGTAGGAGTGTGCAGGACATCATGAAGCGTGTGCAGGACCCCAGTAGGGATGAGCAGGACGTCATGGAATGTGTGCAGGGCCTTAGTAGGAAGGTGCAGGACATCATGAAACGTGTGCAGGAACACTGTAAGGATGAGCAGCACGTCATGGAATGTGTGCTGGATCCTAGTAGGGATGTGCAGGACGTGGTTGAATGTATGCAGGACCTCAGTAGGAGTGTGCAGGACATCATGGAACCTGTGCAGGATCCCAGTAGGGGTGTGCAGGACGTCGTAGATAGTGTGCAGGGCCTTAGTAGGAAAGTGCAGGACATCATGAAACGTGTGCAGGAACACTGTAAGGATGAGCAGCACGTCATGGAATGTGTGCTGGATCCTAGTAGGGATGTGCAGGACGTCGTTGAATGTATGCAGGACCTCCAGTAGGAGTGTGCAGGACATCATGAAACCTGTGCAGGATCCCAGTAGGGGTGTGCAGGACGTCGTAGATAGTGTGCAGGGCCTTAGTAGGAAAGTGCAGGACATCATGAAACGTGTGCAGGAACACTGTAAGGATGAGCAGCACGTCATGGAATGTGTGCTGGATCTCAGTAGGAGTGTGCAGGACATCAAAGGACGTGCGCATGACCTCAGTTTAATGTTCAGGACACCGTAGGCAAGCCATGCCTCCGAATCAACAAGAACGAAAGTTAAGTGCGCCAGAACAAGGCTACCGTAATCTCACTCGAGTTGGCTCTAAAATTTTCTAAGTTCTGACTCCGAATTCGCTACATCTTCCCCACCGGTAGTGCTGTTTTCCTGCTTTTTAGTCCAGGTCCATGCAGATTCTCAACTGCTGACCTCTGGAGAAGGACGGTGTGTGAATGAAGACACACCGCTCTTCACTTCTCTTATACTTTACCCTTAATCACTTGGATATCATCAAATTTGTTTACGAGAGCCGAATAACATCATTCCTAAGATTACGGTAGTCCTCTTCTAGCGCACTCAACTATCGTTCTTGTTCCCAATCAGACATACGGGCCGGCGCAGACGAGCCACATCAGCATGAGCCGGTAAAGTTTGGCTAGAGCGGCTGACCCTGGGGCTATCCTACTCTGCCAATTCGAGACTTGATGCTTTGGGGAAAGCGGCCTTTATCACGCTTTGTTATCATTAGGCATCAAATTCACCTTTAGCGCCTTCATCAAAGTTTATCCGCGCAAAGGGTGAATTTGCTGAGCGGTCGGATATCAGTTAGCGCAAAGAGTGAAAATACCGCCAGCGCTAACATGTTAATGCATATCAGTTGCTAAGCGGCTGGATATCAATCAGCGCAAAGGGTGAAATTACCGCCGTTGCTGGCATCTCAGAAATTTCTACACAAGTGAAAACATCTTAGCGAAAACATGATAAAACAATTGATCACGTCTCGATGTGCTTACTATGAGCACAGCCGGTATAAAACCCGTCTCATCCCACTAGAGTCCTCATTCGGCATTCTGATGCCGGCCCTGAAAGGTGACTTCGGGTCACTCTCGGGAGGCCAGCATAACTTTGGCTGCTGGGAGGATACAGTGGGTATCCTCACGGCGGGGGGGGCGAGTTACGCCCCGGCTCGCAGAGGGTGGCTCCTCACCACAGACCTCGGTGAAGATTACGCCCATGTTGCGGACAAGGCGGGGCTTCTTGCGCTGTGGACCTTCGAATTCGTGAAGTTTTCGAGGTAAACTCACCCCTTTTTCGAGGTAATTTCACCTCATTTTCGGGGTAATTTGGACCCTCTCTCGCTGCCAGTTCGCACCATTTTCACGGGATATTCACCTCATTCTCACCTATCCTACCGGCAAATTCACCCATAAAGTGAATTTAACGTCGCAAATTAAGACTTCATGCCGACTTGTACATGAGCATCAAGTCTCTTTTGCTTAGGCATCAAGTCTCGAATTGGCAGAGCTAGACGGAATGGGGCCACCCAAGATATACTCATAGAAATGCTGAAAAACTCTGATAAAAGATGCCTGATACTGCGCTAACAATCATTGATTTCATAAGAGCTCTATAGAAATACTTCGACTGTTAGCCTTAGCGATCGATGGCTCATTTCATTTCTGTCTTGAATGGTGGGTGCCCCCCCCCTCTAGGATAGTGCCTAGACCCTGTACAATTGGGTCATTTAGAACTCATTCCTTCATTTTTTCGACTTTTAAATTCAAAAAGTATAAGCCTTGTATTTTATCTGTACGAAGCCGCCTTGCAACTATTATCTTGCAGTCTTAGCAGCCTAGCGGTTGTTTCTTCATTTCTACCACTATGTTTTCGAGAAAAAAAATTGACTTTTAGAGCTTGACGATATTGTAGAAGGGTAACCCTTGGAAAAAGTTGTGAAATTTCTGAAAGTTGGGCTTCGCAGAAAAGGTCAAGGATTTGGCATTGCTCTTGAATGTCGTGAAATTGTTTTATTGGATTTGGCTCTCAACTTGATTTTTCAAATGTAGTGAAATTGTTGAATTGATTTGGCTGTTGTTGGTATATGAAGATAACATAATCATTAAATGTAGTGAAATTGTTCCAAACAGTTTTGGCAGGAGCTCTATGAATTATCAGAGTCAAATCACACGTCAGAAGGGGTTTTTCTTGGAGCGGTTTTGAATCAAATAAGAACAAGAATAAGTCTAGCAGCGAAAACGTTTCCATACAATGTGAACCGTGAAAGCGTTGAGGACACGAAGACATAGCGTAAGTAGCTAATAAATTGTGTTAGAATTCGTTTTCATGATTTTTATCTAATCGGTGAGGGAAGGTCTGGTACCTTAGTGGGAGCTACACTGAAAAGGCAGATTAACATTCGAAAACCTTGTTTCTAGTCCATAAGGCCACATTTCGTTCAGCATTGTTGGCCGGAGATTATTTTTTTCTTTTTGTCTTCATTCGCTCGCCAGAGGACCTTCTGACGCGTGATTTGACTGTGATAATTCATAGAGCTCCTGCCAAATCCGTTTGCAACAATTTCACTACATTTAATGATTATGTTATCTGAATATACCAACAACAGCCAAATCGATTCAACTATTTCACTACATTCAGGAAATCAGTTTGATAGCCAAATCTAGTGGAACAATTTCACGACATTTTAGAGCAAAGCCAAATCCTTGACCTTTTCTGCGAAGCCCAACTTTCAGAAATTAGTCTTTGCAAATTAAAACCTATCTCCATGATCCAATATGGTCGTAGAATTCCACGAGTACTTATGTAGACCTTGAAACGGGGATAAATTATTTCCAATGATAACAAAAATATTAAAAAACTAAGAGGTTCGTAATAAAAAATGACACTTCAGAGTTGAGAAACGACAAAATACTGTTCACATTTCGGACTTAACTAACAGCTATGTAACTCATTTTGACTTCGGCATTGAAACCTACACATATCAGTAAGTCATTGGATGTTGAATTTTTTCGTCGTGATAGAGAACGGCTGTGTGAATTTTTAATTGGAATTGAGAACGCTTTCCGCGTAAACCTTATTAATTTTGAAAAAAAAAGGTTTTTCTCTGTAGAAAAACGTGAGTTAATACAAAATTGTCATTTTCCAGAGAGCTTCATTCAATTGGATCGATTGAATCGTCCATCAATGAATAGAGCTGTAGAAAGTATACCTAATTTACCAGGTCCTCATGTTTACTCATACTGAGCTTCAAACGAGAATTGATTATTTTATTTGTACCGACAAGGAAACTACTATTAGCCAAAGTGGTCATTTCGAATGTTTCTAAAACAATTTAACCATTCAGAATCTGAATATGCCAATCGGAGCTGCATGTGATGGCTCTGAACAAAGTTATGTGCGTTTTCCCCTCGAATTCGGTCGCTGAGAAACCGTTTGCGAGTTTCTTGACTGCCTTTCTGGAAGCTTTTTGAATGATCAGCAAGTCGGTGTTCACTGATTCGTCGTAGCATCCTGACAACACTCCGCAAAACGATCTTCTGAATCACTCCGCACACAGATGTTTTTGAAATCTTTAAGAAGTGAAAATCAAAACTATAAAATTTTTGGAATCGGGATGTTAAAGGCATCGGAACTCGAAATTAGAAAATCAGAAATTCTCAAAGAACAGATTCTTAGGCAACATTCATTATCAAGATCATCTAAATTTTCTATTAAAAGAGAATACGCATCGCGTGTAAAAAGCAATCAAGAGTGGATGTGTGATTTTATCTTGTAGAAAATAATTGGTAAACCGTATATATTGTCTAAATGCAGTCAGGGTTCGGCGCGGGGTATGGATATCCACACCGGGGTCTGAGCTTCACCGGGTGACCAAATGAACCGTTCTGAGCACTTCTGCGAGTGGGGTCTGAGAAAATCGCCAAAAGTTTGCTTTCGGAGGAGGGGGGGGGTCTGAGTAAATTCAGCCTTGTCCACACCTCGTGCCGTCCCTGACTGCAGTTATTATGCCTTGATTATGAATAATTATAGTTGTTTTCCAATAAGGAGGAATATGGACAGTACTGAAGTCCTCGGGTTTTCACAGGTCCTTGAGCTGTTCTATGAAATGGAAAAAATTGATCAAATAATAAAAAATTGAAAAATGAAAAAAAAACAGTCCGAATTGAAAAAAATCCATTAAATTCGATTTCATTCGCACATATAATTTGTAAACGTGATATTTTGATCTCGTGATCAAAAAAATTTGAGTATTGATTCCTGAATATTGAATTCTTTAGCAATGAGAACTAGTGAACGCCCGAACTTTCCATTGAAACTGATTTCGCTCCCCCGCGTGAGGCTAATCGAGTTTGCCGGCCTGATTTTTTTTGGAAAATAGTGAGCAAATGCGCAAGATAAATTCGTTGCAGACGTTCCCGA
>JAPDOI010001222.1:0-207259 GCA_029168955.1 Aplectana chamaeleonis
TAGCAGATGACAATGCTGTACAAGCTGCCTTCGAAGTGGTGAAAGGCAGATTCGGTCGATGCGATGCCGTTGTAAACTGTGCTGGTATTGCAATGGCGTTTAAACTGTACAGTGTCAGCAAGAAGAAGATGGCTGATCCGGAGAAAATACGGAGGACCATTGACGTATGTTTGGAAATTCGGACCTTGAAGACGAAAATGACCTCCGGGATTATAGAAAATTGAATTGTGGGTGATTGCTCTTAAGGAGTTTCACGAAAAGTCACGAAATTCACTGTTTGTCCAGAAAGAACCGCTATTTCCTGAGGCCTAGAAGGCCAGAATTTTACGGCATCCTTAGTAAACAGTGAAATACGACGATTTTTTTTGCAGCATTGATAGAGGAATGAATCGATTCTGCTTAAGAAATAATGTTATCGGATAGTCCAGTGTATGAAAGATCTTTATTGGCGTGATGAGGTTCAGAAATCCTCCGATAACAGCGTTTTAAGTTTTTTCAATGTTTTTCGCTCCTTGGCAGACCCATATAGTTCAGGTGAATGTGATGGGAACGTTCAATGTTATCCGTCATGGGGTTGCTCTCATGGGTGAGAACGCGAAGGACGAAGATGGGCAGCGTGGAGTCGTCGTGAGCACCTCGTCTGCGGCCGCATTTGATGGACAAACTGGCCAGGTTTGGGGTTTCGTCTGAGCAATACTACGATTTAGAAGAAGATATTCACTTTCAGTCAGCGTATTCGGCGTCGAAGGGAGCAATCGTTGGCATGACTCTTCCCCTCGCAAGGGATTTTGCTGATGATGGAATTCGTTTCATGGCGATTGCACCGGGGCTTTTTGACACTCCACTGCTTTCCAACCTACCTGACAAGGTAAGTTCAATGCGGCATTTTATCTAGTATATAACGAGCAGGGGAATACTCTGCTATTTTCTTAGACTTAGGCAACTCTGCGTACTACTTAGAGGCACAGTCCAACCTCAGAATCGACTTATCGTTTTCCTGCCTATCTTGGAGAAAATTTCACGCTGATCACAATGGTGTCTCCAGATTCGCTTATAACTCACTGCAAACGGAGTTACGGCTTCTCAGAAATTTCAATTTCGAACGGCTAGAAGTTCGCGGACGAGTTGTCTCTAGCCTGTATTTTCTCGCTATTCGCAGCCATCGTTTTGAAGCAGGCCACAATTTAAAACCAGACCGAAAACCAATCGAAGAACATAGGTTTTCAATAAAATAATTCGCGCGTCTCTTCCCTATTGAGGTCGGAAACCTTGCAGTGGGCGTTACCCATTTTTTCTTTCAAGGGTGTGGTCGACATTTTCCTAGCTTTTTCTCGCTTATTTGAGCGAATTGAGATTTCGCGCTTGGCAGGGTTGCTATAGGGGGAGACTGGACCATAATATCAAAATTACATCTGAGGTTGGACTGTGCCTTTAAAGGCAGCATACACGCTCGTAAACGTGTTTGGGATAACTGCGGAAATAGAATCGTATGGCTTAGAACACAACGCCTACGCATTTTGAAGCGTTAAAGAGGTCCCCACAATGCCGTTATACAAGTAAGAATTTGGCCTTGCCCCTGTATCTGCCCGCCCTCTGTATTTGCGTTCTCCTCCAAAACAGGGGTGCTGGGCCATTCCTACCGTCGGCGACGTTTGGAGGTGGTACAATAAGTACAATAGGTAAGCCACATATATTGACGACAGTAGGATTGGGCCAGCATCCCTGTTTTGGGGGAGGACGCAAATACAGGGGGCGGGGCCAACTTCTCACTCGTGTAGCGTCATTTTGGGTCGTTTTTGACGCTTCAAAATGCGTAGGCGTTGTGTTCTGAGCCGTACCATTCTATTTCTATAGTCATCTCAATCACGATTACGAGCGTGTATGCTGCCTTTAATTAGATACTTGATCACTCGTCTTTACGATTTGCGCGGACCCAGTCGAGTTTCCATTCGTCTCGTTCTGTCGCAGTTGCTTGCCGTGGGGTCGTCGGTTTCATCTTGTCATACGGCCAAGAACATTGAGCTTGTAAGCATGCGTTCGCTCTGAAGGCAGATGATCAATCGTTTCAACGAATAGATCGACCCACCCAGCACGTTGCCTCCACTTGTGGCGCAAGCGCTCTCTTAGAGTCTACTTGACCGTCCTTCTTGTCCATCTATTGTTTGGCTCTTTTCTTGACTTGATCGGCCATCCAAAGTTCAGATCCCGATGCGTATTTCACCGAGCCACGAAGAAGAGAAACTCATCTGTCACGAATTCAAGGGCAGCGGTTGTGCTGCCGAAAACAACGCTTGAGCGTTCTGTGGTTCTTGCGAAGATCTCGACATGGACGCTGTGTAGGCCCACGTTTTGGTTGCGTGATAGAGCGCAGGGAAGACGTTAGAACATAAGAGGCGAGAAAGATGTTCTAGGCCAGCTAAGTGGGCGTCCGCTCCGTTACTGTTACTTCTGCCCTTACTGCTCTCTTTCTTCTTCCGAGCTCTTCGTCCAACTCGTTAGCCATGTCCATTGAGCGCCTAAGGTACACATAGGAGTTAGTTACCACGCCGGTTACCTTGGCAGCAGGCATTTTCATGAATTGAATTTTCCTCCGAGTAATTCGCAGTTCGGCTTTTTTCTATGAATTCGTCTAACGCAGTAATGACGTCTAACGCAGTGATGACGCGGTGAAATGGGACGAAACTTAATTGCCGGCCACCCGATTCCCCAAGCTACTTGGACTCGTGTTGGATCCTTCGTTGAAGTTTCATAAGAACACTAAGCAGAAGCAAGCCACAGTGAAAACAAGACTCAACGTCCTGCGTGCTCTCGGTGGAACGTCCTGGGGATGCAATAAAGAAACGATCCTGACCACGTATAAGGCTATTGTGCAACCCGCCTTGGAGTATGCTGCGCCAGTCTGGCAGCACATCGTGTCGGACTCATCTTGGTCCACGCTGCAGCGCGTCCAACATTGTACTCTGCGAATTGCAACAGGCCGTTCTAAAAGCTCTCCAATTGAGCACTTACACGCCGAAGCTCGCATATTGCCAGTTAGAGACCACTGCCAACTCCAGGCGCAACAAATGTACATTAACATCGTGAAGCAGCCGAATCATCCATCGCGAAGAGTGCTAAACCCGGTGAGAGAGAGAGAGAGAGATGTATCAGAAAGCCTTACGCCGATGCTCCGTCGAAAGTAGATGTGCAGAAATGGACCGAAGCAGAACAAGAACGCTTCCGTCTCTTGCGCGCAGAGCATACCCGATTCGTGAAGGAACACTTGAGCAGAGTTGCCATAAACTCCATCCTGGGAGTCGCACCTCCGAAGGTCAGCGAGACAGAGATGGAACTTGGCAGGCGTGCCAGGTGCACCCTTGCATCGTTACGTTGTGGACACTCCCCCATGCTTATGTCATATTTGCCTAGGATTGACAACAGCAAACCTGACGAGTGTCCTGATTGCGATAGTCAAGGGCATACTACTGCGCACCTGTTCAATTGCCCGAAGAGACCGACTACACTGACGACAATGGATCTGGGGGTGAACCCAGTGTTAGTGGCCGAGTTTCTGAACCTATGACAGAACCCCTCTCTGTGGCTGCAAAGATGAAGAAGAATGCAGTGATAATGGCCTCGGCTTTATTGTTACTACTCGAAAAGAAGGACGATATCGTCGGCTCTGTGATGTTTCAAGGGGATTCTATCGCCTACACGTATGGCGTTCCCGTATCAATTGTGCGACGTCATCATCCCTTGCCATGCGGCGATGAACAGCTTGGACGGTGTACCATATTATTGTTTTGTCGTACCCTTCACCCAGTGGAAATGGTCAGAGGCCTATGAAGAGGGGTATCGTCATAATACAATTTCGATTACAGTCGGCCTACGTTCACCTGTAGGACAAATGCACTCCTTGTCTGTCCAACGCGGCGTTCAGATTTCATTCGTGGCGCGACGCGACGTTATAATTAGCCTGCGTACCGGTCGAGCGACGTCACGTCACGTGGTCGCGGGGTGTTCACAGTGAAGAGGCCCGATACATTTGGAATGACGCGCAAATTTGCATTCGCGCGACTTCTATCGCGTCGTCTTGCAATGTAACTCGACGCGGTGGACGTCGCGCGAAGGTAAGCACGTTGCTGGTTTTCTTCTGTTTTTTTTCATTAACACAAAAAAATGTAACGATGAAACCAAAATGAGCATATTAAGGACCCTGTTTTCATTTGAGCAAACATGAAAAAGATGTTGTTATCATTCCTAAAAAATTGCCGTTTTTTGTATTACGCGAAATTGCGCACATACGCTATTGCGCGTGGTCGCTCAGTTTTCACGCAATGTTCACACCCGAATTGCTGCGCGGCACGATTTTCGCGTCGCACTGACATGTACCATCGCGTCGCCCCGCCAAAGCTCTGAACGCTGCCTCATGCTGAGAACAGCATTGGTTACGAGACTTCTTCGTTCTGGGCGAAAGTTATAATCGATGATCATCGCTATAGTTTGGACATGGTTTATGCAGCTGAATCCCTGACTAAATTCAGCCCGCTTTGGTGGTTGACCTTTATCTAATTATAAGATCCATGATATGCGCTAAGGAATGATCTTTGCTGATAGTATGTAGATCACACTCGGCAAGCTGATCGGTCGATAGTTGCGAAGATCTTTGAGGTCACCTTTCTTGCGGTGAATGGCACTGCGCAAAGCCCTTCATTGGTCTGGAACAGGGTCTAGCATCTTTGTGACCGGCCACAACGGGGATCGTAAAATTTTCGAAAAAAGGTGAAAATTTGGGGGAGGTCCTAAAGTTTTCGGAGAAAAATAGATTTTTTTATCAAACCACTTAGTAAGGTAGTAGGAATAGTCAGTCGGGGGGTGAGATGTATGCATTTTCAATAATATAAAAGCAGATTATGTACAGAGAAGCTGTTTAGAACATGTCACATGCCATAGATAAAGATGAAGTTTGCGGGAATGGAAACCCTGGCGGGTCGTAAAACTTTGGCATTTTTTGAGGGGAAAAAATGAAAGTTTGGGGAGGGTCGTAGCCGCGACAAAAATCGCCACAACGGCCTGCTCAACCCTGGTCTGGAATCTCTTTTCTTTCTGCATATATGATGTCATATTCGCTGCTATAAGTGCTTGTAGGTTGCGATTCTCAGGCCGAATTAGATCAACAAATTTTGTTTGTGATCTGCACCGCTCTTCACACTTCTTACTGCAGCTCGAGGAATCACGCTTTTGATTGACACTCAAAAGGAATAATCTACGGCGGCGTTACTCAAGCGGGAGGTGGGGGGGGGGGTCTGGCAAGGTAGTTAATGAGCCTAAGAGGTTGGTTCGAGACCTTTCCGTGATCGGTTCCATCTCATGGCGAGAGTTTTTAACATATCCCTAACCTTTAGCAAATGCTGGTTTTGAAATACTGGGGTCTAGGAAGGACATGTCTTGAGACCAGTCGTTTCCTGTGTTGCATCCGTTCAGAGAGCCTTGGGTGCCTGTACTTTTGAAGCTGGCATTGGTTACACGCCATTCAAGATGTTTAATAGTCGGATCCAGTCTGAGGCTTCTTTCGGCCGTGTGCTCCTGATAGCTTCAGAGATACGGTTGGAGTCGGTTGCCTGAAAGGGCATGTATTCTTCAACACGTGCATACGACTCCTTGGTCTTCTTCGAATCGCCACTCATATCGATATATCCCCTTAGAGGTGTTAAAAATACGGTTCTGAACTTGATCGTTAATCGCAAGAGTTAACTTCGTTTTCAGGTACGTACATTTTTGTCTCAGCTGGTGCCGAATCCGTCACGAATGGGCAGTCCAGAGGAGTTCGGTGCTTTAGTGCAGCATATCATCCAAAATCGTTACCTTAACGGAGAAGTTATTCGACTTGACGGCTCACTCCGCATGCCGCCATAAGGCTTATCTGAGTGTTGGTGCAAGTTTTCGTTACGTAGCCGTGTTTGTTGTGATGCTATTATTAGGTGCTCGGTAACATATCTGTTTCAGTTGATGTAGTTTGTTAGAGTTCTAATCGCTGCCATTTGCCAGAGTGATAAATGACTTTTAGCCAGCAGAGGTGTGTGTTTGTTTATCAGGAATGTGCCTGCGGATTCTTGGACAAACAACAAAGTAAGAGCTGCAAGAACTCGATCAACAACGAAGGAACTACAAGCGTTCGAAGAACAAAGAACGAACTACGGGAATTCTAACAAAAGAATGATGAGAGTCCTCCTAGGCTTCTCTCCATGACGCTGGTGAAGTAGCCGCAGCTTTCTTGTTGATATAGGCCAATCGAAATCGGGAAGTGAAGCAACTGAACGTCTGAAGGGTAGAAGACGATAATAATGGACTGATTTGAGGCGTCAGTTGGAGTATCAATGATCAGTTCGTATGGCTAGTAATCTTCTAAAGACAGTCCGGTGCAAAACGCTTGAGGTGCACCATTAACCACCTGCCAGTTCGAATCAGAACGACATTAGTAGCACAGAAGTGAGCGAATGTCTACAAGGAGTCTGCAGAGTTGAGGTGGCGGCATTACTCGCAGTGAGGAGTAGTACAGAGGGATACAGTATCGATTACATTGCGCGACTGGCACCAACCGTTGTGGCTTGAAGAGCGACAAGGGGGCGCAGTGCTTTGGCACCGCAACGAATTCTTGTCAAAAGAGGTATGCGCAGTTGCAGCGTCCGGCGAATAGTCGTCGAGCGTCAGCCTTGACTTGGTGGCAAATATGTTTTCGAACATTATCGCGTCGTTTTCTGCTCGCTGGCAGTGGCGCAGGCTGTCGCCTTGGCAAAACTGCAGTATCCCCTTGTCGCGCTTCGCGCCATGTCGATCGCCCGTAATCGATATTGCATCACACAGAGAAGTGCGTCGCTGCGAGCAGAGCGCTGCGACCTGAAGTCTGGAGACTCCTAAAGTCTCTATGTGGCGTTTTGCGCCTTGCACATAATTATGGAAATTGTGTGTAGCTAGCGCATAGGCTGACCCTAGGCGTCAGTCGCCGGGTGCTGAAACTCTGCACACCTCTACAGTAGAGTGGATCCATTTAAATTTTTCTGAAAGAATTAAACAAGTGAGTATGTGAAACAATCGATGTAAACAACAAAGGGTTCGGGGTCAGTAATGCGGAGCAGAGAGTTGGGCCGCAACCTGGCCACGATTGAACATGGATTGCACAGAATAACTGACATGATAATCACTTTTCAAATCTCAACGGAAAATGACAATCATGTTCGCTGCTTAACCAAACAGGACATCAAAGTGTAAAAAATGAAAACTACAGCGCTCGTCAAAAGTATAGGAAAGGGCTAAATTTCGAGGTTTCGCAAGAATCCCAACATTGCTGCCCAAATTCTATGCCTTCTACATTTTGCGTCTCAAATAACCGCACTAAACAGAAAACTAGAAGGCATCATCTGCAGATCGAATTTTCACGACTTTTTGAAGAATGAAGCCATATTACACCGCGTCAAAAGTAAAGCGTCAATGGCCCGGGATGGTTGCCAAAGTTCCTTCCGACCCTCGAAATTTCTCGGTTAGAATCTCTTAGAGGTGCTCCGTTGATTCGTGCTAGAACATCACATCGGTGAAGAAAAAAATTGTGATCTGAGGGTGACTGAACAACTCTGCCGCTGAGGTGCTGCAGTGGATTCTGGCGGGACGAAGCAGTCAGTGGCGAAACCCAAATCCAAGAAACTATCAGCTCCAATACCTGACAAAAAGCTCCCTGTCTTCCGACTGCTCTAAAAGCGTGCGAATCTCACCAACTCAGACAAACTGACCGGGCGGCGCGCTGGCAAAATTGGACACTCCGGGCGAGCAGTTGGCTGCCACCGCGCGTTCAGCCGGCAATTGGCCATGGGAGGGCAGCGAGCTGGATACGAGCTGGCAGTGCTGAAAGAAGGATCAGACTGCTGTCGACCCGCTGACAGTCGGGAGCGCCAGATAGCCGCGATTTGGCGATTAGCTAGCAGTGTTTCTCGGTTGGCGGCGACCGGGGCCGGTGTTTGCTTGCCAGCTGATTGACAGCGGGTCACCAGCCCCATTGTCTGAGAGTAGTACTTTTGTCTAAGCAAGCTAAACATGCAAGCTGAAACGCAATTCAGCATAACTTACCAGATCTATTGAAGGAATAGCGTTTTGCGAAAGGATCGACCGCTCGCACCTATGTTAGCGATATCATAGATGCGTCGCGGTTTCCTAAAAAAAAGTGGCGTACGGTACAAGGCATTTACACTCATTGCGCGTGCGTTTGCGCTATACTTGTTATACGAAGGTAATTCTTTCGATAATGGATCGATTCGGATGCCCTTCAGAATTTCCCGGATTTTGGATCGATTTAGATAATGCCATCTCCCAACGGATATCGGGTACGGATATCCGATCGGATAATTTTCGGAACAAAGCTGTGACAATGGTGAGAAATAAACCATGTACTTAAGGGAAGCCTTTGAAAACATCCATAATTGAACAAACAGTAGTACTTCATTGCATTTGCAGCATTTTCACATAGAAGCTTCAAACTTCATATACGCATATTAATAAAAATATGTAAACAAATCTTCAATGCGACTATTTCTTCGTGGGAAGGCACGATATTATCCATTCACAGGTTTGGTACAGGACAAATAGATAGTTACAAGTATACATTGGATCCGAATCAAAAAAAATTCGGGTACTCGGATTTCGGATAACCCAAAACTCAAAAGTTGCAAATATCCGACTCAAACGGATATATTCAAAATAGCAACATCGGATAATCCGAGTCATTCGGATAGGGAGGCGAAACGAATAATCGGATCTCGGGTCAATCTGGTAATCACGTTTTTTCGGTGATTCGGAATCCGAATATCCGAGTCGGATATCCGGTCGGATACAATATGGAATAATTGCAAAAGTCTATCGAAAATCGATAGTCTAGCGAAAACCCTAAAAAAAAGATTTTTCTACCTTACTATTATAAAAGAATTCATTGATAACCAACATTATCTCGGAATATTCGCAAACCAAACAGATGTGATCACTTTTCAAAATCTCTTCAAAGTGAGTATAATGTTAAAGCATTAGTATGAGTATCATGAGTCTCAATCCTTCACATCGATCTCGTAAATACCCGTGAGTTCCTGTCTAATCCACTCAAAACAGGATTGCCCGTACGATCAATACACATGGTTTTCGGGAGCCGATCCTACCCTCAATGCGCCATAAGGGGTATGGTATACTTTTGCGACACACTGTCGCGTCGCTATGCACAGCGAAAGCGACCGCCTGTCGCGAAGCTCCCACTCGTTAAACCTGTCTCTGTCGCAGTGTGTTGCAAGCTTTGGCCCGCGATAGCTACAGGCTTCGGTCCATTCGCAGTATGTCAGCCCTTCGCGATACGTCGCTGTGACAGACGCGCGATAAATGTGCCTACGACGACTGATGCCGTTGTTAAGATGCAGGTCCCGCAGCGATTTGTGCTAGATTGCATGAATGTCGGTCATGACAGCGGCAAAGGATACCATACCCCTAACACTTTCATCATACTTTTACGATAGCGGCAAATGTCGCGATTATCAGCAGAAAAAGGAAAAATCAGATGTCTGATAATGGTATTTATTTTTATTTATTTATTTATTGAGACGTGGCCAAAGGCACACGTAAAACACACCAAACAGTTAATGAACTCTGAACAACAATAAAGAATACCTGAGAAGAAACATTCTGTAACTGCGATAACAATAAAAAAGGAAAAAAGATTATTTCGTCACCGATTGAGAAATGCGGCTCGCCAGCCGTCTAAATTGTGCTAAAGAGAGCGAACGAATATTGTTCCTTTTCATGATAGTATTAAAAGCGGATACAGTTGTTTGGGAAGACCTTGGCTCTAATTTGGGATCTGGCTGTGATTACACTGAGCTTCACGCTACCTCCTCTAGTTCTTGAGGAATGTACCATGGAAAATTTGTTGGACTGGACAGGTGTCTTGCCGGTCAGAATTTTAAAAGCCATAACTAGATCAAACTTGACTCTTCTGGAGTGTAGGGTGGGAAATCCTAATTGAACCCTCCTATCGGTCGCGCGTGGAACATCAAGGTAACCAAGTCCAGTGGTTCTTAGTACAAGTTTGCGGGTAAAATTATTCTGCACACTCTCTAACGCATCGATATCTTTCTTTTTATAGGGCGAGAAAGCAGAGGTCCCATGTTCAACTATAGGGCGTACATAAGATTTGAATGCCTGTAGAAGAACTTTGGGGTCTTTGCTCCGGAGAGCGTTACACAGGCTGTAAGTGCGAAACATGGCTCTAGTGACCCAGCGCTTTGTAATGAGGAAGAAATTCAGCTTGTCCGAAAACAGGAAACCCGAATCGCGTATTTCATTCACCCTAGCCAGCTCTGCCCCTCCCAGCTGATATGCAGTGTCATACCTTTTTTGATCAAAAGATATCACCTTAGCTTTATGAGGTGCCAGAGGAAGTTCCCACGTTCGAGACCACTCACAAACGCGATGTATTGCGGGTGTCGACATCTAATTTCTCATTTTTTCTGCTGATAATTCGCGGCATTCGCCGCTATCGTAAAAGTATGAATAGGGTGTAGTGTAGCGGGCGTCGCCGTGACCGACCACCAATCAATGATCTACATCGACAGCCATCGACAACCGACGCCCGCCCCGATGCCGGACTCCGCCTGGCTCCTGCACGGCTACCGCTCTGCCGTTTTTTTAATTTGTTCCTGCACTCGATTTACTTTGGTAATAAATCATTCCTGCTGTTAATCTTTTTCCTCCATACATTCCACCGCACCTGCTATTTGGGGGCCGAACCGGTCCTATCCTTACTCGAGTAACGTTGCCAGTTCCAGATATTTTCATATGCAAGATCCCACAAGACCTGGTGCCTATTTTTGATGAGCCTTTCGGGGCATTAGCAGCGACATCGCGTCTGCTAACAGTGGATGGATACTATAAGGAAGCAGTACAAGGATATTACCACGCCCTAAAGGAGTATCTGAACGCGGAGATCAAGCTGCCCACCCTCGCCATCCGAGAAGACCCGCACAGCTCTTTCAACCCGTACAGAGGTCGAGGTCGCGGTACTCGTCCATATCGTCTCGGGAACAGATCATGGATGCCCGACAGATGGCGTGGGACTTACGGGAGAAACACCCAGTGGCGACAGGGAAATCAGAGAGGTCGCGTCCGAGGACCACAGTGGCAGGGACGCCACTAAAAAACGAGGGGGGCATGTAGCGGGCGTCGCCGTGACCGACCACCAATCAATGATCTACATCGACAGCCATCGACAACCGACGCCCGCCCCAATGCCGGACTTCACTTCGCTCCTGCACGGCTACCGCTCTGCCGTTTTTCAAATTTGTTCTTGCACTCCATTTATTTTTGGTGATAAATCATTCTTGCTGTTAATCTTTTTCCTCCATACATTCCACCGCACCTGCTATTGTACCCTCTATAAAACGTCGAAATTCTCATCACTCGAGGCGCGCGCGACGCCTCGGCCTCCGTCTGCCCTACGCTCTCTCACTGTCTCTAACCCGCTCCACACCAGCACGCGTAGGAATCAAGTGAATTTCGCCGTTTTATAGCCTGTAGGAGCCTTTCAGAGTGGCAAAACTCGCTGTCGCGGAGACGGTGTCAGTGATGGGTGGGGATGCTACGCAGCGTAAACTGCGCCGTGCGACGGGGGCGACCAACGTGCTTTCAGAGTGCGCGAGCTAGTAACGGCGGCAGCAACGTCGCGGGATGGAAATGATTTCGACCATTTTTGTCGCTGTCGCTGCCGTCCCGCCGTAGTTTATTTCTATTTATTGATGTTCTTTTGTTACTACCTGTCCATTAACTCTCAATGAAAATTCATATTCCCCCTATTTCACTGTTTTTTTTTTCAATCGAAGACAAAATCGGCGAAAAGGTAAGAGACGCAGAGACAGAAATATGAATCGGCGAAAAGTCATGGTCACGCCCACTTTGCCTCGCTCTGGAGAGCGACGCCTAGAATTTCGCAGCGACGCCACTCTAAAAGGCCCTATGCTCGCACAGACAACTCAAACAAAGAGGATCAATGCCAATTATGCGCAAAATCTGCATTGCTGATGCGTAGAAAATGCGGAGTAAATTTCACGCTGCGCGCCAATTGGATGTCTGCAGTGTAACTACGCATCTCTATGGCTACTGTAGAATGGAATGTCGAGTCGTGATATCAGATACGCTTGTTTGAGTAACAGGACATGCCGAATCGACCAATATCCGAATCGTTATCCTATTCGAATCATGACATTTTTCGAATATTCGGTATCCAAATCATTATCCGACTCATGGCACGTTTCGTTGATTCAGATTTCGAATCAAACAGATTTCGGCGTTTTTCGGTGAATCGGATTTTGGATCATTCGGATTTTGACCTTTTTTCGGTGAATCGGATTTTGGATCATTCGAATTTTGACCTTTTTCGGTGAATCGGATTTTGGATCATTCGGATTTTGACATTTTTTCGGTGATTCGGATTTTGGATCATGAAATTTTCGGTTCGTTCGGATGGATATCCGAAAATGACTGAGTCGGATCCAATGTATACCGGGCACCAAAGGCGAAAAGCGCCCGAGTGATCCCACATCCTTGTCTGAGGATGCTCGCAACCGCGCCGCAGCACGCTTTCGCGATCAGCGTGCACAAGTATGCAAAGCAGTGATACAAAAAAACTTCTACACTGAAAAACTAGCCACTTGGTTATCCCACTTGACCACGTCCATTTTTCCCGCACCGCAACGAATCTTCCGATTTCGGAAGGAAGAGGAAAACCCTGGGTTGGCGTACTAAATAGAAGTCGGCACAGAAAAATGGGCGTGCTCGAGTGCGATTTCATCCGAATTTATCCGAAAATCATACGAATTTATCCTATTTTACCCGAACTATTGACCCTTCGGATAACGGTTCGATTCAGATAATGCCGGTTTTGAATTTCCCGGATATTGGTTCGATTCAGATGAAGCGTTTCTTTCAAATTATTTGATATCGAATTATCCGAACCTCGGATATCCGAAAAGGAGTTATCCGAATACTAGGTATGCGCGCGACGCTCCTCCCTCCGTCCCCCCCCCCACACACGCTGTCTCTGGCACTTCCGCAAGCGCTTGCAGATAAACCACGGGACTTTCATTTTTTTTAGAGCCTGTGGATGTCCCTCAGAGAACCAAGCTTTTTTAGAAATGACTCATCTGATTCAGCTTTTAGAGATGTCGAGGTTTTCCATTGGTGAGATTTTCCAAGGGTACAATGCAGAATTTTAGTGGTTAGTAGTGAGCATAACCAATCGACAGTAGTTCCTTCCACGGACGTCCTTGGGTAGTCATCCAGACTTGCGTTTTCCGCCAGCGACAGTGATGGCTCGGAGTTGCGTTTGAAATTTTTGTAACGACCATATAGTCCAGCTCCTTTGCCGTTGCTTTTTGACTTTGGAAACAGCTGCGTGGAGTCTACGGAATCTGTGTAGTAGATTCGAACTACATCTGATCACCCACTCCGACTCGGTAACCATTTTCTTTACATCCCCTGTGCATGTGGCCAGGCTGAACCATATTAATGACCTCCGCTCGTATAGTCCTAGCTATGTACTTGGTTCAGATTATCATTGAAGATTTGTGCCCAGGCACGGGCTAACTCCGCTGTAACAGCCGACCGCCCCATGGCCGCCAACGATGACCCAGCCGTGAGCACACGTGTGTGGGCCAGCCAGCCCCCCACGGAGTCGCACCATGACCACCCGCACGCAACACATGTCTTTGTCGTCCGTGTCGGTCGGAGGTCAGCATCAGCATTCCTCAGGGCGCATGCAGTCAGCAGCACATGCGAACAGAGACAGGTGCGAATCTCGTGGCATGCAGCAGCAGCGCATCAAAGAGCCGGGCCAAGGATTTGGTCCGCGGAATTTCAGTCATTGCAGAAGGATACGTGCACTTTGAGGTCATAGTCCCAAAAAGTGCTGTCGTTATCCGGCTTTTCACAAACTTCCACCGAAGAAGGGTAGAAATTTATTGTACAAGAATGCAGAGCTGCAGCTTTTGATCACCTGGAAACACACTTCAATGCACATATTCTGCATAAAAACAACATGAATTCCAAGATTTACGATTTCGGTGTGATCACTCTTCTGTGTACTGCACGTCAAATGCGAAGTACCGAAACCTTCCTATAAGCGGAATATCGGACGAGGTCAACAAGGCTTGTAGCCTAGTACACGAAAAACCAGTAGGCACGAATGAGTTTTCCAACATTCACGTTGTGGGCAGACCACGTTCACCCTAGGTCTTCAAAGAGGCCATCCGTGGGACGCTGGGGATTCCCGCGGCCCGCGTCGCGTTTGGGAAACCAAATTTGTCCGCTGCTCCTACATACTTTCTCCTTTTTCAAGCAATGGATCCATAAACCATCGACTTGCGGTCGAAATGGACCATAGACACTGTGTGGAGAGCCCCCGTCGCGGGGAGTTTGCCCCTGGTTTTCAGTAACGCCTGTGCATTTATGCACGGATTTGCAATGGTGCGCACCAGGGGTGTGCGTTAATAAAAATATTCTTTTCGTTAGGCGTTAATCGTAATTGTAAAGAAAAACCGCGTCAACCCGTTAATGCGTTAACACGTTAAATTTGCACTTCGTTAAATTTTTCAAAACGTTACTTGACCACAACGAAAATCTACAAATCACCAGAGGTCCAAGGAAAAAGTAAAATAGACCTTCTATTGACGTCAGCAGGACGTCGTGGACAGCACGTAGGGCTCCAGAAGCCGTAGGCACGGTCTCGTGGGAAGTAGGTAGGGCTCCAGGTGACGTCGTCAGGACGTCGTGAAAAGTGGGTGAGGCTCCATATGATGCCATGGAAACTAGGTAGGGCTTCTTGGATGACGTCAGCAGCACGTCATGGAAAATTAGCAGGGCTTCAGATGACGACGTCAGGACGTCGTGGAAAGTGGGCCAGCTCTCAGATGGCGTCAACAGGACGCCGTGAAAAATGAGGGTGCGTCGCGTCCTAGAAAGTCAGTAGCGCTTTATGTAGAGCGTGAGACGCTTGGTTGAAACTGAGTAGCGCTTCATGCAGCGTGGTGCAATCCCTAGAGAGCGTGCGCCGCTCGTTGAAAAGTGAGCGGCCTTCAATCCCGGCGCCCAACCCTCACTTGATAGCTTACTCAACGGTAGAGAGGTAGATCAGGCCTCAGATTTCCTTTTTCGAACACGAAGTCGAATTCTTCGATATTGAGAGGAAGTACTGTGCTTATCTGGGCCGAATTCCGGTCCGCAATTGCGTCTCGACACGCTTTGCAGCCGCGCACGATCGAGTCAGTCGGGTTTCCAGCGCCAAGGCCGACTCGATGTGGTTTTTCTACACAAATTTCTCCAATTTTTCTTAGTTTCCAGTTTCCAAAACCCACTTAGGCCCTAGTTATACATCGGCGTTTCGCTGCCGCTGGCTTTAGCGGGACGTCTGCGATTGGTCAGATTTCAAAATTGACCGATAGCAGACATGCCGCGGAAGCTAGCGGCGGCGAAACGCTGGAAGCTCTTCTGACTCGGGAGCGTGCGGCCGCAAAGCGTGTCGAGACGCAATTGCGGACCGGAATTTAGCCCAGATAAGCACAGTAACTAAAATAGTTAAACAATGGAATTGGAAACATTGAGGTCATTGATATATTTCACAACAAGCGAAAGTTGACGTCGCAAGACTACGCGACGTGCACGCCCCAGTTTTGAAATGTGCCATTGAAATTTCAATTCCACTATAATTAACGAAATCAAATCAACGTGGTTTCTGGAGTTTTTCGTTTAGCATTAATCCTTAAATTTCCAAGACAAACTGCGTTAACTCGTTAATGCGTTAGCGCGTTAACGTTGTAAGGCACAGCCTTGATGAGCACGAGGGGTGTGCGTTATAAAAAAAAAGAAAATTTTCGCTAAGCGTTAATCGTTAATTTCCGAGAAAAAAATACGCGTTAACCCATAATGCGTTAACACGTTAATTTTGCACTTCGTTACAAAAGCTATCTAACCACAACAAAAACTTTTCAATCATCAGAGGTCCCAGCAAAAAATCGAATAGACTTCAGAATGACGTCAGCAGGACGTTGTGGAGAGTACGCAGGGTTCTAGAAGCCGTATGCATGTAGGAAGGGCTCCAGGTGACGTTGCCAGGACGCCGTATATAGTGGGTGGGGCTTCATATGACGTCATCATGAAGTCGTGGAAAATAAATACGACTTCAGATGTCAGGGAAAGTAGGCAGGGCTTCAGATGACGGCAGCAGGTTGTCGTGGAAGTAATTAGCGCTTCATGTGTAGCGTGCACCGCGTCGTGAAAATTTAAAAGCGCTTCATGTAGAGCGGCGACGCATGGTAACTACGGAAATAGAATGGTATAGCTCAGAACACAACGCCTACGCATTTCGAAGTGTCAAAAACGATCCATAATGACGCTACGCGGGCGAGAAGTTAGCCCTGGCCCTGTAATTCTCCGCTCCCTGTATTTGCGAACTCCTCCGAAACAGGGGTGCCGGGCCTTTCCCACCATCGTCGATGTATGTGGTTAACTTATTGTACTTAATCTGTCTTCTGAAGACGAGCCGACGCCAGCAGTAGCAACAAGGCATACGAAGTAGAAAAATGAGGCAGAAGTCGCGTTTGAAGGATCCGCTGCAGTGCATGGCGAAGTCGAAGCATCGCTGGGCCGGCTTATCATTTGCTACGAAAGAACTGAAGTGATAGATGGAGTCTCGAGTTACAAGAGTGGCTCCCAAAAGAGAGATCAAAAAGAAGGCCGCTGGGACGACCTCCATCTAAGATGGTCTGACTCGATCTCGGGAAACATTTCCAGGATCGTGGTCAGTCGTGCTGAGATGACAAAGTGTAGGCCAGAAATCACGCAGAATGGAAGAGTTGTGGAGATCCCACGCTGAGAAGATCGCCAGCTGAATATGGATCATCAAAGTAAGTGAGTAATGTACCACCCACAAGCGTCGCCGAAGGTGGCAATGTCTTAGCACTATACTTGGGCACTTCGAATACTCGAATAACCAGATAATTCAATTTTCCGAAGCACCCTCAGGATGTAGCGTCTAACTTTTACCTGTCTCCTTTTATGTTGATCTAGGGTTAGCGCTCCCACAATTAATGACAGAGCAAATTTTGGTCATTGATATAATTGCAATTAACAATTATTCGAAAATTCGAATAATTTTGGGATGACCAATGGTTTCACTTTCATGGAAGGGTATAATCCCACTCTCTCATAAATCGAGGGAGCCTAGTCCCCTGAAATAATGCTTGGAAAGAAAATCGTTCCGAATACCTTCCGATAATGAGACGGAAAACCAAATTTTTATGAAATATTCGAAAATTCGATGTGCCCAAGTATACTGAGCACTATACATTCCATCCGATGGCCAAAATCGCGTCGGATCGGATTTTCGGATAATCCCGATTTCTCAAAACCATCGGATAAAACGGATACTGGCCCGAACGAGATTTTCGGATAACGGATCCTATCCGAAACGAGAATTTTTGACCGGATCGGAAATCGGATTTCCGACCGGATAAAATAGGATCCACCGGATAGTTCGGATGAAAAAACGGATAAGAAAAATTTTCAGTAGTACCGAAGAGTCAACTCCGTGTATTAAAGCAAATACAATCCTAAAGCCAAATATAATCTTCATATATTATTCGTAGAAACAAACAAAACACCGGTTTTGGAAAATTTTAAAGCAATAGTTGACATGAGAAGTTGGACCGGTACTAGTAAACCTTCAGGGCTGGAATTCACGAAACGTTAACCACGTTTCAGCCATGGTTTGAGGCCGATCGATTTGCACACGATGTGCATAGCCATGGCTACGCTAGCCATGGTTGAAACGTGGTTAGCGTTTCGTGAATTCCACCCCAGATTGGAAAAAAATTACAACAAACTATCGTGGTGAACATAAAACAAGACGTATTTGGAGATCTTGGACTGATATGGTTGCTTTAATCATACAGCGCATTTAAAGACACGCGTTCAGTCGACTATTTCGGTGTCGTCTTCCGACAAATCTTCCTTTCCGAAAGTAGATCGTCACTATCCAAGTCAGCGTTATCATAATCGGATTTGACCTCACTGCGC
This sequence comes from Aplectana chamaeleonis, assembly GCA_029168955.1. NCBI lineage: Eukaryota > Metazoa > Nematoda > Chromadorea > Rhabditida > Cosmocercidae > Aplectana > Aplectana chamaeleonis. Next base: position 18,127 of record JAPDOI010001222.1, read on the forward strand.
CCATACTTTTCGATGACTACATGTCAGTACAGAGAAAATGTAGAGGTCTGACAATTGGAAAGTAATGTAGTGCAGCGAATTCTGGGCAACTGAATATTTGGGGCCGCATTCCTCGCAACGGAGTCGGCCGCGGCACGCCGCTGCTCGGGCAGGAATTCCAACAGTGGAAACCAGAAACCTTCCGAGGTAACCAAAATTAGACGTAAGCAAAATGCTCTGGCCGTACACAGCACGAAACATAGAAAAGTTCGAGCACAAGCTCCAGGAATCATTTCGGCTGCTCTTTTCAATGTTAGCGTCCGGAAAAGGCGGTTGACTTCAAAACACCCAGAGTTTCCCTCCCCTTTCAAAATACAAATAGTTAGTGACCCAGAGGTTTGATATTTTTTACAAAGTTGTTTTTCTAAGTGGGCTTATTTGACAGATATACGACTAACATCGGCATGGATCCTGAAGAGACTTTGCGTTCCCCATTGGAGGTTGGGTGCTCCTATGTTATAGCATATGGCACCGAGTTTGCGTCAACCTTCAACAGTGAACGCGAAGTCTCTTCAGGATCCATTCCGACGTTACCTAAGATAGCGGCGGGTACGAGTGCTCATAGAATCGTGACGAAGGATGACACGCTTCGGTTCTCCGCCACTGAATGGAAGATTGGGATTTTGTCAGATTCAAGTACAGGCGTAAAACATCCCTCCTGGATCCCTCTCTACAGTATCGCGCACATTTTTTGCAAAAAAAAAGCGTTTTCGGGCCTTTTCATGCGCTCTTAAAGGCAGTGTTCACGATGAAAAAAGTGTTTGAAATTCCACTAGGAATGGGTAGAGGAGGGACACTCTGTAACGTTAACGTCGAAAGAACGCATGAAAACGAGCCAGGAAGAGCCACAAAAGAGTCCGAAGTTGCCACTTTGAGCGCAAGGAGAACCCCAAAAGCGCAATGCCCGCTCTCCGACGTGAACAAATGAAAACTCGATATCGTGAGATGAGCGATTGTTTACGATTAATAACCCCGTTCTTCCCCTCATTCTCAACTTCTTTCTTTACTCACGTCAGCTCGCATACATCAGCTGCAAAAGGCGGAAGTTACAAGCCACGGACAACTCGTTCACCATGCTTCCTTAGTTCAATTTTCGAGAGGTCGTAACTCCGTTCTCAGAAGGTCTTGTACGATTTCAGAGACATCATCGGAACCAGCATGGGACCGTTTTCAAGATAGGCTGAATAACAAAGAAGCGATTTTTATCGTGGACACCGCCTTTAAAGCGCCGCATCACCGTAACTCACTTTAAAATCGACGGAATGAGTTTTCTGGTAGTTTTCGTGTTCCTCTCAGTGAGGCGAATGCAATGGTACGTGTAGAAAGTCTTAGTAGTAAAGCACGTGCTGCTGCAGCCAAGTCACGCTACAACATTCTGCGTGCAATTGCTGGCACCGCCTGGGGCAGCACAAAGGAACTTCTGCGTAAAACGTATAGAACCATGGTACTGCATGTTTTTAAACCTCCGAGCACTCGCGTAGAGGACCACAGATGGCTGAGTATACACGTTTCATGACAGAATAGTTGACTGCTGCTCAGCCCAACCCCGTATATGGCGGAGTGCCTCCTCTAGTCGAAGATAGTGAAGCTTACCTGCGCTGGCGTACTCGAACCATCCTAGCAGGTCTTCGATGCGGTCATTCTACCTACGTGAAGGCCTACGCACAGAGGATTGACCAGTCAGTCCCCTATAAATGCCCTGATTGTCAACGTGTTGGATATGATTCATTGCATCTATTTTCATGTCCGGTTAGACCTACAACCCTGTCTGCTCTATATTTATGGTACAAGCCGTGTGAGGTTGCCAACTTTGTGCGCCTCTGATGCGATGCTTTCTAATGACTGAAAAGAAGAATAGTAGACGAAAGATTCTTCTGGGTTTCGGAATTTCGATTTTGGCGCCAACAATGCGTCAAAATACATGTGCGCTATACTTGTTCCGAATCGAATAATCGAATGAGTATCCGACTGTTTCAGTCGGATAAAAAAGTCGACTTTTTATTCGACAAGTCGGTTATTCGAAAAAGTGCGATATCCGACTACAGTCGAAAAGTCGAATATTCGAAAAAGTGCGATATCCGACTACAGTCGAAAAGTCGAATATTCGAAAAAGGGCGATATCCCACTACAGTCGAAAAGTCGAATATTCGAAAAGGTGTGATATCCGACTACAGTCGAAAAGTCGAATATTCGAAAAAGGGCGATATCCGACTACAGTCGAAAAGTCGAATATTCGAAAAAGGGCGATATCCGACTACAGTCGAAAAGTCGAATAATCGAAAAGGTGTGATATCTGACTACAGTCGAAAAGTCGAATATTCGAAAATGTGTGATATCCGACTACAGTCGAAAAGTCGAATATTCGAAAAAGTGCGATATCCGACTACAGTCGAAAAGTCGAATAATCGAAAAGGTGTGATATCTGACTACAGTCGAAAAGTCGAATAATCGAAAAGGTGTGATATCCGACTACAGTCGAAAAGTCGAATATTCGAAAATGTGTAATATCCGACTATAGTCGAAAAGTCGGATATTCGAAATAAATTCCATCTGGAACAAGTATAATGTGCGCGCGTAAATCACAGGCGCACATCATCGTCATTTGCGTCGTGCACGTCGATGGAGATTGATTTCGAATTTCGGACAAGGCAGAAACAGTGGGCAGTGGGTCAGGAATTACCTTCAGGGCGCGATTGTTGAATTGAGTAAAATGAACGCAAATCTATTTGGTTTTATCCGAAATTATCCGATTTTCATCCGATTTCGATCCGATCGATTATCCGTTTTCAACCGTTTTTCTATCCGATTATCCGGTTTTCTGATCGGATCCTTCAATTTTCACTTTTCCGGATATCGGATTTTTCGGATATCGTGTTTTTTCGTCTGATCGGATTTCGGATCAATCCGAAATCGCCATTTTGACGTCGGATCGGATTTCGGATAATTATCCGATCGGATTATCCGACCCGGATATCCGAAACCGACTTCGTCGGATGGAATGTATACTGAGCACCTCCGTTTTGGAGAAGAACGCAATAACAGCAGGCGGGCAGATACAGGGGCGGGACCAACTTCTTACTCGTGTAGCGGCGTTGTTGGTCGTTTTTGACGCTTAAAAATGCGTAGGCGTTGTGTTCTGAGCCATATCATTCTATTTCCGTAGTTATCTCAACCAGCGTGAATGCTGTCTTTGAAGAAAATGCGTCCCCTAATTCTTCTCGTATTTCCGATTTTTTGGTCTATCGGAATGTCTATGGAGAAACACCAGCATACAGTAGTGTATCCCCCACTACTCTTAGAAGAATTTTTTCAGTAAGTCTTCTACCTCGGAAAGTCCTCTTTCATCAGACCGGAATGGTTTTTCACGTTTTTCACCTCAGAAAGGTTCAATCGCAGTGTGCACTGTGTTACAAACTCTCATTTCCTCGCTGAAATAAAAGTTGTAGGTCCTCCTAGGGGAAAGCAAGAAAGGCGGAACGGAGGAAAATGGCAGAGTCGCAAACATGGATGCATGTTGCTGGCAAGATTTTACCCCGATTTATGCTTTTTACGCGATGAACAATACAGGTAAAGTTTCTGTTGCTGGCTGTCGTATAATTATGATACAAAAAAAACTTTTAAAAGTGTTTTTTCAACTGCAAAAGCTGTGGCAAACGGTAAAGAATGGTTCCGGGGTTTGTTTTGTGAGCTGATCACAGTGTAGTTAACGGGAAAAGTTCAACTCTTTCATAAAATATGGATATGGCATCATGGAAATTACTGGTGTCGTACACTGTGCTTATCTGGGTCAAATTCCGGTCCGCAACTGCGTCTAAACACGCCTTGCGACCGCACGCTCTCGAGTCAGAAGAGCTTCCAGCGACGCAGCCGCCGATCAGCCGACTCTAGGTGGGTTTTGGAAACTGGAAACTAAGAAATATTGGAGAACATTGTCTAAATTAACCAAATCGAGTCGACTTTTGGGCTGGAAACCCGACTGACTTGAGCGCGTTCGGCTGCAAAGCGTGTCGAGAAGCAATTGCGGACCGGAGTTGGCCCAGATAAGCACAGTAATTATGATAGGCAGTGCGTGACGTGGGCGGGGTGACCCGATAGGTGGGCCGATCTACGAGATTTACACCAGGTTCCTAGCCGTTTTTCATCGTACTTCTATCTTAAATCTTTTTTGAGTGATCCAAAGTCTACGTTTCTGCAAAAAAAAAACGGGAAACTTTTCTGAATGTTCTAGGTTTTTCTAACGATTTTCTCACTAGGATCGAGACTTTTGTGGTACCTCTCCGCTCTCACATTCCACTTCGTCGACTTACCTGTGCAAAAACATAGAGCATAAATAAACGGTTTTCATGGTAAATCCTCCTTCAAGCTCGATTCTGAACGTTTCCGGTACAACTTTTAATGACTCTTTGTTTAGAGTCTATGTTGTATAGGATAACGAAGGAATGAAAAGGTCACTATCCTGTATGCAACTATATATAGGTTTTCCATCCCTCTATTTTACCACCTATCCTTTTGCTAAGGCTCGTAGAGACAGGTAACCTCCGGTGTGAAAATCTTATCGTGATCTTAACGTAACTAGGAAAGGTCGAATGCTTTCATAACACCTTCCACCCCTCAAGCCCAAATCCGCGGGTTCCTGCAGAACATTCTGAATGATTTTCCCTTAGACTTTTGAGAGTATGTCTGCTCCGACGTATGGGAGGATTTTCGGACGGAACGTGAAGGTTTGAAACAAGCTCCAACAAGGGACTGTTTCACCAGATACCCTATTATTCGGAAAACCATGTTTTCTTTGTTCAGGGTGTCTTACGCTACATAAATAATCGAAATTTCGTAAGTGTCCAACAGTGGTTCCCGTAAAGGGTGTTTTCATTGCTCATCCAAAAGGTCCAGGCTCTGAAAAACGATATTTCAATGGTTCCTTCGCCTGTGTGTGCAGAGATTAGAGACAACGAATGAGCGGAGGGAAGACGGAGGGAGCAACAAGCATCGCAATGAGTGATAGGAAATTTGTTTTTTCTACACAGGACTAGAGAAACCCTTTGCTGAATTTCCAGGGTGTTCAGAAAAATTGTCTGAATTTGGCTCGTATTTATTGAGCTGAAAAAAAGAATCCGGGATTCGTTTTTCCTATGGAAAAGTTTTGCAGTAATTTTATTGTAGTATTCTGATGATCTCCCAAGGTCGCTTCTGACCTGGAAATTCTCCTTTAGTTGAAAGAACGAAATCAGCCGTTATCTTGGAAATGTTGATAGATGGATATTGTGCTTATCTGGGCCAAATTCCGGTCCGCAATTGCGTCTCGACACGCTTTGCGGCCGCACATACCGGGGGTCAGAAGAGCTTCCAGCGCCGCAGCCCGCCGATGTGTACACACTAGGTGGGTTTTGGAAACTGGAAACTAAGAAACATTGGAGAAAGTTGTAAAAAAAAGCCACATCGAGTCGGCTTTGGCGCTGGAAACCCGACTGACTCGAGCGCGTGCGGCTGCAAAAAGCGTGTCGAGACGCATTACAATGAACCGGAATTCTTAACGGGGCTGATAACACAGTATCAGATTTTCAATCAGCAGCCAAAGCGAATCCTCTCAAAAACGTTTACAACCAAAAATGAAACAGTTTTTTCTGGACATCCTGAAAATTTTTTCTACGTGAAGCTATGAAAGCTACCTTCTCTGGAAATATCTGAGGCATTTAGAAAATTTTTTAAAGAAATGGTGGTATGAAGGGCATACCTTCAACATCCAGACCATGGCTTTCTAAAGCATTGTATTACGTGTAAAACAAGTTAGTAAGAGACAAAAGCTGACTTGAATAAATGTCTGAAACATCTGAAGCCCAATTCCGAAAAATTCTGCAATGTGTGAGAGCTGAATAAAAGAGCTGCAGTCTCGGCTTGTGCTGTGCATCTAGTGAAAACCTAGAGACATGCACGGCCCCTTGCATAAAGGCCTGTGAGCCCTTGACGGTATCTCCCGAAGAATGATGAACGGTAAAATGCGAGTCACTTCCGGCTCCGGGTAGCGGCGCTCATTTCCCATGTGCCGCTCCTTGCTTGGCGGAAGCATGTTGTCTCTAAGGAGACCGGCAAACATTGCGCGCGGCTTGAGGTCAACGCTGCACTGCGGTGTCGCTAACGTGCAAACAGTGACTCGAGTTGTGTTGTTCGGCTTCCTGAGTAGCGCTCACTATCCGTTTGATTGGCTTAACATTCGTGACTAGCCTTATCTGACATTGTGTTCAACGTTGATGGACGTTATACGATACGACAATAACAAAAAACTGCTGCCTTATAACAAGAATACGGTAGACTCGTTGAAGGCTCTTCAAAGAGCCTCGGGACCATTGGACTTAAAGCCTGTCTCATTCAAGTGCCGCAAACGATTTTATCCTCATCTCATCCCATTTCACTTCACGAACTGCCTTTCTGCTTGAAGGCAGTGGTCACGATGAAAAACGTTATCGAAAAAACTACAAAAATCAGCTCAGATCGAAAACAGCTGAAAAACTATGAAGGTAGAGCGGTGAAAAACGGGCGACACTCAGAGGATGAAATAAATGCATATTTACCGATTAAAACAGTTAAACAATGAAAGCAAGCACTTCAGTCAATGTTTTTGACTAGATGTGTACATGAGTCCGAAGGTCCATTGATTGATATTCAATTTCAAGCCAGCTGATGTTCTTGATACAAGGGGTCATCGATGCCGATAATGTGGACTGGGCTCGTCCACCATCAAAAGACAAGAAAGGTCAGGCTTCAAATTTGGCCCAAAACAATGGTTTTTTCGGGATTTTTTCTTATAGGTCCTACTACTCGAGACCCATAAAAGGGTTTAGAGAGAAAAAGACGACTAGCATATTTGATCGCACCACTGCCTTCAAAGGCAGTGTTCATGATAATCTCCAATTTTGAGATTATTCGCTCTATTGATTAAGTGGCCCCCGGGTAGAACTAAAATGACGTAGAAATCGAAAAAAATGCACCAGAGGCACACGAAATCCTCAAGTATCACCCCTCCTCTTAAAGATGGTGTTCACGATGATTTTCGTTCCCGATTTTTCCACACAAAACAATAAGTTGGCAACCGAATGCTACCAAAATTACGAAGAAACGGCGAAAAACGCATAAAACGTCTTATTTCAGTGACATTATTGTCTGGCCTTGACTAGTTGTCCGGTTGAATGAACATGTTCAAGGTGATTGTCACCGGTGAAAAATGGGATCAATCGAAAATGGAAGGACATTATAGGCAATTCAGTATTAGTTAGGGTCCGAAGGAGAGAACGGAGGAGCAACAGAGAGAAGAGAATTGCAAAACACGGGTCCCTAAAGATTTCATTTTCACAACGAACGAGTTCCTGTGAGAGTAAAGAGGTGGGGGTGAAAAGAAAAGGATTTCGTGCCCTTCTGGAGATGCGTTTTTCTCAAATTTTTTCGTCATTTTAGTTCTGCGGGGACCAAGGGACCAATAATCGATGATTTAGCTTGATTAATCTCAAATCGAGATCGATCCTTGTAAAGAGAGGATTATCGTGAACACTGCCTCTGAAAGGAAGCAGCAGACACGCTCAAGAAAAAGTTGTTGAGATAACTACGTTTCTGAAGTCGCATGGCTCCCTAGTTGACTGCTCACGCCGTTAGGAAGCATCAGAAACGAGTCAAAACTACTAAATTTCAGCAATGCAAATCGAACAATTTCTGCAACCCCGCCCCCAAATGACAAACTCGTCCAGATTGATATAGTACCAATGCGGTCCCTTTGACTGGTTTTATGCTTCCAGCGAGGTCAACGCTCAATACAGTTTGGGCTGTAGAGTATATCAGGCTTCTACTATCTCAACCGTTTTGTTGCTAATATTCGCTGTGTTTCGTAACCGCGCGCCCGTAAAACTCGTCCACTTTCACCTGATGATGATAATTAAATAACCGTTATTCCTCTATTTGCACACAGATTTTTCGTTCGTTTTTTCGTCAGTTCCCAGTACAACCAGCTCCAAACCTTGCATTTATGTCATAAAATCGATACCATTTTTGAGCGTGTCTGCTGCCTTTAAGTATCGCAGGAAGAGTTTGTTGTGACAATGAAATCTTTTGTGAACCCGTCCTTTGCGAATTTCTACTCTCTATTGCTCCGTTCTTTCCTTAGGGCCCCTAACTAATCTTGCTTTGCATAAAATATTCTTCTATTTTTGATTGACACGATTTTCCACAGGTGACAGCCACCATGAACATATTCATCCAACCGGTCAACTACTCCATGTTATAGTAACGATGTCACTGAAATACGACGTTTTAATGCGTTTCTCGTCGTTTCTTCGTAATTTTGGTAACACTTGGAGGCCAACGCATTGTTTTATGTGAAAAACTCGGCAACGAAAATCATCGTGAACACTGCCTTTAACTGAACAATAGATTCCTTCCAAAGCGCAATATCGTTGTGATTGATCGATACCGCTTTAATTCACGCATCGCCGCGACGGGAGTATGATCCCTAGGGAGAACAGGAAAAATACTCTTTCCCAGTAGAATGACAGCAACTGCAGTCAATTAAAGGCAATGTTCACGATAAGAACCGTTTTTCTGTTTACCCGCCTATCTTGAAAACGGTCCCATGCTGGTTCCGATGATGTCTCTGAAATCGTACAAGACCTTCTGAGAACGGAGTTACGACCTCTCGAAAATTTGGAAGACTAAGGAAACATGGTGAACGAGTTGTCCGTGGCTTATGACTAACTTCCGCCTTTTGCAGCGCTGATGTATGCGAGGCTGACGTGAGTAAAGAAAGAAGTTGAGAATGAAGGGAAGAACGGAGGCTGTTAATCGTAAACAATCCCCGCTCATCTCACGATATCGAGTTTTCATTTGTTCACGTCGGAGAGCGGGCATTGCGCTTTTGGGGTTCTCCTTGCGCTCAAAGTGGCAACTTCGGACTCTTTTGTGGCTCTTCCTGGCTCGTTTTCATGCATTCTTTCGACGTTAACGTTACAGTGTACCCCTCCACTACCCATTCCTAGTGAAAACTGGAAAACAGTTCTTTTTCTATCGTGAGCACTGCCTTTAATTGCGCGGTTCTGAGAATGAAGTCGTACTTTATTAGTGCTGATGAAATTGCTAAAAACACATATGCGCTTGAACTTTTTCGGCCTCTCATCTTTTATTGTTCTGTACAGTTAGTGATCGATACATCATGAGACACGCTCACAAGAACGCCGCGTAGCGGAGTGGATGTGCCCTATACTTAGTACCCAAATCACTCTTTTTCGAATATCCGACCGGATATCCGAGATTCGGGTAATCCAATATCCCAAAAATCAAAAATTCGAAAAAACGCCTTATCTGAACTGAACCGATATCCAGGAAATTTAAAATCGGCTTTTGATATGTTTTCGCATATAACTAACCCTTTTTTGCAAAATTTTTTTCAGCGGATACAGGAAAAAACCGACAGAATACTTGAGGGTTACGGTTAATTTTGGAATAAATTCCACTAGGATGAAGTTTTTTCCAAAGTGCGAATTAATTTTCCGCTGAGAAAAGAAGAATCCACGACAATGTTTCCATGTTTTTAACGTTCCAGATGTTATTTCTACCAGATTTGAGGCTTTTCACACCACAGTTTAGTTTTAGAATCGTCTCCGGTAGCAAATGGAAGAAATGGGTTTCTCTATGTCTCTTCCACGCTTCATAACCAACGAGCAACCGCGCTCGAATCAGAATGTCCGCGACGCGCCAGGCCAGGCGAGCGGCGGGAGAATAATGTTTTCTAAGCTCCGTCGAATACGTCATGACCAAGTGGCTAGTTATTCAGTGTAGAAGTTTCTTGTATAGACGCTTTGCATACTTTTTACTTGCTAGTTGTTCTGGAAAACCTGTGTATGGATAATACTGTGCCTCCCAACGACGATTGTGTGATTGAAGATTTGTTTTCATGTTTTCATTAACCGATTCACGACCACGCCTAATTTTGGGTGGCTGCACGTTCGGACCGCGTGCAATATGGCGTCACCATATACCTTGTCCCACCGGTGGGACACGCTGGCTTGAATAGCGTCCCACGGGCAATTGCTTTCGTTTTATTGTGTCTATATTCAGCGTAGCTAGCAACGAAGGTCGGACAGTGTCAGAGTTTGAGCTTCCGAGACGCTTTCGTTATCGAAAAACAATTTCTCGAAAGCAAATTGAGGTCAACTGAGCAGCAACGCTTTCAGAAAATAAACGAGTTCCAAACGATAGGTTTCTACTAAGCAACCTAAAAGCTAGCAATATAAGGAAAAAGAAATCTTAAGGTGCTTCTGAAGCTGCTTTACAGTTGTTCTTTCCTCCACTTCAGCTCACCTGAATTTAGAAAACTTTGAATATGTCGTTGCATTTGACCTACTGATGGACCACGAGGTTTTTATGTTTACTCAGATACTCGCGGCTTAGTAAGGCAGCACGAGGGGATTACTAACGCATTTACTCGTCGAGGTGTAAGCCCGTTTCGTTCCCCCAACTGCTGCCCAGGGCAGCACGTTGTGTCCTCTTGCTACGCTCACTGCCCCAACTGCTGCTCGTATAGTTGCCCCACCTGCTGCTACAGTCGCCCCAACTGCTCCAGTCGTCGCCCCAACTGCTGCTCTTCATTGTGGCCCCAACTGCTGCTCCTCATTGTGGCCCCAACTGCTGCATCATCTCTCCCCAACTGCTGCTCTTCACTCCCCAACTGCTGCTCTTCATTGCGGCCCCCCAACTGCTGCTCTTCATTTATGATCTCTCCTTTTTTTTTCATAATCCTTTTCCCGCAGGGAGATATGTCGAGCTCAGCATCAGTGCTGGGTCGACCTATCAAAAAATAGAGGCCTCAGGGTTTGGGGCTCAATATATCTACAACGGCTTATTTACCCTTGATTTATATCCTGAATTACGGATCTTCGCTGCAGCTGATGGAAATGATAGCTGCCACTGCAGACTGTCTCATGCCCACCTATTCTAGCGTAAAGCCTCGTATCTGGCACGAGTTTGCGATTGACCGTTCAACACAGGCCTCGGTCAGTAGTGAGTTGTGAGTCTTCAAAAAAACATTTCTTGACACAACATTTCTCTATACCTTGGACAATAATTGATTTTCACCCAGTTTCAGGACTGTAGAGATGTGAATTAGGCGTGGTAATATGTTTTCTCTCATTTTGAAAAACGATTTATTTATTTATTTTCATCAGTACACTACATAAGGTCGACGTGAAAAAAACGGGCGTAGAGTATGATACAGCAGAAAAACAAATTGAAAAAATACCGCACGCAAGAAAGAATACTCAGAAGCTTTTGCGTTTGAAAGCAGGAAAAGAACTGGGTACATTCTCTAAATTTAATTTCAATGAATGGACCAGATGCTAGAACCAGCCCTACATGTGAAACTGTTCAATCTGAAATTAGTTTTGGGAACCCCATACCAATTTTCTCAGAGGTTTTCCACACAGTGTAGAATTATGACTTTCTTTGTAAAAAAAAGCTATATCCACATATTCCAAGAATAAAGTTCCCCTCAAAATATTTTTTTGAGTCCTTTGATATTAGCACTGTTTTAGGGGAACTTTCCAGGGGTTGAACAAATTCAAATATCAGAGTATTCATCACATTTATTGAATGGTGATTTCTTCTCTTCCCAAAACAACGATTTTTGATTTTCTTGAACATTTTTTTCTTATTTCTAAATTATTACCGTGGACATTTTTCGGAAGAGTTCGAATTATTATTTTCCATTGAAAGGGTTGTTTTTGAACGTTGTCGGCTTTGAATTCTGTGAGCATTGTGCTTTTCGTGAAGAAAATGTATGTATTCCCCATTTCGCCTAATTTTTGGCAAATCATCGCCGCTCCAGCATTTGAAAAATATAAGTTTCTGACATTAAACCGAAACAATTGTTTTTCTGTCAAAAATGCGATGTAAAGTTTAAGTTCAAGGAAACGCATTTCAGAGTGAGAAGGTGATTTTCAGAATTTTCCGTTTACACCTTCGAGATTTAAAAAAAAACAATATGTTGCTTTTCTGAAAAAAAAACAGCTAAAAAAATCGTTCTAGACAGGCCGAACGCCTCTCGAATTTTTGGCCGGTTTTACACAACCACCATCAATAGGAAGGACGACTCATCCCTTTTTCCAGATCGATTCATCTGTTTTTTTAGCCGGGCTGAACCGTTTAAAAATTGCTCGCAGGGAACTTATTTTCTCGAGTGTGCCATTTTAAAATTTTAATTTGACTTTTTCTTCAAAGTGAAACAACTTTTAATTTGATAATCAGTGAAATACCAAAAGTTTTTTTGAAGACTTGACGTAACGAAAATGTGAATCTTGCATAAAAAGTACCACGTCTGAGAGGTCGCGCGCTGATAAAAGTAGAGATCCCCGCGCAAATCATTGGCCGCCATCGCGCGTTTAGCCTAAGATTGGAGTCATAGAAAGGCGACCAGTTGGAGATGAAATGAAAGTGTTGAAAAATGGCTTCGAGCGCTGTTGGCAGTTAAGTAGCGTCAGGTCGCGGCGATTTCGCGATTGGATGGCAGCGTGTGCTTGGTCGACTGCAGCGACCGGGCGCCTGGTCTTCAACTCGACGACAAACTGGCATTGAATTGACCAAACCTTTGCTGCAGATCCATGAGGAGATATCGTTTGACTTCAACTCCCTCAATTGTTTTTGCGAACAACGAATGTTGGTACAGTCGACTCTGATAACAGGACTGTCGAAAAAGCTTCGAAAAAGTGACAGCACGGAAAGGTATGCGAAAGTCATTCCACAGTGCACTCACTTGGTCCAGGGGAAATATAGAAAACACACCAGCAATGTGAGAAAAACGGCTACGAGATGAGCATGAAAAGAGACCTGTGCGGCCCCTAAACCTGAGTGTTCCGCTCACGCCACGCCCACTCCTTTCAACCGGTTCCGGATCCGTAAACTACTGAAAACCCGGCCTTAGGGGTAACAACATACATCGCAGGAGGTTACAATCCCTCATCGCTCAATAAAACTTACCCCATTTGATAATCGGTCGCCTTCTTCTAGTCATGGTCACTTCCAGTCAAAGCACTCTTTATCCGGTAGCCGTTGAGGAAGTGGGCGTGGCGTGAGCGGTGACATTCAGACAGTAAGTTGGGACCGTATAAGGGCTATTTTGTAATCGTTCTTAGCGCGTTTTATATTGGCACTATTGATGCATTGAGCCGGGTTAGTTTCTGATTTACGTTGAAACTCTCGAGCGTTTTTTAAGTCGTGACTGCCTTCCTTCAAATTATTCCGTGTGATAGGGTTGGAGATCGATTGGTTGTGTTAACTCAATACAACTTCCCAGGAAGTGGATGCATGTGTCAGAATTTGTGCTGTTTACTTAGAATACGCGTATTAAATTTGCACCCTTGTACTCTCGACACATAAGAATCATGAGTATGGTCGTAGTTACCTGCAGGATAGCTTTCGTAGCAGTGTTACCCCACTAAGCTGGCGTCTACAACACAGAGCAGCAGCTGGGGCGACGTTAAATGCCGAGAAGGAGGGGCAGCTAACGTGCTCCTCGAGCAGAGTACGTTTTACTTGCTAGTTGTCCTGGAAAATTTGTGTATGAATAATACTGTGCCTCCCAACGACGATTGAGTGATTGAAGATTTGTTTTTATATTTTTATTAACCCATTCACGACCACGCCTAATTTTGGGTGGCTGCACGTTCGCACCGCGTGCAGTATGGCGTCACCATATATCTTGTCCCACCGGTGGGACACGCTGGCTTGAATAGCGTCCCACGGGTAGTTGCTTTCGTTTTATTGTGCCTATAATGTAGCTAGCAACGAAGGTCGGACAGTAGCAGAGTTCGAGCTTCCGAGACGCTTTCGTTATCGAGAAACAATTACTCAAAAGCAAAACGAGGTCAACTGAGCAGCAATGCTTTCAGAAAAGTAAACGAGTTCCAAATGATAGGTTTCTACTAAGCAACCTAAAAACTAGCAATATAAGGGAAGAGAAATCATAAGGTGCTTCTGAAGCTGCTTGACAGCGGTTTTTTTCCTCTACTTCAGCTCACCTGATTTTAGAAAACTTTAAATATGTCGTTGCATTTTTTTTCTTTTTCATGACCTACTGATGGACCACAAGGTTTTTATGTTTATGTGTTTGGGTAGGTCAAGACATCGATCATATGTAGGTTCGAAAGTAAATTCTTGTGGCGGAGAAATCGATTTTCAAAAAGGGTATCCCACCGGTGAGAAACGCGGTCCGAAGTGGTAGTCAACGCGTGTGCCACCGGTGGGACACGTGGTCTTGAATGGGTTAATATGCATATATGAGTATTGAAATTTGTGTGTTAACATGCTGCGAATGCAATGAAGGACTACTTTTTGCTCAATTATGGATGTTTTAAAAGGCTTGCCTTGGGTGCGGTTTATTTTTCATCGTTTTGCCTCAACTTTGTTCCGAAATTATCCGACCGGATATTTGTATCTGAATCATTGGAAAAATGGCATTATCTGAATCAATCCATTATCAGAAAATTAGAAAAAGCGCATTATCCGAATCGCTCCATTATCCGAAAAATTATCTTCGGATAACAAGTATAGTGTCGACTGCATGCCAAAGCCAAATTATTCAGGCGTACTGAACGGCTCAGCCCGGCCACAACTGTGAGATTTTTCGACCTGAGTGAGCAATGTATTACATGCGTATCGACGGAGCTGGCTACAGCCGATCGGCCGACTATGACGGGGGCCTCAGGCATCATTTGACTTCAAACTTCAGTCCATACCACTTCAAGCTGACTAATCTGATGGGAAACCTCTCCCACCGGTTTTCATGATTTTGACACTGACTCAGCGAAGCTGCACGAGAATAAATTAAACATTATTTATTATTAGATTTAACATAATAATACTCCATGAGACATCCGTATAGCACGCGTGTGTGTTAACAAACAATGATGAATGCAGTGAACAATGCTGTGTGTACAGTCGTGTCCGGGGGTGATCGCCTAGCCTGTTGTTGCGAAACGCGACGCGGCCGCTCGCACTGTATGCAGCTAAACGATCGCTCTCGAACACGACTCTTGGACAAGACAGAAGGAGAGAACACAGAGAAAAAAAACGGAAATATCAGAAACAAAGTAAAGTAAGCTGGCCCAAAGCCACACATGACCAGAACCACATTCAGGCAACAAATAGCGCTGGGGGAAGGGACCAGAACAAGAAAAAACTCATCTGATCGGGTCGAAAGTTGGACTCAGTTCGCGCTGGAAAACTCTGACCAACGTGCAAATTAGAAATATCCGCTGGGCACTGGTTTACATGAACGACCATAGGGTGCCACTTTGATCTCACACAGTTGTGGCAGGTCATCTAAACCAGTGCCGAAAAAACACATTTTAATTGGAAAAAATTAGCTAAGGCACAGTATATGGAGCACACTTCTGTACACACAAGGCACTTTGTGAATAATAATAGTAGTTCTAACTATATGTGCAAGTACATAGTACTTTTAGCTGCCAACATGGACCACCTAACAGCAATAGAAAATCAATAATAATTATACAAATGATAAAGCAAGCCGTCACATGAATACAACGTACTAAGGCAGTATACAACATACTGTCCGTGTCATTAAATGAGCAAGCCGCACTCCGTTACTGAGCGCGAAATCATTCAATCGATAGCCATCATGCCTTCGCTTTCCCACCAAATAGCATCGCGGCTTCCTAATTGAATGACATTGACCATACACATATGAAGTACAAATCTAAAGAATTTTCTGAAAATATTCTTCTGTATACGTTAAAGCCCTTCTCTACCAGATCATCTGTTAACATTAAATTCACTAAATAGAAGAAAATAATATATAATAAATATTATACTTGTGAATACGCCATATCTTTGGATGAATGGGAAAAAATGTCATACATAGATTATACCAGGCAAAAAATGAGACTCGTGTCTGCTGCATGTGAAGTTTGATGTGAAGATCAATGATTTTTTTGGAAATATTGGGGAAACTTTGGCGGATCGATAAAACCAATAAATCGATCGCTACTATTCCGATGAACAGATGCTGTTCTGGAGCTGAGCAAAAATGTTCTTTGTGTGAGCAATGAAGACGTTGTCTGGCGAGCACTGATTCAACAGTTGACCGGTTGTTGTGACAACCTGAAAAAAGAAAGAATTGTGAAGAAAATAAATATAATCGAATGTCGAACAAGATATTTCGGAATGCTAAAAATCGTAAAATATGAAATTTCGTAGCATTATTTTGTATTTTGAGCAAAAAAGTAGCGAAAATGTGCCCGAAACCGCATAAAATGTGTTTTTTTTGTGTAGGTGAGCGAGTCGCGCGCACCCACTAGCTCCCGGGAGGGGTCATTTTCATAATTTCAAGTCAGAAATGTCCGATGCGACCACTCGCGCTGTTTGCTCTTAGCTATGCTATTACCCTCGGATACACTGCCAATCTATCAATAGATCAATCAATTTATTAAAGAAAAATAAATAAATAAATAAAACCGTATAATTAAATAAGAAACACAATCTGAAAATGAACTGATTAACCCACCGCTCGCATCATTTCCTTGAACTTTTCCAGTTCATGACCTTTGGCCAGTAAGGCAGCTTCTAATTCTGTTGAACGGACGGCGTTTAGTCGACAGGAGGTGCAGTATTTGGGCGGCACCGATGGGACAACACTGTGATTGGCTGATGATGGTGGCGAATGCAGGGAGGATTCACACTGAGCAGGAGACGGGGCCGGCTCCTCAGTGTTGCTTGGCGATGTCTCGGCGAACGCGGTTGACGTGCTTTCTTGCGGACTGAAAATACAAATCTGTTAACGGATATCTAAACCTTCTGAAGGAGAAGGGAATTCAAGATCGTCCAGGGACGACCGGATTTAGCGCGTGTCAATGGTCGCTCATTGCCGCGACGCGCATCAAATCAGAGGAAACGCAAAAGCGCAATACTATTTTTTTCTTCTCGAAGGGGCTAGGGTGTAGTCGGCCCCAAAACTTGAACGCCTTTCCCGATCCTTTTACTTCTGACAATGGATTCAGAACTAGTTGAACATCTTAGATATCGAAAGCTTTCAATCCTCGTACAGTATAACATACCTCGAAGAGCAGGAGGAGTTTGTCGCGGTTGCAGTTAGAACGTTGATGTGAACATCCTCGGACTCGGTCTTGATTGGATTAACCGGTGCCAAGACAGGGAGCTTCGCCTGGAAACAGTTCCTGTGACCTGCGGTCATTACTCGGGGAAGCATCGAAGCGATCCCTGCAGAAGATGTGAGTCCTCTCCAAACACCCAGTGTAGGAGTCTGGACCAGTGGTGTGCATTTTCCGTTTATCGATTTACCGATTTTCCGGATTTACCGGTGTTTTTCGGTAAATTTTGATTTACCGTTTTACCGAGTTTTTCTCGAAGTTTACCGAAATTTTTACCGAAAAAATAGGTGTTTTTTGCTTAGACGGTCTTACTCGAATTTCACGGGTTGGCTAGTGTTATGGCATGCCTTTGGCGCGATATCCTTCTTCATCCTTCTTTTTGTAACTCTTTTTCAACCTTTTTTCTAACTTTTTGAATGTTCAAACAATCTCTTCACGCTGGGGGAGGGAAAACAGGCACTCCGATGTGGGCTGTGCCCTAGAGCGCATGGCGCGCACACCTTCTCGTGGACACCTTGTCGTGTGTAGGAGAAACGAGTAGGAGAACTAGTAATCATTCGGGCGACAGAAGAAACTAAATCGCCCGAGGGTAGCTAGTAATTCCAGGAATATCCAAGAAAAGCGCATTGCGATGTAAAAAGGACTCGTCCGCGAGAAGGTGCGCGCGCCATTCGCTCTCAGGTCCCTCCGATATCAGAGTGACTCTTCGAGCGCACCCCTTCACCATTTGTGTAACGTGCTTCTTCTTATCGAGATACTACTCCAAGAAATACATATTTTATTCAAAAATGTCAACAGGTTTGCAACGCAGCAGAGTCCCGAAGCAGATATTTCAGGAACTAGAAAAATTATTTTTGGAGCCCCCGGACATAACACCGAATCCACTGCAGCTCTGGAACGACTCCATTGTGAAATCATCGTACCCGCTCCTTTACTTACTGTACAATAAGTACTTTTAGGCCCTAGTTATACACCAGCGGAATGAAAACGTCTCGCGATGACATTGCCGCCGCTTGCTGCGTGGAGCAGGAACTCCTCTGCAATATTGCGACTTTGACGCAATATTGCAGACTAAATCTTTGGGCGTTCCAATTGTATTCTATGGATATTTCAAGTCTCTATCACTTGTTTATTGCAGAAAGTCACTAGAAATCTATGACTCCAGTCATAGCAGTGCTCATTATGTCGTTTTGGTGATATTTTAACAAATTTAAATCTGAAAAATAATCAGCTGGTGGGAATTGGCAAATCTCTAACAGGGTAGGTCCCGCAAGGATACAGTATACAGTGTCGCAGCGTGTATAATTGCTCCGTATAGCCTTTCGGCGCGTTTTTCTGGAACAAACCTTCCTTTTGGCATGCATCAGCACAGTTAGGACGCACATTCGCGGTAGTTGTGTTGCTGATTCCGCAGCGTCCCGCCGGTGTATAACTACGGCCTTACGCGCCTCCTGGCACAGTTGAGGCAGGAAGGATGTTTTCATCAGCTGGCCTGATTTTGAGTGACTACAGAAAGGCCTTGACGACAGAAAATTTTGAAATGTTACTTTTTCTCAAAGTTAGTGCACTATCCTCATGCACTATTGAAAATGATACATAAATATTATCGTTCATTTGTGCTATCGTATGGGATAGGCACCAAAAAGTCGAAGTCAGAATTTTTACCGAATTTTCCGTATTTAACGAAAAAAAATTTCGGTAAAAAGTTTCGGTAAAAAATTTACCGAAAAAAAATTTCCGCACACCCCTGGTCTGGACTATGGTAAATTCTCCAGACAAGTGCTAAAAGTATGCAGTTTTAACTAACCTCTTCACTGAGCCCGACCATATTGTTGTTCTGTATATGGCATACATACATGTGGACAGCGAAAGCGGGTTGGTTCGGGAAGGCTCGACTGCAGAGGGCGCAGAAGAGCGATGGCATCAGTGGAGCTGTAGCCGGAGCTGGTTGCGGAGCCGGCAGATGGGGAGCAGGCTGCGCCGGTAGCTGAGCCACTGCTTGATGCCTAGCGAACAGAGCCGCTAGTGCTCGTTGCTGTTGCTGAGCGATCAGCGACTGAGCCATCTGAAGGGATTGAGACTTTAGATTCATTTTCTGAGGTGAACTGTTCCGACTTGAAAAATTCACCTTGGCAACATTCTCCTGGTTGAAATTCAGCAGTGGTTGAGAGATCAGCGGGAACACCGGAGAAGGTTGTTCGATTTTCATCGGCGGAGTAACCGAACCGGAGGAGCTTAAATGGACTATAGTAGGCAAGCCAATGCAAAAGTTGTCCCCGCTAGATCTAGACAATGTGCTTTCTGTCTGGGGAAGTCGGCCCACATGAGAATGTCCTTTGTGTTGACGACGCACCAATAAATCGTCCTGATTTTTTATGTGCGCCCAACCACATAAAAAGTAGACAACTGTGGCATGTGCCGTGGGTGCTGCTGAATGTGATGAAAAACGAGCAGCAGCAGAGGATGCACGCCGCTTGTAAGCCTAAGCCTAAGCCTGAGCCTGAGTGACTGACATACCTCTTCGTCTTGCACTTGAGAGCATGTTCGTCGAGCGACTGCTGCCTGGTGAACGATCGACCACATTGCCGGCACGAGTAACCGCGTTCGGCGTGGATTTTCATGTGCCGATTGAGATCGAACTGTAAAGGTAGATTGAAACGGTATAGCGAAGACAGTCTTGAAATTCTAACAGAAAGTCTTTAGGGATAACATTCCAATTATCAGATCTTTCACTTCCGATGGTCCCCATCCTAGGATTCCCGATCTCCATGGAACGCCTTAAAATGTATCAGAGTGTAGTTTGTATTCCATCTCTAGGAAGCCGCGATACCGCTATTATCCAGCTACCTTGGGAGCGGAGCACTTGTTTCTCCATTTTTACCTTTGTGTTTTCTCAAGAACAACCGCTCGACTTCTGCGATAAAGCTATCATAGCAGCGTCGCTGCTTCCCAAATCCAGAGATTGAAGAGATGCACGTTGACATTCGAAGAAGTTTTGACAGACACGGATACAACGATCCACTTATAATCTTTCTTCGTCAAACTAAACACATTTTTTCCGATGATTCTGTTTTTTATTAGTTCTGCTCTTTCAGCTGGCTTACCTTCATCGCTGCATCTGCCCAGCTAGTGCCTCGCGTCGCGGAAAGTCGAGTTCCTTTAGAGCTCTAGTTGCCAGAATGTTGTCGACCGTAAAAATGTGGGCGGATTTCTTATGGGAGCTCATGCTTGTAACTAACTTCAACACATGGGGGGAAATCATTTGTCTAGTTAACAGAAAAGATGATACTGTGTTCATAGAGGAACACCCGGATTGAGGGAGGGTCAATAAGTCTCATCATATTTGAATCCGACTCCAAGATTGAAAAAAAAAACCTAGAAAAGTGAAACGACATGACCAGAACACATGCAGAATTTTTGCCTCACCTTAAATATGAAAGTCTTCTGGCAGAGATTGCACTGATGTGGACGTCCTCCAGAATGGATCATCAGATGTTGGGTGAGATGACCTTTCTGAAATATGGTTGATTGTGGATGGAATACCTAAGGCTGCCGTCATAGCCGGTGAATCTACTGAGTCCCACCCGGTCGATACGCATCGAATTCGTGGGAAACGGGTGCAAAAAAATCAACCCACTGAGTCCGACTGCGACCGTCTGATGCCCACCGCAATCCCCCCGGTCGATACCGATGGTCCTCATGCGTACAAGGGCGGGGCCAATGCACCGACTGAGTCCCACCGAAATCATCCTCACCCCACCCGGTCGATATAGGTGTTTCTCACGTGATTCGGGTGCATGTTTTCGGCCGACTGCAACCTGCCGAGTCCCACCGCATCTCGACTCTCGTCGTCTGCGCTCTCCCCCACGTACTGCTGCCGCTGACTATCGATTGCGTGTTCCGCAGAGCAACGGCGGGGGCCTAAATGGACCGCATGATTCGGTTTGCTGCTGGCCGCTGGATTGCTTGCAATCCTGAAGTTACTAACTCCGTTGTATGTTTTCAAAAGAATCGCTTCATGAAAGTTGCTAAGCACATGAAATGAATGGAGAGCAGCCCGACAAGACTCACCCGTATTCCTCTACACTAGCAAATCGAAAACGTCGATCCTTTAAGATTGCGCGCGTCAATTTTGGGGTACTGTAGGTGGAGTTGCGAAGGGTACAGCCTACACAGGAATTCTCGCGCCGTCGAAGAGTATTCAAATCCTCGCTCCCCGAGCGGGAACTTTTGATGCAAGGCAAACGCTAGTGTAGGTATTCAGTCTCTCTTCGTCTCCGGTTGGGTGTAGGTGCTTTGATGTGTTTTGCCTTCAGGCCAGGTAAAGGACTCGTCCCCTAACGGGTCGGAGCTCAGTTTGCAGTCTAGTTTTCGGTTGTCCCCACATTATAATTTGCATGTATTGTTTGCGTGCATGAATGTGTCAACAAATTCTTTTTATTGAGGGTGGCATATGGAGAAACCTGCTAAACGTTATAAGAGAGCTGTCTTGTGTATATTGTATCCAACTGGTTGTCACGAGTCTTTACTGTTGCTCATCTCGTTATTGGAACTAGTACCAAAAACACTGAGGTATTTTAGCTTTGTATTGCAAGTACTGTCGAGAAGCGTTTTAAAGGCACTGTTCGCGATAAACTTCGTCCTCGAATTTTCCATGACAAACGCTTCTCGTGGCTCTCAGAAGCAGAACAGCGTCGAAAAAACGGGACGAAAAGCTACCCAGGAGCCGCAAAACGGCTTAGAAAAGTGGGCAAACCCCGCCGCCGTGGGCAAGTCCCGCCCCTCGAGGTGAACAATGGAACACTCGAAATCGTGAGTTGAGCGATGGTTTCCGATCAAAAGCCCCGTTCTTCCCTTCACTCTCAACTTCTCTCTTTACTCAGGTCAGCTCGCATACATTGGCTGAAAAAGACGGAAGTTACAAACCTTGGACAACTCGTTTACCATTTTCCCTAGCTCAATTTTTGAGGGGCCATAACTCCATTCCCAGAAGGTCTTGTACGATTTCAGAAGCATCATTGGAACCCGAATGGGACCGGTTTCAAGATAGCCAAAAAAACAGAAAGGCGATTTTTATCGCGAACAGCGCCTTTAACAAAGAGTTCTGCCGGCAATTTCAGCAAAAAAAATAGGACAATGATTGCAGAACACACCTGGAAAAACGCCTTGTTGCAATGCTTACAGACGTGAGAACGCTCGCCGGTATGCCACATCCAGTGCTTTTTCAACAGTTGCCTGGTGCCAAACTCCTTGCCACATTGGGTGCACTGGAATAACTGTTCTTCGATACTAGATGCATTCTTATTCGCTGCTCCAACAGACACTAAAAGGGGCGTGTCGAAAATGCCGACACGCCCATTCTGTACCTGTTGTTCCCCCATTTACTACCTACCGTGTGCGGCTGTTCGCCACTATGACTTCGCATATGCGTGGACAGCTCTCTTTTTACAGCAAAAATCGCGTGGCAGACTTCACACTCGTACTGTGGCTTATCCCGATGACAGGCGGTGTAGTGCGAATTTAACTGAAATATGATCAATGAGACAATCAAATATCGATTTCAGCAGGGATCAATGGATACTATACATTGGATCCGAGGCAAAAAATTTCGGATAATCGGATTTCGGGCTGATCCGAAAAACGGTTTTTTTCGGTGAATCGGATTTCGGTTCGATTCGGATTTAGCGTTCTTTCGGTGAATCGGATTTCGGTTCGATTCGGATTTGGCGTTTTTTCGGTGAATCGGATTTCGGTTCGATTCGGATTTGGCGTTTTTTCGGTGATTCGGATTTCGGTTCGATTCGGATTTTCCCCTTTTTCGGTGATTCGGATTTCCGGTTCGATTCAGTTTGGCGTTTTTCGGTGAATCGGATTTCCGGTTCGGTTCGGATTTGGCGCTTTTTCGGTGAATCGGATTTCGGTTCGATTCGGATTTGGCGTTTTTTCGATCACTCGGATTCGGATACTCGATTCGGATAATGAGCCGGATACAACAGGAAAAAACTACTGGAGAAGGTCCATCCCACAATTTTGCAGCATACGGTCTGAACTGAAGATACTATTTCCTGCTCGCGCTTGAAAAGCTGTTCATGTTTTCACACATACGTTAGAGGCCGAATTTTTTTTCAGAATCCATTTATTCATAATATTTTCGATCACATCAAAAATTTTCAATTTCATCATCTGTATTTGTTGCACGACTTCTTCCTATAAATGCCTCATTCACTCCAGATATTCGCTTTCGCTCTCTTCTGAGCTGTCATCAGCATCCATAGTATCCCCATTGCATGCTGCGTACTCCTCAGTCCAGAAACGAGAGAGCCTGAAAAAAAGTGGAATTATCTAAACGTAACACCATGGGATTTTCACGTTCTACTCACCTTTTATTCACTTCACATGTGTGAGCCTTCATCATGAGGAGCGTCCTGGCATTCCCACCAAAGAGCCGGCCTCTGCGTTTGTTGCCGAAAATGAGTCCAACAAAACTGAATATACAAATTATAAGAAGAAGACGTAAAACCAATCCACTATTTGCTTACCTTCAAATTCTTTCGCAATCTACTGGCCGGCCGGTGCCAGACAGTATTCAGGAACTGTTGAGCAATAAGTGGAAGATCTCTAGCGTGATGTTTCCATCATTTGATGGTGTTGTCGTCGAAGGAGAACCCCATCAAATGGTGGAAGCATCACGCTAGAGACGCTGAGAACAGGAACCTCATCTAATGGTGGAAACATCACCCCCGTTTCGCTGTGTACAAGCCATTCTTTGAACACAAAAATACAAGTAATTTTGTGTGAACCATGCCGCAACAAGCACGGCGGAGCAATGGATGGTTTGATTTTATACGAATCTCACTGACGATTGATGGTTCTAGTTATCTAGAAGATGGTTTACGTGCTCACGGTCATGATGGGTTTCCTAAGCCTTCGTGGGTAATAGGAGACACTAGAAAAGTTAAGCATTCTGTCTATTCGTCCCAGCTCACTTCGCGTTGTTTGGCTGCGTCACGTGTGCACATATCTCACTGGATCTCACCCTCACAGGAGCAGAGTATTCAGTTTGTGTTTCGAGTGTAAACTTGGGTTCTTTGACATTCTCCACAAACATTTCCAGCAGTCTACCTGGGGGAAAAGCAGGAACGATATGGCTCTTCTGTGTCAGTCTAGATTTTTTTCATTCTACACAGCACCGGCTAAGGTCTCAGAAATACCTTTATAGTCCCTAAGCGTCGAAAAATATTCTCGAAACTATTCTAGATGGCTCTCCGAGCTTTAGATCAAGAATCACTCGCTCTCATTCTCTAACCATTCCAAAGGATTTCGTGGTTTATGAGGCAAAGTTATAGTCGCATCCCAATCATCGTCTGCGATGGACGTACTGAAACCTACGCGAATCTTGTTTAGGAACCTGAGAACGGAACTTTTAATTGGTGTTCAGCCTAGCAACCAGTCCATTACGTATGTGTTCCAAAAATAATATTTTGGCCAACAGAATCAAAAAAAGAGATGTTTAGAGTTTCTTGAAGGCCTAACTGGATAGAACTCTCCAACAATGACAGGTAGTTTCTTTTCGAAATCCTAGACTGAGTTGCTTGACCATGGGTTGAGTGGTAGTTGCTCGTAATATTTAGAAATTCCTCATTATCGTCTTATCTAGCCCCAATTATGTGTACTATGCCATCTAATTGTGAGCTAAATACGGCGAATTGTACTTTATTACAGCATTTATTCTCTAATTCTTACCTTGCGAACGAATAACGGTTGGCTCAATTCCTTGCTGTTCGTGAGCGCGACCTAATGCGAAACGGCGCGCACGACGCCTTAACCGCCGCGTCGGGTATGCGACGCCGCGCGCGCGGCGGTTTTAAATGGGACAGGGCTCTCTACACACCGAGGAGGAGCTGTCCCGTTTTGCAGTTTGAAACGTCACGCCACTCAACGCGAGCGAAGTGGTCCCGAGTGGAATTAGAGCCGCGAAAGGCGGGACAACTCCTCCCTCGGTGTGTAAGGGCTGTCCTGTTTTCAACGCGCAGTTACCGGCGGCGGATAGGTAGGATCAAAGTGAAGTGGCATACAGGGTGTTAAAACAGAGCACCACATTTAAAGCATATTTTGAGAGCTTTTAGAACCCTTAGGCGGAAAGGTGGGGCGCCCCAGTGAGATGTATGTGAACGAATCGCAGTCGCAACCCGTCATGACCCGGGCAGATAGCACCAGCGTTTCGAATCGACGAAATTATCGGTACCGTTCCCAATGTGCTGTTTCCGATTGTTTTGTGGTCTTCACCAAAATTGAATGCTTCGTCACTGCTGATTGCGGACCCAGCAACCCAATCGACAGCAAAAAAAAAAATTCTTTTTCGTCGCTTTACGCTCTAAGAGGATTCTCGCGCAAACCCCAACTTCCACATCTAATCCGTCAAGCCTTCCTGAGGCATTCAGTTCATCACCTTCTTTGAAGCGATACGAAGGCCGTCAGAATGAGACATTGTGTGTGACTCGCTGTAATTTCTCGGATATACTGAAGAAATCGCTTCAGATATGTGTGCTCTGAAGTGCGAGAGAAAAAGCTCAGAACACCTGCAATCATCTTCGAGACAATAATGGAATAATCAGTACTTCAGTTTTAGCACTAAACTAGTTGGAAAAACGGCCCGTTCCGCTATCGAAGCAATGAAATGATGAAAAAATACCCCAAACATGAGTTGCCGCCAAATCAATTCTCTCTGTCCCCAACCAGCAGCGACAGAAGCTTTTAATTCTACGGCGGTAATTCAATGAGACTAAAAAGAAGACGTACCGGAGCGATAGATGCGGATTATTGGGATTGCACTAGGAAGAAGAATATAGCCGCAAATATATGAAAATGTATATGACAGAATTTTGAAACATTGAAACGGCTACTAGCAAGCGCAAAGACAGGCTTTCAATACGAGAAACAATCACAGTCAGGAAAAGTACCGTAGACTGACAGCGAAGGAGAAGCAAAGACACAACCAGAAAATTCTGGAAGAAAATTCCCGGAATGTAGCCCGCGCTCGTGTCGCTATTGGAGCGCGTATATGGATCACTATTGAATCCTTCTGAAGGCACCATACACCCTCAGATACGAAATTTGAAATTTTTGTGTAATTGTGTAGGAAGACCCTCCTGTATAACACGTGCCAAATGCAAGATCTCAATTTCTCTAAATAAGCTAGATATAAGCGACCACCACGGGCCCGACCTGCTCCAGCCAATACCACAGGCCCGCCCTCTTCCAGACTTTCGATCTCAATAGCGGCTACATTGATGGATGATTTTCAACCGAGTCATCGTTCTTCCCTCCCTTTCCAATTTATTCCTCATCCTGTTTTGCTCTCGTGCCGCAACTGCGAATCAAGAGAAATACAGGCCTAAGACAACTCGTCCGTCCACCAAATTTTGCCCTGAAAAAACAGGGGCATTTTCAAGGAGCCATATCTCCGTTCGTAGGGGTCTTGGACGATTGCAGAAATACCATTGTGATCAGTGTGGGACCGTCTCCAAGATGAGGATGAAATCTAGGAAAACAATTCCTGGGTGTCCTTACCTTAAATTAGCATGATTGAATCG
The DNA here is from genome assembly GCA_029168955.1 of Aplectana chamaeleonis. Classification (NCBI taxonomy): domain Eukaryota; kingdom Metazoa; phylum Nematoda; class Chromadorea; order Rhabditida; family Cosmocercidae; genus Aplectana; species Aplectana chamaeleonis. Next base: position 44,915 of record JAPDOI010001222.1, read on the forward strand.
AATCGTGACGCATTTCGGATAATCGAAAACTCGATTCATGAATCGAATCCTGTGTAATTCGGTGAATCGGATTTCGGTTCGATTCGGATTTGACGATTTTTCGGTGAATCGGATTTCCGGTTCGATTCGGATTTGGCGTTTTTCGGTGAATCGGATTTTCGGTTCGATTCGGATTTGGCGTTTTTTTCGGTGAATCGGATTTCGGTTCGGTTCGGATTTGGCGTTTTTCGGTGATTCGGATTTCGGTTCAGTTCGGTTTTGGGGTTTTTCGGTGATTCGGATTTCGGCTCGGTTCGGATTTGGCGTTTTTTCGGTGATTCGGATACCGAATCGTCAAAATTTCGAATCATTCGGACGGATATCCGAAATTATCCGAATCGGATCCAATGTATAATGGATACCCACTTGTTGCCGGTTGTCGAATCGTGTCGGACAAAACCGACACTGATAGCCGGGCTTCAGGTCTTCCAGCGAATCGATTGAATGATCGAGTATAGTGTCGTCCATCATCGATTGGTCCATCTGATCCTCGTCGACGTCGTGCGACAGCATGCCGTCCGTCAAGTCTGAACTGCTCGGCGAATGCCGATCCATTTCGGAAAGTTCGTGCTCCTGGAAAGAGTCAGTGATTCAGCGTATATCCGAAAAATTAATCGTGATTTTTTTTGAAAAACATTATGCTGGGTTACTGTCGTGTACTGTATTGTATCGATTTTTCAAGTTTGGTTGAAGCTTTGCCTGAGGTGATCCGCAGTAATGCTAATCACAAACCTGAAGTGCTTTCTTTATCTTGAGATGATTAGGGTAGGTTATGTAAGTTATTATAACTTTCCCTACGTTAGGGCCCAACACACAAGGTTTTGAGAAATCAACAAAAATTTTAAAAAAGTTTTTTATTTTGGATGGCAAAATCAACGTCGAATTGAAAAGAAATTCAAGTGATCATCCAAAAAGCCACAAGAATAGAGTGCTAAAAGTAGCAGAATAGGGGATTCAAAATGCACACAAAGACAAATAACTAACATAAAAATGAAAAATGTAAAATAATAAACAACAAAAACTAAGTGAGTGAATAAATTGACGAATGAAAAAATGTCTATGAAGTATAAATAAATTAATATGAGTGAAAAGAAAACAAATAAAAGAATAAAATGAAAGTATTGAAATAAAATTTTTTACTAAAAGAAAAAAATCAAATAGAAGGAACAATAATGGAATACAATGAATTTATCATACTCTACCCAAGTTGGTTTTTCTGTGAAAACGGGGAAGAGCAAAAATTATAAAAGAATATCCGTATTCAGTAGACTCGGTCATTCGACGCTAATTCAAAAAAAATGAAACAAGCAATTTTTTAAAAATTTATTCGTGAAGTTATTGATTAAAAATATGTTCCGAGAATTCTAAATGTAGAAACTTCTCAGATTCACCTTTTACTAAAATTTCGGAAAGAATGAACTTTCGGAATACAGCTTCCCGAAAAATATGTACAATCAAAGAGTTTTCAGTTGACTAATCATAGAATTGATCCGACACTTTTTTGAAATCAATGTTTCAATTTAAACGAAATATTCGAATAAACTTAATCATTCAGTATGTAATTGAATCGGCCCGAACTCTATGTGTAGACATAAAACAGCAAAGAAACCTGCGAAAATGTTTGACGACTCACAAAAAAAGCTCATAAGCTGCTAAAAAAAACTAGTAAGAAACCGATACATTTTGTTTTCATGGAAACCGGTATGATTTTTCCACTTCCGCACCCCTTTTTCCAAAACGCTTCTTCACAAGCACACTTGCGCTTGCACGAGTTCAAACTGTCACCGGCCGATGGTGTCCCAGTCGTCGGCAGCCGTAATGAACAGCTGAGTTTCTCATCATTCAGCAGACAAAGCTCAATAAAATTGACATCGGTAGCGAAAAGCTGCGCGATCACACGCGCGGAACCCCTTAACTACAACCGGAGTACATAATTGGTTTTGAAATTTCGCACTGTGTGAATTCCAGATACGGCAGGCGGATAGCGAGCAGTCAAAAATTTCTGTCTGGTGTTATGCATAATGGCCCCAACGTCCCCATGCCGGGCTGATCACGGTGAGGGATGAGCGAAATTTTTTTTCTCGTAAATCAGAAATCGGAACAAATTCCGAAATTTCGAGAATCGTAAATCGTAAACCGAAACACGTTTCGAAATTTCGGGAACACGAAATCGAAAAGCGAAACAAGTTCCAGAATTTCGGGAATCGAAAATAGGAAACAGAAACAAACTTCACAATTTCGATAATTTGAAACCCAGACAAGTTTAAAAACCTTGGACATCGGAAGTTGAAACAAGTTTCAAAACTTCGGAAATCGGATATCGAAACATGCTTCACATTTTAGAAATTGGAATTCACAAAAAGTTTCAAAGTTTCGGGAATCGGGAATTTAAACGAATTCCAAAGTTTCGGGAATCGGTAGTCGGGAATTGAAATAAATTCAAAGCTCTTAAAATCGGAAACCGAAACAAGGAATGTCGGGAATAGGAAATCGAAACGAGTTTCAAAATTTCGATAATCGGAAAGCTAAAGTTTCCAAAATTTCGGAAATCGGGAATCAGAAAGCCAAACAAACTCCAAAATTTTGGGAATCGGAACACCAAACAAGTTTCAAAGTTTCGGGCATCGTAAATCGGAAACCGAAACAAGTTCCGAAATTGGGAAGTCAGAAACCAAAACAAGTTTCAACCTTTCGGGAATCGGAAGTCGGAAACTGAAATAAATTCAGAGCTCTTGAAATCGGAAATCAAAACCAGTTTCAAAATATCGGGAAACAGAAGTCGAAGCGAGTTTCAAAATTTCGATAAACTGGAATCGGAAATCGGAGGTTTCCAAATTTTGGAATTCGAAAAACAGAGAGCGAAACAAGTTCCGAAATTTTGGGAATTGGAAACCAAAACAAGTTAAAAATTTCGGAAATCGAAAATTGAAAAATGTTTCGAAATTTAGGATATCGAAAATCTGAACAAGTTTTAAAATTCGGAAATCGAAACAAGTTCCAAAAATCCGGGATTCGGAAATCAGAAAACGGAACAAGTTTTAAAGTGTTGGGATTGGCAAAACGGAAATTTCAAGATTCCGAAAATCGTAAACCGAAACAAGTTTCAAAATTTCGGGGAATCGAAAATCGAATCAGGCTTCAAAATTCCGGTTATCGGAAATCGAAACAAGTTTTAAAATTTGGAAATTGAAACATGTTTCAAAATTTCGGGACTCGGAAATCGGAAACCAATACACGTTTCAGATGTTCGGAAATCGAAACAAGTTTCATAATTTTGAAAATCTTCAAATTTTTGGGAACCGGGAATCGGAGACCGAAACAAGTTTAGCTGTTGTGGCAATCGGAAATCTGAAAAAGTTTTATAATCTCCGAAATCGGGAATCAGAACAAGTTTCAAAATTTCAGGAATCGGAAACCGAGACAAGTTGTGAAATTTCGGGAATCAAAAATCGGAGGCCGAAACATGTTTCGAATTTCCGGGAATCGGAATTCCTAGTCCTTAAAACCTGCGAAAATCAGAACTCGGAATTCGGAAACGGGGAATCCGCTCATCCCTCATCCCGCAACGATGGTCTGTGCGAAGCTATGTTCTTCTCAAGGGCTTACCGTTGATTAAACCGATAACTGGAGCATGAAATTTTTCCTAGCTGATTCATAAAATGCAGCAACTTTTTAGTAATGTAAACAATCTGTTAATATATAGAAAGTGTATGGTTTTGAGTCATGCTAATGACTATGCATTAATACATATGACTCAGCTGGTTAGCATACCATGCAACATTCTATGCCCAAATTCGGCAGAGCATCCAGAATTCTGACCCTAAGATCCTTGATCAGGCAGCTATGACTCCAACGTCCATTTTCTCCCTAATGTTTATGGAATTTCCATCCTCCGCGGTCATTACTCATCAAAATCAATCATTACTCGTACACATAACGCCTTCCCCATTAGTTTCTAGTCTCCCATATTCATTTATCGATTTGTGACTTTTACCATATTTTCTAGTGTCAAATAACCTACCTCCATACTGCTCTGAGTCTCCTCTATACGTTCCTTCTTCTTCATTTTGTGGATGTGCATGTGTAATTCCAGCTCGTCAAATGTGGCATACGAGTTGGGACATTCTGTACAGAGGTAGCAGCAATCGCTGGACATCCCTGTAGATCAAGTTAGACTATTATGTAATCATATTATAAGGAAAAGAAATTTGCGAACAGACCAAGTACCATAATCATATCAAGACAGAAATTATTGCAGTATGGCGGAAAAAAGTGAAAACTTTTAGCGAAATGGCGAAAAACGGCCGAAGCGCTGTGTAAAACTGAGGATAATCGAGATGAACCTGTTGTTTTCTCACATTTATTTTCCGGGGGAAATTCTCAAAAAAAAATGGGTGGACAACTGAGCCTGAATTCTTTGAAGAGGGTAAACCTCAAATCTGACATTTGGTGCCTCGGAGGAGTAATACAAGAAAAATAAGGAGATGTTTTTTCTCTTGTGAGCTCCTTCAGGAGAATCTCCTCCGTAAAGAAGAAAAGCTCTCCTATACATAGACATGGAGAGAAAAATGGAGGGTAGCAGGAAGAATGGTACCGTTTTGGGGACCCATGGTTTCAAAAATTGAATGTTTATGGCTTCTCAAAACTTCACATAGAAAATGTTTTCAGAAAGAAAGTGCCCATAATACACAGAAGAGGAAAAGAGAGGAAGGGCACAGGTGACGGAGGTGATGGAGGAAAGAACAGGAGGCAAAAGGAGGCCAGAGGGAAGGGCGAGGGAGAGTAGTTGGAAGAGAAAGACATACACACATATAGAGTAAGGAAGGAAGGGAGAAAGGAGTAGAGAGATAAGGAGGAAAAAAAAGTGAGTAAGAGAGATGGCGAGGGAGATGAGGAAAGAAGCAGCCGGAGGGATATAATGAGATATGTATGAAGGAACGAGCGAAGAGAAAGATGGAGAGAGATAGAAGGAAGTAGAGAGAAGATCATAGACAGGAGAAGTTATAGGGTGGAGTAGAGGGAGAGAGGAGAAATAGAGAAAGAGAGAGGATGATAAAGTGAGAGAGAAAAAGAGTAAGAGAGGAAGGGAACGGGTAAAGGAGAGAGAGAGCGTTAGAGGGGATGGTAGAATGGAAGAAAGGTACGCGGAAGAGTGGGATGAGGCAAAACAAACAGAGAGTGCATGGTAGTGAAGGAGATGGTTGGAAGGGAGACAGTAGAGAGAAAGGTGAGATTGAAAAGGAACGAGAGAAAGGAAACCAGGAAGGAAGAGGTAGGAGAAGAGAAGGAAAAGGAGTGGTAGAAAGAGCGAGTGGTCGAAGACGGAGAGAGAGAGGGGAAGGTGAAGAGGGCGAGCAGAGAGGAGAGAGAGAGAGAGAGAGAGAGAGAGAGAGAGAGAGAGAGAGAGAGAGAGAGAGAGAGAGAGAGAGAGAGAGAGAGAGAGAGAGAGAGAGAGAGGAAGGAGCGGGGAAAGATAGAGAAAGGAAGGTTGAATGTTACAGAGGGACGGGGTAGATGGGTGAGACTGAGAGCGAGACGATTGGCAGAGAGTGGTAGAGAGTGATAGGGGTAGACAGCGAGGCAAAGGGGGAAGTGGGGAGCGAGGGAGAGCGAGAGAGTGGAAGAGCAGGGTATGAGAATACGTAGGAGAAAGAGGGAGAGAGAGAGGCAAGGAGAAAAAAAGGGTCAGGAGGAGAGACAGAGCGAAACTTGCGGGGGTAGACAGACGGAAGAGAGTGGTCAGAGGAGGGACAAGTAGTGAAATCTGTAGTGAATTAAAAAAAAAAGAAAGAGAATGAGGGAAGGAGAGAGGATACATGGCTAATGGAAGTCATTCGGTAACATTCATGATGACAATGAAATTCGGATGAAAGTGCTCAAAGAGGATACTAAAAATCTTTAGGTCGTGAGGAAGACATATAGGGAGGAGTAGAGTGGGAAGAGGGGGGGGGGAGAAATTGGGAGAAGGGAGAAATAGAGAATGGGGTACGATGACAAAGAGAGAGTGAGAGAGAAATAAAGATAGACTGTGATTCAGGATTAAACAGTGAAATTCAGGATTAACACACGCTATAAATAGCAAAAATAGCAATGACGGAACTGAGAACATCGAACAAAAGTTTTTTTCAAAGATTAAACTTGTAGCCCACTTCTTCATTTTCTATTTTTAAAAATTTTTAATGGCCCATTTTCCAAAAAAGTGGAGACCTAAGTAGGCTTCTAGAGCCGAAAATCAACCAAGAGGAAGTTTCAAACGTGAGGAAAACGATTCTAGAGAGTGTGTGATACGTCTTTCAGGCTTCCATTGTTGCACATCTATTGTAAAAAAATACAGAGCACGTCAAAAATAAGTTTGGACTAATCCGAATTAAGGTTCACAGAGCAATTTAATGTGTTTTGTTAGGTCACATGCTCACACTGCTATACAACCACCGCCATCAGAATCATGGCGGACGACGTTCGTTCGGGTCCGGGGTGGTGTGGGAAGTGAGAAATTCGTCAGAAATACAGGCATGCTCCAAATGAATCAGCCATCACACAGCACACATGCAATGTGTGTGCGTGATGGTATTGGTATTGGTCACTTATCAATAACACCACACATACCAATATCGCCTCTACCAGTTAGCGTGGGTGCTCCTGAAGATGCTTTGAGCATGCGCTATCACTGGCGCAAAATCAAACCTGTGGGTATTTATATCATAAATATAAGGTGAACCTGAGAAATGCGAACCTTAACCCAGGATTAACAAGGATTGTGCCATTTTTCTACAATGAGGGGTAGGGATAGCGAAGAAAATTTTTGACAAAAACGTTTTTCCTCATCAAAGGTAATTTGTAGGCTAACATTTTCTCCAACGAAGTTCGCGAAAAGTTCGTATAGACTAGTTTTTTTTATTTTGTGGTGCTTGGCGATTTTGACTACTATCAGGCACTGTTAAAAAAACAATTTTCTTCCATAGTTCTCGATTTAATGAGCTTTTGGAATGTGGAATTTCGGAGAGAATTCTAAACCAACGATTTTTTTCGAATTATTGCATTTCGTACAGCAAAGAAATTTTTCCGCATAGCGCTGAAAGTAGAGATTTATTTTTCGGATAACTCTCGGGAAGACTGATTTCTATTTATGTGATCGAATATTCGAATATCGTCGCATGAAGGTGGTCGAATCTCAGGAAAAACCTTTTGTCAATCAATGAAAAGGAGTGCTTCGATCCCGCGGATAGACCGCACACTTCAAAGGTACCGTACGCGCAGAAAACCGCTTATCATTTTTTCATGTTTTTGTGTAGCTTGGTCTCTCAAGTGAAGAAAAGTGTCGAAAGGGCCCATGAAAAACCTCCATTTGTGAAGGACATGCAGTTTGAGTCCACTAAAAATTCAATTAGAATTTCGCGCCAAAATCGTTTTTTAAAAATTTTCTGCATTTGGAGATTGTGCCGTAACTGTTTTTCGTGTTGTACGACGGTCGCATCAACATTCTATAAAAAAAGTGGTAGATGACCAGTGACTGGTGACGGATCCTAATCTTTAGCCTCTTCCAATCTCATAACCCTACGTTTTTGAAGCGCTGAAGTTTACAGTTGTGGTCTGCCGGGCTCATTCATCAAATTGAACTTGTAAAATTGAAAATGGTTTGGGGCGCCAACGATGCCTTTAAACTACCAAATGAGTCAAACACAAAAAACCGATGAACGAATGATGCGAAACTCAAATTTTCTAAAGTAATTGATTTTCCGTATGCTCAAATATTCGCTTAAAGGCAGTGGTCGCGATCAAATATGTTTGTTGTCTTTTTCTCTCTAAACCCTTTTCTGGGTCTCGAGTAGTAGGACCTATAAGAAAAAATCGCGAAAAAAACGCTGGTCTGGGCCACACTTGAAGCCTGAACTTCCTTGTCTTTTGATGGTGGACGAGCCCACCCCACATCATCGGCATCGATGATCTCTAATATCGAGAACATCAGCTGGCTTGAAATCGAATTTCAATCAATGAACCTCCGAATTTATGTACACATTATACTTGTTCCGAATCGAATAATCGGATGAGTATCCGACTGTTTCAGTCGGATAAAGAAGTCGACTTTTTATTCGAAAAGTCGGATATTCGAAAAAGTGCTATATCCGATTATAGTCGAAAATTCGAATATTCGAAAAAGTGCGATATCCGACTACAGTCGAAAAGTCGAATATTCGAAAAAGTGCGATATCCGACTACAGTCGAAAAGTCGAATATTCGAAAAAGTGCGATATCCGACTACAGTCGAAAAGTCGAATATTCGAAAAAGTCCGATATCCGACTACAGTCGAAAAGTCGAATATTCGAAAAAGGGCGATATCCGACTATAGTCGAAAAGTCGGATATTCGAAATGAATTTCATTTGGAACAAGTATAGTACACATCTAAACAAAAACATTGACTGAAGTGCTTGCTTTCATTGCTCAACTGTTTTATTAGGTAAATTTGCATTTATTTCTTCCTCTGAGTGTCGATGATTTTTGAATGCTTGGCATGAGACTGTGATCTTTCTGTGCACGTGTGCACGAGCTGGAAGTTTAGGGTCTTAATAACTCTAATTCTAGCCCGTTTTTTACCGCGCTACCTTCATAGTTTTTGAGCTGTTTTTGATCCAAGCTAATTTTTGTAGTTTTTTCGATAACGTTTTCCATCGTGACCACTGCCTTTAAGCACGTATGTCTGCTATACTAAACTAGAATTAGGGTCAAATAATAGTGACTCGAATATCTGATTGATCCAGAAACTCTTACTTTGTTTACGTTGAGTATTAGAACAATCCAGAATTTCAAGGTATCCACTTTTGCAACTGCTTGACCCATTTTTCAATTGCTTTCTTCTTATCTTCAATTTACTCTAAAAAGCGGGAAAGATATATTTTTTTATTAAAAAATAGAATTCAGTTGACGGTGTTCGCTTATTGAATCACAAAAACATTTCTTAAGATTATTCAATGTAACATAGACTCTCACTCGAAAAAATAGAGTTAAGAACTCGAAAAAAAAATTCGCACCGTGCTCGCGCTAAAGCACAAAAGGTTCACGATGATTTTTGAACCCGAGTTTTCTACTCAAAAAAATACGTTGGCCACCAAGTGTTACCAAAATTACGAAGAAACGGCTTGAAACGCACTAAAACGTCTTTTTTCCAGTGGCATTATTTTCTGGTCTGGACTAGTGTCCGATTGGATGAACACGTTCACGGTGGTTGTCACCGGTGAAAATGGGTTTTATCGAAAATGGAAGAGTATTTTAGGCAAAAAAGTATTAGTTAGGGTTCGAAGGAAAGAACAGAGCCACGGAAAGTAGCGAATTGCAAAATACGGCTCCACAAGAGATTTCATTGGCACAACCAGCAGTTACAGTGAGAGTAAAAAGGTGGGGTGAGAGTGAAGGATTTGGTGCCCTTCTGGGGCGTTTTTCTCGATTTATTCGTCATTTCAGTTTTACCCGGGGGCCAAACAATCGATGTAGCGATTAACCTCAAAATCGAAAATTATCGTGAAGACTGCCTTTAACTCATGGATGAACACTAAATCCTAAAGAAAAAGCGTGCGAGCCAACATCTGGCCCTAATGTGACCTAGCCCATCCATTAACCACGAAACGAAAAACAGTGCAAAATTACTCATATGTGGGCGGGGCATTCAGAAAACCATCACTTACACACTCTCGTGTGTGTGTACGCATGCCACGCCCCTCGGCATGCTTGGAACTCATGGCGAAATGGATTTTTTAGCTGGAATGACCGCGTAGCCGCTGATGAGTAACCCATGGAGCATGAGTGTCTGTGTGAGTGAGCGAAGCACAACCATCACCACCATCAGCAGCAGCAGTTGGCCGACGACAGCACTTTGAATGAATCAGCCGTGTGGCGACTTTCACTGTTTCCTACGGCTTCCCCCCCACCCGTCGACAGCGCGAGAGCCTTGTCTTCCGGGAGGATAATGTGTTTTTGATCGCGGCTGGAGATTAGCGCCACCGACGCGCATGAGACGTCCATTGACAGCTACAGTATCCACATGTTGCGAACACATTCGGCACACATACAGACAGTAGACATTCCAACCAGAAGCAAAAACCAAGTCGGATCAGATTCCAGATGAACAAAAATCGAAAAAAACAAATCACCGGATAGATCCCATTTGGATCAAATAATAGTTCGGTAGGAATTTTTCGAAGCCATTAGACTCGTACGTACAGCAGCCTTAACCATTCATAAGGACCTTTATTTGGTGAAGCTTCTAGAATTCTATATCTAACCAAGAAAAAAACCTCCGCAATCGTTTGCACTCCTACTAAACCGTTTCTGAGTGCATTCAAATGTTGTGCATATCCGAGAATTTGGATGAAACTCCTATAAGCGTTACCAAGATATTGATGAACCTAGTCCAGATATGGGCTTACGACGCTAGTTTTTGAATAACCTAAGCATTCGAATATTCTGAAATATTGCATTTCCGAAACTCATCGCGAATGAATTGAATAACGGGTTTGAAGATTTCCGGAAAGATACTCTTTCATTCCTTGTTTTTTTTTGTTTTTTAAGTCACACTTCTAGGTTTTTTTTCTTCAAAATTATGGTTTTTTTTTCAAAATTTCGATTGAATGGATTTTTTTCTTATTAAAGTAATCTGAATGTCGAGAGCTTAAAATTTAGAATGGGAGCTTTTGTTTATACCTTTTGTTGAGTTTCTATCCCTACCCTTTCCAGGAATTTTTAATAAATCTGTTGATTTTTTTTTGATTTGATGTGATTTATTTATGACCAATACTCATGAGTAAAAAATGAAGAAAGAAGATTAACTAAAACGGTTAACAAGCAACACGAATATCTCTAGAATCCACAAAAAAAAGCTGAGTATAGAAATAGATCTTATCCTTCCGATAACAATGAAAGGATTTTTAAACAGCGTCCCAAAACTTGCAAAGAAATGAGTTTCTCGAATATGATCTTTCAAAACTACTGAAGACATGCTTTTTTCTGAGCAAAAGCATTTCACAAGATTTTGTTTAACAATTTATTTTGATTAAAATTTTCCGAATCCTGGAATCACTTATATGTACACCATTGATTGACTCCGTTGAATTTTCCATTCTCCAGATTTTATTCGAAAAGCAAACGGAATTTCTCAAAAGTTCTCAGATCACAACAGGAGAATAAATACCGTCAGACACTTTTCTTTCAGTTTAACTGTTCAAATACAAAAGTCGCCTTAATTGCCCGATTACTCAAGAAATCAAGTATTTCGCAAAAAAAAAAGCAAAAAAGCTGAAGACTGATTTAAAACTGAAGTGGAAAAGAAGTGATTGATTATTCCGAACCAATTGAATTTTCGGAAAATTAACTATAATCGAAATTCTCGAACAATTCGAATAGTTGAATAAAACAAAAAAAATGAAATTTATTAAGTCTACAGCGCCATTAAATTATTGTGCATTCTGCAATTATGCAATTTCCCATTTTTATCTCTTGAGCTCTCAACAAAATACCGTCCTGTTTGAGAGTTCAGTTTTTTTCAGTCGTATTTTCAAGCCTGATCGATTCTCCGGTTCCTCTAAATCCTCCATTTCCGGTGGAACTACATTGAAACTTATTTAAAGATAGAGGGAATCTTTCTACACTCCTTTCAGAAGAATATTATTGGCTAATATCTCTGCTGGCCACACGAGGATTTCTAAAAATTTCTAATTCGAGAAACCCTGATCAGAAAGCCTCCGAATGTAAATAGCCACTGTATCTCAAAAGTGTAGTTTCTAGATCCTCTAAAAATCCGAGTAATATCAGGATTTCGAGGAATATCCCATACGTTCGGATATCTTGAAGCAGTCTAATCGGATGTAAAATAAACGGACAGTATGATGTTTTTTAGAGGAAGATAGTTGAAGAGTAGTGATCCAACCAAGAATCCAAACTTTTCTCAAATCTTTCAGTTTGGCCAGCCTAGCAAATATTCTCCTTATCAATTTTAGTGCAGTGAATGGACAGGGCGCGATTAATGCGGCTGGCCGAACGGCGTCCGCGATACCACCGGCCAACAGGGTTTCAATCGTGTTCGACGATCTTCCTCCGCAGCCTCGTCCACTCATCAGACTAAAACTCACTATATAGAGTGGCAATGCACTTGAAAACCCCGGTCACTTTTGTGCATGCATGCTCATAAGGGGATTAATTCCTGGCGGCGCAAGTACGAATATGTAAACTCAGACTAAAATAAGCTAATTTGTTGGGAGACGAGAAGAGAAAGGAAGTCAAAAAGCTTTTTGAAGTCAAGGTTCTTTTGTCCTCGAGCAATGTCATTCACAAAGTCTGGGCCCGATTGCTCACTAGGTGATGCAGCCGAAGACTGGCAGGTGGAATTCAGGAATATGTCTGTAGGCTATCTACTCCTTATGAATGAGGAACAGCATGCGTGCAGCGCTAGCTAGGAAGTGAACATACGCTGGCGTGTCGTAAGAATCAGACGATACTCCATGGACGTTCGATACATCTATCGACGATACCTTTCCGTGAAGCTTCATCGTAAATCTTCTGCAGCGCCCCTGACAAGAATTCCACATGGTCTTTCCAGGCTTTTTTCAAATTCCTGCTCCTGAATAGTTCAGAGACGGGCATAACATGTAGCTCCAAAAAAAAACGGTGCAGTAAGCATAAGTTCGAAAGTTCAAAATCAGCAGCGTACAGGAAGTCACACCGTTGTGGACAAAGGGCGTTGGTGGCACGAGTGGTGGAGGGCAAGTGGATAGGGCCGAGCCGGCCGGCATGTACTCACAGAGAGGGTGCTGGTAGCTTCTTTGTGCTAGTTGTGGGCTTGTATGACCGAATGTTTGTGATGTCGTCGGGGGATCGAAGAGTTGTTAGGGATGGGGGTGGAGTTGAGGTGAGGTCAAGCTGCGAGTCAAGTATACACAGCTAGGAGTGGCAGCCGCACAAATAACGTGTCCGACTGTGTGTGTGTGTGTGTGCGCGCGTGTGTGTGTCACTACGGGGTGCTACCGTAATCAGGGCTACTACTAGCTTATTTGGGCTGAGAGTTGAGTTCTTGTTAGGGTATGGATATGGTGGAAAGAAACGAGTGAATAATCGGACTGGAATCAGCCACAACAAAATTTAAAGGATCTTAAAAGGTAAGACGAGCTACGTATGAGCGGCTTATCCGCTTTTCGCCCATTTGCTTCATTATCGGTTAGCTGTTCTTCTAACAATAAGCATCGGATAAGCGAAAAATGGATAGAAATCGGCTCAAAAATTTTTCATGTTTCGATTTACATGGCATTCGCGATAACGTCGAAGCTCGTCCGACACGTCCGACTAGAAGACCCATACTAAAATAAACTTATATCGGTAGTGGGCAGACATGAGGCACTTCAAAACTCTCTCACACGGTTTCATTCATATCGAAAATCTCAGTTTCAATACCCATTGTGTTGATTAGCCGTGGTGCGCGCGGTCTCTTAGGGTTCGTTTACACTTCTGTGCGAAGTGCAATCCTTCAGTATCGATCGCGCCGCGCCGCGTGATCAATATTACAGAAATGCACTGTGACGCGCCGCTCGGCGGCGAGAGTATAAACGACCCCTTAGGCGTCATTTATAGTCCTCACCGCAAGCGCGGGACGAGCGGGAAGCCACTATGAAATCTCCGGCGGCACCGCCATGGCGGTGCGGGTGAAAGTCGGGCCTTTACTGTGACATGCACAAAATTTCCTGGCTTGCATTTGCGTGAGCGGTAGCGCAGGATAGTCCCAGAATTATTTATATTGGAGTGGACTCAAATCGAGAAGCAAGTATTGATTGGAACGGTTAAACCGCCACGGCGGTTTTGCCGGTGGACTATGAAAATTCTCACCGCGCGTAAAAAAGTTTGATACTCCACCGCTCGTCACGCACGTGCCGCGCTCGCGGTGAGGACTATGAATGACGCCTTAGGCATAGTGCACACTTCGCGCGACGGGCGATGTGACATAGTGTTTGTCATACAAATCGACCAAAAGTCGATATTGCTGATATGTACTGTCGCTGTCGCGCGTCGCGGGAACTATGTACCAAGCCTTGAGCTTTGAGAAGTCGCTCTCAGCTAGTGGGCGCGGTATCATTCGATCGATAGCCATCGTCCCATCGTTTTCCCGCGCGTCACTTTTTCCAGGGTTGTAGGCGCGCTACACACTGAGGGAGGAGCTCGGACGAGTTTTGCGTTCTGATGCGACTTGCGCGGCAAAGAGCAGGTCTGTCTTTCTACTCCACCGCTAGAGCGCGTTTACCATAAGCTTCCGAAAATTTTAGCGACGGTTTTTTCCTAATTGAATGACACAGACCATATGCATTTTGTTCTGGAATCATTATTTCTGTTATACATAGCAGATTACGCAATTATCTGCGTATCTGATCCGTTCTTAAGAAAAATTTCACAGTCGATCCATAACACGTGGTTTTCAAATTCGCATCAATAGCACTATAGCTAATTTAGATCTAAAACTGCTATTTTGTTACAAGTGGCCTGTGACTTTACCGCAAGCTACGCGTAGCCTTCATGTAACTTCTTGTGATCATGTACCAAGTAACTTGTTGTTTCCCCTACTTTATGATGTAAGCGAACTCTGCTTTTGCATGCAACCCAAGTTGTTGGGCAAAGCAAGTTATCTGCTATAATAAACACAATGAGTTAACCGAAGACTTTGACCAGCTCCTTCAGAAGTTCCACCAGATCAAAAATGAATCATGTGTCTAATTCGAAAACTTTTGGCTACGGAGCGTGTAATTTGGCTCTTTTCGCACATGTTTCGGATTTGCTAAGGCCCTGATAATACTCTGATTAGATGATTTAGACAGATTGAACCCTTCACTGAAACCGTCGCCTCCTTCTGACAATCAAAAAGTCAGTTTTTTTCAAAAGAGCTGATTACCCTATTGAACGGTCATATCGCCCCGAAAGCCCTGCCTGAGCTCTGCCTGTTCACATACTAAAATGTCGAGTTGAGAGATCTGCCATTGCTAAAGGACGCATAGAAATGGATTTGGCCCGCTGGCCAACAGGCGGAGCTTCCGGGTTAAAAATCCTCGTTTTGATTGACAACAGGGGGCGAGTCCCGACATAATGACTTCTGGGCTCCTTTTTTTTGGGGGGGGGGATGGCCATAAGGTATATCTCGCCTCTGACAATGAGTGTATGTGATCTCCAAAAAAGACGGCGAAATCCTGTCATTTTTGGAACACAATCTTTACCCAGAATATTTATATCCTTCTCTATCCGGAACCTCCATTTTCCTGCTCAATGTAGTATTCCAAAATGATAGGGTCACAGTATTTTTGCCTCACCCTGAAAGTGCTGGAATGTTTCTCTTTCGCCATACATGTAACGGACACTACGGGATGCGCAGCTCCAAAAAAGGCCGCCGCGAAACGAGAGTGCGTTTCGATGTATTCCATTCATGATGAGAGTGAATCGTAGCGAAACGAACATCGAACACAGAAGGAACGGATGGTGAAGAAGAACAAGAACAAGACGACGACGACCACCCCGAACCCATCCCGAACAAAGGAATTTTGAAATGGACCACACACGAACAGCGAGAAACACACAACTAAACACGCGCAATTCACTGCGTGGCGAAGCTTTTCATATGCGCCAGAAAAACCATCACCACGCGTACGCAGACTTGAACTGTTAAGGGAAGAAATATGTGAATAGCCCTGAATGGTATGCTTTCGGATTCGAGTCACATATTGAGGAAGGAGGGGAGGAAATGAGACGGAATGCTGGACAAAAGTTTGATATTTGTGTCCGTCTACACTCAACAGCTTTCGAACAAGTTATCCGCAACGTCAGCGCATGTTGCCTTCAAATTATGCACAGCTTGCTGTATTTGTATAGCAAATGTGAAACTCGCCTCTCTCAATACTTTACAAAGCATGCCTGCTCTAAACTTGCGTGTAACCTATAATACCATACACGGCTAAACAAGTCACCTGCTAAATCAAACGCTGCAAGCTCCGTAAAGGCTCCAAGCAACTTGTTCGAAAGTTGTTTAGCACTGCGCTTATCTTGCAAGTATGTTGTTTTTTTTTTACATTTGTACTTAGATACTTTTGAGTACACGTTATCTGTGATTTGAGCGCAACTTACTGAGAAACTTTGTAGTAAAATTAACATTACTTCCAGCCTCTACGCAATACAATGTGTTTGGAATTGCAGTCAGCATGTCGTGCCTATGTTACGTGAAGGTTAAGCGCATGCTTGTAACATGAAATAATAGGGATGATACGCTACTTGGGAGTATACGCTGCGTGGAGCCTTTAGATAAGTTGCGCTAGAGTCCAAGTAACCTGGTCCTTTGTTGGGTAGAAAAAGAGTGAATACAGATACATAAATTAACGAATAAAATAAACCAAAATAATTGAATAAAAAAAATTCATCAAATAAGAAAATAAAAAAATAATTAAAAATAAATAAATAAATAAATGAATAAACACATAAACAAACCAATAAATAAATAAATTAATTAATTGATCGAAAACTTTAAATCTCATCGACGGCTGGCGCGGGCGTTTTAAATCTCATTGGCAGCAGCCGGTATGGTAAGCTGACTCGCTGCGCTCTTCTTTCGGCATGAATCGAACGCGACCGCCCGCGCTGGCCGTTGGTGAGATTTGAATGTTTTTGCTTGGGGAGACAAGCCACGGACCTCAATGTAGATCAGTATTAAAATGAGAAAATAAATGAACGATTAAATAAATAAACATGTAAATCCACATAAAAAATTAATAAATAAGTAAATATCCTCTGGTTGGAAGCCAAATTTACTCTGTTCCTTTGCGCACTTGTGCGGAGCGAGGGGAGAGACAGCGAAAAAGTGTGGGGGAAAGGAGACGCAGCAAAAGCGCGCGGACGCGCGCATGGAACGGAAATAAATTTCACTCCGGAACAAAAGATAAATAAACGACTAATTGAATAAATACTCAAATAAATAAGAAAATGAATCATAATATTAATAAATAGGTAAGTACATGAGGAAATTTAATAATAATTGAAAAAGTCAACAACTAAATATTTCGCAAAAGAACACATAAAAATAAACAAGCAATTGGGTGACTAAAATAATAGATGGCAGATAGATAAGCGAATAGTAGATTGATAAATAAACAAAATAAGTAAATAATGAATATGCAGGCAAATGATTGAAAATATATTCAAAGCTCTGACAGCTCAATCAGTGACAGTGTCATGTCAAATATCAAAATCATAATCATGATCAAATAAAGAGTAAAATAAATAAATAAATAAATAAATAAATAAATAAGTATATAAATTAATAAACAAATAAGTAAAAAATGAATAGATATTTTTTCAATAAATTGATTATTTCAATATAATTTTTTCAATTATCAATTATTTCAGTAAATACCTTAATTAGTGAACAAGTAAAAACAACTAAGTATAAAACTAAACGAAGTTTGATTGACATGAATAATTGAGTGAATAAATAAATAATTATACGAAAAAATTTAGACCTTACACAACAAGAAAAATAGTGGGCTCGGCACCCATTTTTAATGTTGAATTCCATCCCATGATTTAGGATATTAATATACTTCGAGTGAACACGGTATGCTATAAGGTATAAAAACTGTCAAAAGTCTGTAAACAAAAGGTAATTAAGGCTCGCTCGAGAAGTCTAGGGTCTTTTACTAGCTTTATTCTTAGAGAAATAGGTCAGGACTGACAAGGGTTGTGCGGGCTGGGCGAGAGAGGGTGAACCGTGAGGTCCCGAAAAAGAACCTGAGTCGGGTGAAAGGGGGAAAAAGGATAGTGTTGAACTCATGCGCCGACGCTGCGTGTGCTGGTCGGTTCGCGTGAGTTGAGCTCCGGTGCGCGCACACGCACGGGAGCTCTCAAACAGAGAGAAAAGCGAATGCAAACAGCTACTGAGCCCCCACCTCGTCCTACCCACTAACCCTTGTGCTGAGCGTGAGCACGCAGACCCCCATGGGTGCACACCAGCTCTATTCAGGGTGAGAACTCACGTCATTCCCTCCCTGTATGTACGTTATGCTGCCGCTTGGCAGAGATAGACGAAGCAGATGAGGAAGCTTTGAGAAGCCTGGGTTCTCCCGCAAATATGTTTGTCTAGGGGAATCGCCCGCACAGGAAGTCCTCATTTTTTGATAACCGTTACTGAGAGACATTTTTTAAAGCTACTTAAGACTTACTGGGTCTGTTTTGCAAGCAACTTGCTTTGTCCAGTGTTTTCATATTGCAAACAAGTTCAAAACTTGCATGTAGCATAAACTGGAATAGAAGTGCAAATTACTTGCAAGTTACGCGCAGTAAGTTGCGTGCAACCCCCAAGCAACTTGCGCTCATGTTACATGTAACTTGTTCAAAAATCCTGACTGAAGCTAAGTATGGCTATCTACTCCTAATCAGGTACCTAGATTTCGATGCACCTCGAAACCTGATAATTGGCTACAGTTTTCGAAGATGCCCGTATGTGTCACTTTTTTTGTTCATTTGGGACATAATGCTTGAACCATCTTTGATGGCTAATCTCAGTCACCTTTAAACAAAAGGATTAGCAGAATAATAAGTCTGACTACCTTAGAAACCTCGAGCCGGTTACATATGGTCTGTGTAACTCACAAGGGAATGACCAGACCTGGCCGCCGGATTCACCCATGAGACCAGGTTTTTCTGGTCGAGTCGACTACCTCCCGGGTAGTCATAAAAACCCTATCCTAGCTGTCCGAGCAATAGTAAAAGAAAAAGTTATGTGCGTAGAAGTTGCGAGCTCTGTAGGTAAAATTAAATTTATCTGTCGTAAACTGTCTTTATCGTCCGAATCATCGAAAATGTGACTCATATTTGTGTTCAGCGCCTCAAGTATCTCCTTTGAAAAAAGTTTGTGCAAAAAATTTTTTTCTCGAATTTTTTGAATAAAAATTTTTTATCAATACTCGGGCAGCTCAAGTAGGGTCTATACAAGTTCCCGGAAGGTAGTCGATCAGAAAACCGTGGCTACTTGCGTAGTTCTGGCAGACAGGTCTGGTCACTCCCTAGTGAAGTAGGAAGCCGTGACGCTGCTTGGCGGTAAAGTTTTCGCTCGGGAAAGGGAAGGGAAGATGGCTATCGATCGATTGCTTTCATGCCCGATTGCTGAGCGCGGCTTCCCAGTTGAGAGACACGGACGATACATACACGAACCTTTAGGGCAAGTTAGTAGCAATACTTACCTAATTTTCTGAGTCTTTCTCGCAAGTAACGTGTTTCACCATTACCTTAAGGGAATGCAAATTTGGGAGCTACCTACAAGGTAAACACCATCAGTGGATTGTTGGCCCAGAACCGCACCGAACATAAATCGGGGTTCGGCTCTTTCTCCCAATCTCCGGACACTGCTGCTGCTTTTGAGGCGAACTGTAGGAGCCCGCACAGCAGCAGCAGTGGCCCGGAAAGCAACGGAGGCTGGCCCACAGATTGGGAGATTGAGCCGAATTGTCAGGCTAATTGGGGACCGAGAGTCGTCTGAGCAGTAAGCTGTATGAATCTGTCATGTAACTGGTTCAGAGCAGGGAAGGGCGGGAATTTTTTTCTGAACTTCGGAAATCGGAAGGACCTTCTCAATTTCGGAAATCGGAATTCGGAAATCGGAACGCCAAAAACCATCGGAAATCGGAAATCGAAAATACGTTCAGTGAAATTCTTAACTCTCCCCTGGTGACTGTGCGTACCAGAAAAACTTGAACTTATCCTTATTTACTGAAAATTTTCATGCAAACACAATTAACTCTGGCTTTGTGAAAAGTGAAAACGGACGTCGAATCCGAATTCAGCGCCCGAAATAACCCCTCGGGTTCGGCCAGGAAAAGTGTAAAAATTTCTAATCTCGTGAATATTTCCGATTTCTTCCGCATTTTCAGGCTTTTTTTCGGAAATCGGAAATCGGAAGGCCTAAAACCATCGGGGACCTGAAATCGAAAATCTGAATCCCGCTCATCCCTGGTTGAGAGGCTCCAGAGCATTCAGAATCTTTTAAATAAGTAGCCTGTGACCTTAGAAAACGTTCTTAGGAGGCTTGCCAAAGTCACAGACGGCAAGACGGCAAGGATTATTTTGCACACCACTATGAGTCAACGGAAAATGAGGTTCAGAATGACTCACTGCAGAATCGCAAAATCACAACTGTTCAATGGATAGAAGATAGCTAGAGAAACTTAGGGTTCAAGGATGAGTGGCAAACGGAACCGAATTCAATTAGGACACTTGAAGCCTTATGGCAACTTAGTTCATGTCCCGCAATTATGTTTTTTTGCCCATTATTTCATTTTACAAGCGTGTAGAAAGTCCTCATGTAACATTATATGGTGGGAAAATTAATTACCTAGATTCAGAAAGATGTGGGAGGCATTCAAGCAACCTGCAGCAAAGTCTCAGGTAACTTGTTCAGGGGTTCATGAGAGGTGCGCCACGTTTTCATTTTATCAGTGCAGAACTAGGATATAGGTCGTTTGAAAGAAGGCGTATCTGTTCTGAGAAGATTTTGAACAAGTTTGTTGGAGCCTTCATGCAAGTGGCTCATTTCATCTTGCAAGTAACTTGTGTTGTTCAATAATTTGTTTTGGGGGCAGAATCGAAGTTCATACGTAACATAAAATAATACGGAAACAACTAACTCACAAGAGAAACGCGGCAAGTTGTGTGATGCGTTCAGGTAACTTGCACCGAGTTCACATTTGAATCGCTCAGAAGATACGGACTATGAGGAAAAATGTACTACGGATTTTGAGAACAGTAAGATCACATACGTATGGATTGTCCGAAAAATGCTTAGTGAAATGCCTGATCTACGACTAAGGAATCATTGAGGAACCAGTTTTGAGCAAGTTGTTTGATGTCTCCACACAACATCTTGCGTTTATCTTTCACGTGACTAGCTTCGAAGGTCGTCCTAGATTTTGTGCGTGCAACATAAAATCTGCCCGAATAAGACTGTCCGCCCAGGCGGTCGGCGTGCTTGTCGAACTGTCACCGCGAAGGCATTGTCCGCAAGAGCCTTTGCGCGGCTACAAACAGCTGACTGGAATATCACTCACTAATCGTCTAATATTCTTGCTAATTGATTCACAAGTCCGTGAATTGTCGACTCTACTGCCGCTCAACACGCACGCCGAGCGCGTGGGCGGACATTCTCTATCGGATAGACTTTACAACAGTTGCCTGCGAGTTTAAAGGAATACGTCATAAAAAGCTTCCCAGCAATTTTTACAAGTTATAGGTAACTTGTTTTTAAGTTGCTGACTGAAAGCTTTTCTAAATTCCTTCTGCAAAAAGTTGCTAGTTTCAAGAGTTCCTATTGAGGAACCTTTGAACAGATTTCTCACCGATAACCTCAACGCAGGTAACTCGAAGCCTTAACGGAATTTTCTGCTTTCATGTTGCAAGTAACTTATTTTCCCATTATTTTAGGTTTTTTTGTGGACTTATATACTTTATGCTAACTTATGCTAATATGCTAGAAGTATATTTAATTCTTAATACGAACTTCAAAAGTAGGGTTCGCGATGAAAATGATTTTTGTGTTCTTTTCATGAGCTTTAAAGGCTGTGTTCATGATAATCTTTAATTTTGAGATTATTCGCAAAACGATTAATTGACCCCCGGGTAGAACTAAAATGACGGAGAGATCGCGAAAAACGGATCAGAAGGGCACCAAAATCTGTACTCTCACCACGCCACTTTGCTCTCACAGGAAGTGTTCGTTGTGAACATGAAATAATTTGTCGACCCGCCCTTCCCCATTTTCTGCTTTCTGTTGCCCAGTCCCTTGCTTCAGACCCTAACTAATACTGTTTTGCATAAAATATTTTCCTATTTTTAACTGACCCCATTTTTCACCGGTCCCAACCATCGGGAACATGTTCATCCAATCGGACAACTAGTCCAGGCCAGAGAATAATGTCGCTGAAGAACGACGTTTTAGAGCTTTTCTCGCAGTTTCTTCGTAATTTTCGTAACATTTGGTGGCCAACGCTCTGTTTTATGTGAAAAACTCGCAAACGAAAATCATCGGGAACGCTGCCTTTAATATGAAATGTAACATAAAACTATGGGAAAAACAAGTTTCTTGCTGGATAAACGCAGTTAATTATGCAAAAACTTCAAGCAACTTTCATTAAAGTTGAATGTAACTTGTTCAAAAGTTGTGGACAGAAAGTTACAAATTGGAATGCTTCCACTTCTAGTGCGTTCGTTTCTTTTTGAAGGATACAAACAAGAACAAGGCATCGACCGCCCAAACTTCCTACAATTTTGGGCGAAAAAATGTTAAAAACCCTAAATTATCGAATTACCCCTGTTTTGTGTCTGGTGCTCTTCGGAAATCCGTAACTGGAGATAGTTCTGGAAAAAAAACCTTGTTGTAGCTACAAATTCAAATCCAATGAGTTTCCCAAAGCTTCCACAGTAACATGTAGAAATGTTGCAGTAAAGCAATTTGCACAATGATTAAGAGGAGAGATGGAGTGGTATGACAGCAGCCGGAGCAGCAGCGGCAGCAAAAAGTGCAAGAACGAAGAGAAAAACTCGCTGTGAGAGGTGAAGAATCAGAGAGAAAAAATGTAAAAATCCCCACTGCCCCGCACTTGAGATGGCATGCTGAGACTGATCCTCGCACTCACAGTATCACATAGTCTGGGTATTACTGTAACATGATAGAGGGGGTGGGGGTGGGGATATGTGAGAAGAGTATGTGTAGACCGATCTCTCTGGATCGCTCTGAGTGACCGATCGACCCCAGCGGAGCCGGCAACAGCCGCGCGGCACCATGTGGGGAGGCCTGGCCTGGTCGGGGCCAGGCCACGCCGCGGCGTGAACTGTGTATGTGTGTGTGTTGGTGAGTGTAAGTGGGAAGATATGGCCCCCGGCACCCGCTTGCACCAGACTCCATATCGCCGCTCATAAGCGACCGGGAAAAAAACCAGAAAACGCCGCCGTGCCCTGTCCCCGAACAATTTTGCCAGTTACTGTAATAACGAGCTGGAGATTTGCTGGAGGACTCCAGTAGGTACATACCTCCTGCTGGCTGCAGGATCTGGAAGCAAGAGCAGACAGGCGTAATACACTTTGTACTTTAATTGTCTAGACTAAAGAACGATTAGTGGGTGTAAATCAGAGAAGAAAAATGATGCACTTTTCTTTTGATTCTCTCTTCCTCCTTGTTGGGGAGAGTGATATTTGAGGACGCAATATTTTACTCGCAAGGGGATTCATAGTGGTAGCAGCCACTTGAAAAGAAATGTATATTTCTCAAACCCCTTCTGGGAGTAGAATCCAAATATGCCTTCCATACAGGGTTCGGCACGAGTTCTGGGCAAGGCTAAATTTTCTTAGACCCCCTCCCTCTAAAAGCAAACATTTCACGATTTTCTCAGACCCCCTCCCAGAAGCGTTAATAGGTAAAAATTTAGGCTATTTTCTCGGAGCTTCTCCCAGGAGTGTCAGCTGTCTGTTTTTGTAGTAAAATTGAAATAAAAGGAACAACTTATTCCAAAAGATGTATAATTTGAAGAAGAACAACCATTTCAGAGAAAAAACAAGCCATTAACATTGCAATAGATTACAGGCGACGGATTGCATTAAGTTGCCTGCGTTTTTGAAGAACTTAGCTAAAGTAAGGGTTTTGACTATAGCGAAGGCTCTCCTAATGTTGAATGTATGACACATAGGTTTGAACGTGTATCCAGAAATTGTGAATGATTCCGGGTAGGAAGCTAAGGTATATATGTGGCGGAAAAGAAGCGTGGAGAAGATGAAGTGATTGACTGAGGTCAAGAATACGGGATGTCTCGAAGAAATAAACGTGTTTTCAAATAAATATGAGTTCGTAAATTCATTTGGCAAGTCCGAGAACAACATGTCTCTTCAGATATATGGACTTCTAGTTCGAAAGAGGGTCATCCTATCTGGTTACGTTGCGAATTTTATTATTTTTTATTTCGATTTTACTACAAAAACAGATAATTATTGTTCCTGGGAGGAGGTCCGAGAAAATCGCCAAAAGTTTGCTTTTAGAGAGGGGAGGTCTGAGAAAATTTAGCCTTGTCCACACCTCGCGCCGAACCCTGCTCCCGGTGGAGCTCAGACCTCCCTCCCTCCACCTTTGCGCAGCTCAGACCCCCCGGTGTGGATATCCACACCAAGCGCCGAACCCTGCTTCCATAGCTGCCCAGAATCACTTTGAATGAAGTCATAGGCGTTGTATACGCTTCGTGGATAGGGAGCGGTACCTAAAGACTGTCCGAATGAGACTGTCCGCCTAAGCGTTTCGCGTGCGTGTCGAGCGGTCGTCACAGAAATATTTTTTTGCGAGCCCTTCCTCGACTCATGTACAGCTGTCTGGGATATTATTCACTATCGTCTGATTGTCCTGCCAATCGATTTACAGGTCCAAAAAATGCCTTTGCGATGGCTGATCAACACGTTCGCGCACCGCGTGGGTAGACAGTCTCATTCGGACAGACTTCAAAGGATCGCGATTACCTAAAAGTTTGGGTAATGTGGAAAAAAGAAGTAAAGGAGGAGTAAGAACAGCAGGAACAATGAGAGCCTCGAAAATACTGAATTGGCTCTTTTCCGAGAAGCAATTTTACGAAAATCTTGAGTTCTCCAGATTTTTTTTCAGGATATGATTTCTTGATCTTTTTGAACCCTGAGCATCTTACTATGTGCACTAGGAAACATAAAAATGAAGGTTCCAGTGCGTTCATCTAAAACTGACAGACGCACATATATCCTTCTCATGTTAAAATCCGACGGGATAGCTAAGGGATCGAGGATCAGGGAAGGTACAATGGTCGACGAGTGAAGCGATTCACGCGGACTTGAAAGACCTGGTACCGCCCCTGGCACTGAGCATGAAACTCAAGAAGCCGTCAACCCCCGTCTCAGTGCACAGCAGCGAAACTCGTCATCAAGGCCAAGGGTACCGATAATGGAAGAGACGAGATGATCTGTGGAGTTCTAAAAGGAGAAAAAAAAACAAAAAAGTACACACGAAGCTCTTGACGATGACGAAGAGAAGATCGGAAGGCTAAGGCGAAGTTCCTATCTAAAAAGAGGAGTACGAGAAAAAGAAAATATTTTTTCAGTTCGAAATCTGTTGCGGAAGAAAAATATGTCTAACTCTCCATCGATTCGCCAATAGATTTAGCTTAAATAATATCACACCTCAAACCGAACTAGCCCCTTCCAGTCGTGGCTTACAGCAACAGAACAGCAAGTGCTGCTGCCTATGGAGTTGGAGATGCCATAGCCCTGTGGACCCAATCATAGATGGTCCTCATCTCGGCTGTCGTACTTTTTCTAGCATTCGGAACGTGAGAGTCTTTCTAATATAGGAAAAGCAAAAAACGAGAAAAAAACGCAAAAATCAAGAAAAAAATATTATTGAAATCGTCTGATAGTTCTTGATTGGAAACAGGAATTAGAAACATCTCAGCTTTTTTTGCCTCAAATTTTCAAGCATGGATCATAGTCCCGAATAGTGTTACTTAAAAAAAATGAGCGAAACGTTTTTGAAAGAATTGATGGGTAAAAAAATCAAGGAGCCAATTAAAAAAGAAAAAATCGAGATGTGTAAAGGTAACAAAAACGAAATGAAAATAAAAATTAGTGACGTTGAAGAATGAAGAAGCAAGAAGTTGAAACTCAAAAAAAGAAAAAAGTAGTGTAAATAAAAAAGAGGAAGGAAATGAAAAAGTGTGTGGAAAATTCAAATTCGTGACCAGTCAAAACATATGTAATGGACTTCCTCTGGCTTTTGATTGAGACCTAATCGTCTAGTTCTTCGAATAATACTCAAAATTAAATTATTAAGTTAATCTTTCGTATTCAATTGTTTTCATGTATCAAACCATTCGAAAGTTCACTTTATTCAGAGATTTTGGATATCCAACTATTAACTTCTTTGTGAATGGAAGTCTTTCTGAAAACGTCACCTCTCGGCTTTTCGAAGTTTTGATTTATTCGGATTTTCGGAAGTAATTTTCGTTTTCAAGTATGGAGCTTTCTGATGATTGCTGGTTTTATTGATTTCAAAAATTTAGAGATCTCTCGAAAGTTGTTAAATTTTTGGGAAATCAGAATAGAATGATTTCTCAATAAACCACTCAAATATTCATTCGATTCAGGTGATTAGCACTTTTTGACTTTGACTATGCTCTTTCCTCAGAAAAACGGATATTTTGAGTGATCCTTCTAGGGGTTTATTGAAGAAACACATTTTTTTCGAATATGAGTGTTCCAAGTTTTCGAATGAAAATTTTTTTCTAACGTGGCTTTCCAAGATTTTTCGGAAAGGTGAATTTTCCTAATATGGCTTTGTTAAATTTTCGAATTGAGCGAGTAAGCCCTCATGAGAACTATAAAGAAAAAACATTAAGGTTTTGATGAATTTTCGCGAATTAATCCGAATATTCGAGTAGTTATTCGAATTTCGGAATGACTATCGAATAGTTGTGCAACTCCATAAAACGTTTCAAGACGGCTGAGTTTTTGAATACAATGACTTGTAGATGGCCAAAAAAAAAACTGTTTACTCATACTTTGCGAATACGATAGTTGTTTGCAAATCCGAAAAAAAAATTTAATCCCAAATAAATCAAATATCCGGAAAACCTATTAAGCTCCAAATAAACCAGGTATTCAAAGCAAAAACAGAATTCGAAATCTTCTCTCTGAACGCCATAAATTTTGATAACTTCGCAGCTGTTGGGAGTCTCGGTGAAGGCTATACTTGTTATCCGAAGATAATTTTTCGGATAATGGATCGATTCAGATAATGCCATTTTTCCAATGATTCGGATACGGATATCCGGTCGGATAATTTCAGATAACTTCGGATATTTTCGGAACAAAGTTGAGGCGAAACGGTGAAAATAAACCAGGCACACAAGGCAAGCCTTTAAAAACATCCATAATTGAGCAAACAGTAGCCCTTCATTGCATTCGCAGCATGTTCACATATAAAATTCAAACTTCATATATGCATATTAATGAAAATATGAAAACAAACCTTCAATTACTCTATGGTCGTTGGGAGGCACAGTATTATCCCTACACAGGTTTTTCAGGACAACTAGCAAGTAAAATGTACGCAAAGCGACTATTTAAAAACTTTCTACACTGAATAACTAGTCACTTGGTCATCTAACTCGACCACGCCCATTTTTCGGCGCCGCTACGGCTCTTCCGATTTTGGAAGGAGGAAAATCCTGGCTTGATGTACTAATTAGAAGGCGGTACAGAAAATGGGCGTGGCCTAGTGCAATTTTACCCGATTTTTCCAAAAAATTATCCGATTTTATCCGAAATTCTACCCGAATTTTATCCGATTTCATCCGAAATTTATGCGAATTTTATCCGATTTTATCCGAATTTTCGGCCCGTCGGATAATGGTTCGATTCAGATAATGCCGATTTTAAATTTCCCGGATATTGGTTCGATTCAGATAATACGTTTTTTCGAATTTTTCAGATATCGGATTATCCGAATCTCGGATATCCGGTCGGATATCCGAAAAGGAGTGATTCGGATAATAAGTATAGTTAGGGCAGGACAAGGAACAATAATTGCTCAAATAGGGCTGTGCAGAAAATTTTTTAATGAGTCCAAAACCGGGAATCCGGCAAGAAGGTTCAGGCAAGTGAGCCAAGCACGTAACGAAGTTCCACACGGGGAGGACGCGATTTTTGGACGCGTAATGGATGAAATGGGCTGGTCGGATTGCTTTCCTCTTCAACCCAATGAAGACGACGATGAAAGTTCGCGACTGGCTCAACGGAGGATGAACTGACTGGCTGGCTCTGGCAGGCAGGCAGGCTGCACACAGCCGCTGTCCGAATGAAAAAATCAGTCAAGAAAAAAGTCCATTACGGATAACTCAGGGCGGAGGCTGCCCCTTCCCGTTTCATGGTTTTGTGTAACATGCCCTTTGTTTTGTGTATGTGTGCAGTGAAGAAAATTGCGTTCTTAGATGAGCTCTCTTGGGATAGAGGGAAAAACCCCCGGCAAGTCAGTAGGGGGTTTTTCGATGAGAGGACGCAGGAAAACCATGAGAGAGAAAAGGCGGAGGCTGACTGGCGGCGGCTCCCCCAGAGAAAGGGCGAGGAAGTGAAGTACGACCAGAGGTCCCCACACCACCGCTCTCCACTCACCCCCCTCCAACACATGCGATCATGATCAGAAATGAGGGAAAAAATCGCCTGGCACCGCAAATGAGCGGCTCGGCGCTACCTGTCTCCGTCAAAAGGCAGTTTTCACGAAAACTGTCGATACTACTATCAAGAAATGAAACAGAATATACCTCAATATCTTATTGATAAGTAAATGAGACACTGTTGGTGGACTCCACTACATGTAATGTGTGATATCGCACTTCAATCAAGTCCAAGTGATAAGGTATGCTCCCTTATACATAGGTAGTTTGCGTTTCATTCATGTTTTCCCACGATTGTCTTACACATCGTATTGAAATAAATAAATAAATAAATAAATAAATAAATAAATAAATAAATAAATAAATAAATAAATAAATAAATAAATAAATAAATAAATAAATAAATAAATAAATAAATAAATAAATAAATAAATAAATGAATAAATAAATAAATAAATAAATAAAGGTAGCATTCGTGTAGAAAACCACACTTGGGCTTTTCTTCTCAATCCAATGCTTGAGTCAAGTGGGGATAGTTGGCGGAGCTTGAAACCTCAATGTTGCGTATTTACAACGCTATAGCTCGTGAAAACTGCTCCGTGGTCTGAAAAGGCGTTTTCCCGATCGATCATCTAACACGAGGAACAGAAGCGCCACGGCAGGCTCCGACAGGCCGCGGAAACCCAAAATTCCATATTCGTTGTTTCGAGGGATCCTAGCGTTGAAACGTGTGTATTGGAGGCTTTTTGCTTTTGGAGGATTCTTGACAATGGAAAAGCCAAAAGAAATAATCAACCTCAAAAGTTAAAGGCAGTGTTCACGATGAAAATCGTTTTTCTGTTCTCCCGCCTACCTTGAAAACGACCCCATGCTGATTCCAATGATGCTTCTGGAATCGTACAAGACCTTCTGGGAATGGAGTTATGGTCCCTCAAAAATTGAGCTAGGGAAAATGGTGGACGAGTTGTCCGAGGCTTGTAACTTCCGTCTTTTGCAGCCGATATATGCGAGCTGACCTGAATGAAGAAAGAGTCTGATAATGAAGGGAAGAACGGGGCTACTGATTGGAAAGCATCGCTCAACTCACGATTTCGAATGTTCCTTTGTTCACGTCGAGGGGCGGGAAGAGACGGGACTTGTCAACAGCGGCGGGGTCTGCCCACTTTTCTAAGCCGTTTTGCAGCTCTTGGGTAGCTTTTCGTCCCGTTTTTTCGAAGCTGTTCTGTTTCTGAGAGCCACGAGAAGCGTCTGTCATGAAAAATTCGAGGATGAAGTTTATCGCTTAAAGGCACTGTTCGCGATAAACTTCATCCTCGGATTTTTCATGACAAACGCTTCTCGTGGCTCTCAAGAGCAGAACAGCGTCGAGAAAACGGGACGAAACGCTACGCAGGAGCCGCAAAACGGTTTAGAAAAGCTGGCAAACCCCGCCGCTGTGGGCAAGTCCCGCCCCTCGACGTGAACAAAGGAACACTCGAGATTGTGAGATGAGCGATGGTTTCCGATTAAAAGCCCCGTTCTCCCCTTCATTCTCAACTTCTCTCTTTACTCAGGTCAGCTCGCGTAAATTGGCTGCAAAGACTGAAGTTACAAGTCTTGGAAAACTCGTCCACCATGCTTCCCTAGCTCAATTTTTGATGAACCATAACTCCATTCCCAAAAGGTCTTGTACGATTCCAGAGACATGATTGGAATCAGAATGGGACCGGTTTCAAAATAGGTAAAAAACAGAAAAGCGATTTTTATCGTGAACAGTGTCTTTAAAGGCACAGTATACCCTCAGATAAGCTCTGTTTCATTCCAAATGAACTCATGTTTTCGGTTATCACAGCGCGGAGCGGTGGCTTTTTCGTCGAAACCTCCTTATCACTAGTTATATTTCACCGAGGCCCACCGCTCCGCTGCTGTTGATAATCGAAATCAACAGGTCATCAGGGATGTACCAGAGCTTATGAACTTTGAGATTTTCGTGTAATTGTGTAGAAGACCCCTCATGTATAACACGTGCCAAATGCGAGATCTCAATTCCACCAAATAAGCGAGATATAAGCGGCCACCACGGGCCCGACCTCCTTCGCTCACCACCACAGGCCACACCCGCTACTAGATTTCCGAACTCGCTGGCGGCTAAATGGATGGATGGATTCTGAACATATCGTCGTTCTTCAGTCCATTGCCGGTATATGTCCTCATCCTGTTTTTCTCTCGTGCAGCGATTGCAAATGAAGAAAAATATAGGCCTGAGACAACTCGTCCAACCAATTTTTGCCCTCAAAATGCAGGCATTTTCAAGAAGCCATATCTCCGTTCTTAGAAGGTCTTGGACGATTTTAGGGATACAATTGTGATCAGCTTGTGACTCTCTCCAAGATAGGCGTGAAATCTGAAAATTAATCTTTTGGGTGTCCTGCGCCTTTAAAGGGACTGAACCATTTCAGACGTACAGTTTTCCGACATTTGTGGATACTCTTTCGGAAAAGACGACCCACTAGAGAAATTCCATGAGAAATGATGATCCTACCAGAGCCGTCGAATGATTTAGTCTTTTTCAAACACACTGAACTGTTTGCCGTGACCAACCGAGCGGTCGGCCAATTTTTTTTTAAATTTCATTGTATTCTTTAGTGGGTCGTCTATTCCGAAAGAGCACTCAATTGTGTAATATGCAAGACACACCGGACAGACCTGAAAAAAGAAAGCTGAGCTCTCCGAGATTTTCGGCCGAGTTTTTCTTCGAAATTCGAGTGTTTTGGGCGGCTTCTTGGCCATATATCAGTACCTGGTAGGCCTACCTGCGCGCCAACTAGTAAAAAAAATTGAACAAGGTTTTTGGCGCTGCGTTTTCTCCAGGGATCGTCATCCTTGCTCTCGGATAATCACATTTAAGCTCCCCATTCCATTATTAGTTCGGGGATGGGCTAATTTTTATCACGAGGTGTCAATGCTGTGAACGTTATGAGCTTTCCCTACTCTGAAAAAAAAGCCTGCAATCTACCGAGGATTTAATGGTAGATTTCAACGGTGAACTATTGCGAGCATTGAAAGTACCTAGAAAAAGCCGGAAATCCACCGCGAAACTACCGAAGAGTCGCTTCTGCGAAAGTACCGCAGAAATCGGGTCAATTTTTATTTATTTATTTATTATTACGTTACGTCCAATGGACCGATAGGCGAAACGGAACAAAAAAAACTAAATAAAAATAAGATAAAAGAAGATATTGTAATTTCACCGAGAAGTTTTTGCCGTGAAATCACGGCGGAATTGCCGCAGAACTGTCGCAAATTTTTTAAACATCGTGGCAGTGAGCCCCCCTAGTGCAGCAGTGGATATGGCTCAGTCGATAACTCGTCGGACTACAGAGTGATATATTGGAGGGCTGATGGCTCGAATCTTGGTATCGAGTGGCACAAATCGGTGCAGGCTCATGGCGGAATCTCGGTGTTGCCGTATTTTTTTCTGATCGAGGCACAAAGACCTCTGCGGATTCTACGCAATGCCTTGATTCTACCGTGAGTCTGCCGATGATCTGCCGTTTCGGCTCCTGTACGGCACCCACGCGGCGCGTTTCCATCAGGTTTGCGGTAGAACTCAGACGACTGTTTCCACAGTCAGAGCATCCTGCTATGCTGCAGACCGTGAGACAAACACTTCAGAGATTTATCCCTCTTCCTTCGCAGAGTTTTCATGCAGTATTATTTGTTGAAGCCTATCACTTTACTGATCTAAAATTTTGTTGTCAAGGCTTTTTTTGCCAGGATTTATGCAAAGAGATACCCTCTTCATTTCGTTTCGAAATCTATTCGTGTCCACATCATCGTGTGGGCGCGTTTGCCAATCAGTTTTTCTCCTCCACACTTTCTCGCTATCTCTTCCTCGCTGCGCGCACGCACGGAAGGAAACGAAATTCATTTCACTCTGAAATAGAGAGCATGCAATCAGAGGAATTTCCCCGGAAGGTTGTATGCTAGTCTGCCTAAACTCTGGGGAATCTGGTGGGCTTTCACTTTGGATTATCACCAGCGGTGGGCCTCGGTGTAATACTCAGATAGTAACACCGGTCGGACCCACGCCACTGAAAGACCTCTCCGGGTTGATCGATGGAGGCGATTAATGCCCGGATTAGATCTAAGACAGCCAATGAAGTTTCAGTCAGATCGCGGGCCCATACTGAATTCTTCGATTGGATCGTGGGCAGCATTGGAACATTGTATCCATGCCGGATTCATCCTACTTTACTTTATTACACGCCCATGCAGACGCGGTAGTACAAACAAAAAGAAAAAGGGTTCATCCTAGCGTGTTGGCGGCCAGAACGCGAGTTGGATGTTTTTCGGTCCGCCATGTACCCGTGGCACGACCGGTGTTAGGCCAATGGTATACATCTGCGACACGCTCTGATCAGCAACAGCGACAGTGGCAACGTCAGGCATCGGCACATTTGCAGTATGTCAGCCGTCAGCGACACGTCGCTGCGACGGACAGGCGACAACAGTTCTTACGACGGCCACTGCCATTGCTCCGATGCTGGTCCAGCCACGACTTGTGCTAAATGTCATCACTGTCGCTCATGACAGCGACAATGTATACCATTGACTTTAGACAGGGATCATACTTCCTGCGACCAGCTACAGCGACAGTGCACATCAGGCATATAGATTTTTGGTCGATATGAATGGTAAACATTGCGTCGCGTCATTCGTCGCTGGATGTATGATCCCGGCCTAACTGTCTAACTGCTGCTAAGGATGTTCCGCCCAAAAAGCGACCGCTCCTTGATAAGATGATCGAGATCAAGAGCACAATAGATATGCACCAAAGCGTACATATATAGTGGAGTCCACCAAGAGTGTCTCATTTACTTATCAATGAGAAGCGGTCGATTGGAGATCAATGAACATGAAACTCGTTGCAGCACAACCGCTCTCGCTCAATCGGTATCGAGCGTGCTGGTATGGGATTCATGCACATTGATCCCCAGCCGACCGCTTCTTATTGATAAGTGGATGAGACACTCTTGGTGGACTCCATTATACCTAGTGAGAATGACGCAAACATAGGAATCAATCAAAAGTTAATGTACAGTGGTACTGAAACGGGAATTTCGCTACCTCTTTGCAATTATTTGGAGAGCGAGTATTTCACTTCGCTCTTGGAAAAAAAACCATCGAAAAACTCCTTAAAGGCACAGTACACCCTCAGATATGAATTTTGCGATTTTCATGTAATTGTGTAGAAGACCCCTCCTGTATAACACGTGCCAAGTGCGAGATCTCAATTCCTTCGAATAAGAAATAGAATTCAAATAAGAATAAGAATTTCCTTCAATAAATAGGCGACCACCACAGGCCCGACCCCCTACCAGATTTACGAACTCGATAGCGGCTAAACAGATTGATGAATTCTCAACAGGTCGTTGTTCTTCGGTCCATTACCGGTCTATCTCCTCATCCTGTGTTGCTCTCGTGCAGCGATTGCAAACGAAGAGAAATACAGGCCTGAGACAACTCGTCCAGGAAATTTTTGCCCTCAGAGTGCAGGCATTTTCAAGGAGCCATATATCCGTTCGTAGGGGGTCTAGGACGATTTCAAAGATACCATTGTGATCAGTGAAAGGCTCTCTCCAAGATAAGAATGAAATCTGAAAAATAATTTTTTTGGGTGTCCTGTGCCTTTAAAGGTGTTCACGATGATTTTCATTCCCGAGTTTTTCACATAAAACAATGCGTTGGCCTCCAAGTGTTACCAAAAATAACGAAGGAACGGCGAGAAACGCATTAAACTTCGTATTCCAGTGACATTATTCTATAAAATGGACTATTTGTCCGGTTGGATGAACATGTTCATGGTGGTTGTCACCGGTGGAAAACTGGGTGAACCGAAAACAGAAGAATATTTGATGCAAAGCAGGATTATTTAGGGCCCTAAGAAAAGAAAAGAGCAATAGAGAGTAGAGAATTGCAAAGGACGGGTCCACAAACGATTCCATTGTCACAACAAACACTTTCTGTGATTCTTAAAGGCACAGTACACCCTCAGATATGAATTTTGAGATTTTTGTGCAATTGTGTAGAAGACCCCTCCTGTATAACACGTGCCAAGTGCGAGATCTCAATTCCTCCAAATAAGCGAGATATGAGCGACCACCACAGGCCCGACCCCCTCCAGCCACCACCACAGGCCCGACCCCCTTACAGATTTTCGAACTCAATATCGGCTCGATGGATGGATGAATTCCAACGAGTCGTCGTTCTTCAGTCCATCACCGGACTGTCTCCTTATCCTGGCGTTCTCTCACGCAATGATTGCGAATGGAGGGAAATACAGGCCTGAGACAACTCGTCCACCAATTTTTCACCCTCGAAATCTAGGCATCTTTGAAGAGCCGTAACTCTGTTCAAAGGGGGTCTTGAACGATTTCAGAGATACCACTGTGATCAGCGTGTGACCTTCTCCAAGAAAATCATAAAATCTAGAAATTAGTTTTCTGGGTGTCCTGTGCCTTTAAAGGCACAGTCCAACCTCAGAATCGATTTTTGTTTCTTTGCCTATCTAGGAGAAAATTTCACGCTGATCACAATGGTGTCTCCAGAATCTCTCAGAACTCACTACTAACGGAGTTACGGCTCCTCAACCGGAGTTACGGTTTCGAGCCTGTATTTTCTCGTTATTCGCAGCCATCGTTCTGAAACAGGCCACAATATAAAGCCAGACCGAACACAAATCGAAGAACATAGGTTTTGAATGAAATCATTCGCGCGTCCCTTCCCTACTGAGGTCGGAAACCTGGCAGTGGGCGTTACCCATTTTTTCTTTCGAGGGGATGTGGTCGACATTTTCCTAGCTTTTTCTCGCTTATTTGAGCGAATGGAGATTCAGCGCTTGGCAGGGTTGCTATAGGGGGCGACCGGACCATAACATCAAAAATTACCTCGGTAGGGGAGGTTGGGCTGTGCCTTTAAAGGCAGTGTCCACGATGAATTTCGTTCTCGGTTCTTGGCCGGAAATCGAAAGTTCAGGGTCTCATTGGAGCACTGAGGTCGAAAGAACGATCGAAAACGAGCCCGAAAGAGCTCCATACGGCTCCGAAGTCCGCTCGCGCTAGCCCTTCCGCTCGCGATCGAGTTTTCCGAGGAACAGTTTGGTCCACTTCTACATTAGCATTGGAGCGCGAGCGCGGCTGAGTTTTAGCATTGGGGCGCATTTGCGCACGCGGTCTGCTTCAGGCCCATGCACGCACAACTCATCCACCGTTGAAATGTGGCTTTCAAGAAGAAGAGCTGATTTTGGATGTTTCGCAGGGTTTTTCATGATTCTTTCTTCACTGATGAAACAGTCAGACTCTAAACCTTCGTTTTCTGGTGGGAACTCGAAAACGATTTTTATCGTGGACACTGCCTTTGAGTTGAGAAGTCGTCGATTTTCTTTTTACGATTGAGGGTACAATGCATGAATCTGATTTCATCACATACGTTCCGTTTCCTTACCTTATAGCTTTTTCCGGAAGAACAGATACATCCACCCAAAATTTTGTCTTATAACACTGCTGAAACAGGAAATTTTCAGCAACATTTCAGTGTTAACGGGTATTCTCGAACCCTCTGTAATTACCAATTTCCAATGATTTTTTGGAACATTTCGAGTCTATTTCAGCAGAAAGTTTCAGTAATTCATGGAAATCGGTTGAAGAAAATCGTTCTTTTTTTGCAACCTTGAAGGCAAAAGCTGCCCGTTTTTTTTTGGCAGAAGCGTGAGCTTCGGATCCCTCTAGGAAGAGATTTTTAGGTGTAATACAATCGATTGTTCGCACTGTTGTCAGGTAGTCAGCTAATGTGCTTCTCTGGGCCAAAGTCCGGTCCGCAATTGCGTCTCGACACGCTTTGCGGCCGCACGCTCCCTAGTCGGAAGAGTTTCCAGCGCCGCAGCCGCCGATCTGTTGATCTAGGTGGGTTTTGGGAACTGAAAACCAACAAAAAATGGAGAAATTCGTGTAAAAAAGCCAGATCGGGTTAGTTTTGGCGCTGGAAACTCGACTGACTCGAGCGCATGCGGCCGCAAAGCGTGTCGAGACGCAATCGCAGACCGTTTTTTGGCCCAGAGAGACACAGTAGGTGCAATTCAAAAATTTTGGGGTTTTTCGAAATGATTCATCCAATTTTATTGCCTAATCGGAGTTTTTCTTCACTGCCATCGTGGTTGTCACTGAAATTTCCTATAATACGCTTCACTTTTTATTCTTGAGAAACCGGTATTTATAGAAAACATTTAATCAGTATAAAAAAACATCTGAAAAAAACTGATAATTAGGAGATTTTGAAATCGCCGTATTCAGAAAAATTATTTATGTTTTTTATTGTTGTTCTATTTATTAATCTAGAAATGTTTGAAACTTTTTTATAATTTTTTTTGTGTATTTAAAACCATTGAAAACCATTTCAGGACCTCATATACAACTTCAGTAGAGGATTGCATGATTTTCAGAAGATCTAGTTACGGATGACCAATAGATTGTGGTGAAATTATTCAGTAACAATAATTATGCCTCATCCCGAAAATGGGAAATAGCTGTTGGAAAACAAAAATGTCTAGGTTATTTTCGAGAAAAAGAGATGGATTGGCTCCATCACAATGTTATTCGATCAGTGAGGTTGAAAAAGCGAAGATGGGGGTATCCCATAGAAGCCAGCAGTAAAGTGACCAAGCACTGTGTCTGGCGAATAGCCCGCGACCATCGGTCGGCAAAAAGTCAAAGCTGCTGGTGGTGGTGGGGGAGATGCCGTGGTGGACGGGGAGGGCGTCAGACGTCGTCCGAATACAGTAATCCGCCGTGAATGGCCATTTAGGCGAGGGATGATACTGGCGACGCGGATGGCCCCGGTGAGGGGCACTTACGCAACGTACGCGAGCGCGAACACGCCCTGGTACCTGAAAAAATCGCCTATGATCGCCAGACGTTCAAAGTAATTGCCTTTCTGAAGAGCTTGCGGGGACATATAACTCCAGCACTCTTGCATGGCCAAAGGAAAAAGTGGGGTTGAAGAAAACGTTTTCGGTGAGTTTTTCAGACAAGTGGCGGTCAGGATCTATTAGAACTTTACTATCTTCAGCAGACAGCTGTCGTGGAAAAAAGAAGTGGAGGAGAGAGAAGTCTCAGTTTTTCAACCTGGTTTACTTCAGCTACTTGCATGCAGATCCGTGAGGGGTTAATCGGTCAAATGGATTACTCTAGTGTGTTGACATACTGGTACTCACGTCGATTAGTCGGCGCCTTTCTGCTAATGGTTAGAGAAATAAGGATGCCCCTGAAGTTCCAAAGAATCTTCATTTTGAATATCGAGTTTTTGTTTGAAACGTTAATTGCAAAGAGCTTAGAATTTTCAAATTTCTTTATCAGCCAGTGGTCGTGCATTGGAAACCTTTCGAGACAAATGTAGCGAATTTGATCACACAATTGATGCACAGTGTAGTATTGGGCCACCCAACCGTGTTCAATAAAATATTCTCTATTTAGGTGTAAAGTGTATCTGAATGGGACTGTCCGCCCACGCGGTCGGCGGGCGTGTTGATTGGCCATCGCGAAAGTGTTTTTCGGACCTGTGAGTCGGTTAGCAGGAATATCAGACAAATTGTGAACAATATCCCAGTCAGCTGTGTCATAGATGTAAAGAGGCTCGTTCGAAAAATCCCCCTGTGAGGACCTCCCGACACGCACGCCGACCGCGCGGGCGAGCAGTCTTTTTCAGACGGACTTTACTTACAAGAGTATTTTTAAATCTATTAAATCTATGTTCATAGATGCTGCAGAGATCTTCGAGCCTGGTTACGGCGGGTTTTCCTCATTTGGGTCAGGCCTTTAACTAGGGATCGGGCAGAACTAACATGTGGTGAGAGACTCAGACCGTCTTTTCCGGGGTTATTCGAGATCCTCATTACGAATCTGGGGTTCATTTGACGATTTTGGAAACAAATTGGAAAGGTTCCGAGGCAGGGATGAGCGTAATTCCGTTTTACGATTTCCGTAGATTTTTTTTGGCGCCGAAATTCCCCTCTCTGGCCTCTGAAAATTCGCCACTTGTTCCGATTTCCACTTTCCAAAATTTTAATTTTGTTTCGATTTCCGAAGCGAACAACTTTTACTTGACACATCACTGGTTCCAATTGCAATTTTCGGTGCAAATTTCGCCTTCTTCTGATTTCCTTACCATCACGACATATTCGCCTCGCATTTCCCCTATAAGCGGTTTTATCGAGTTCTAAACACGAATAAAAGGTTCGTTCGTCAATTTTTGACAGATTTGGGTAGGTTACGGTGGGAGTACGGTAGTTGGATGGCAGGGTAAGATTCAGTTAAAATCTTTTCTGCGAGGTAACGTGGGCAGCTGAACACAAATTTGAGGCTTATTTATGGATTTTCGAAATACAATACCGCTCGTAGGATTTGGTCAGAAAGCGAGCAAGGTCGGGTTTTCTCGTCTTTTTCGTATAACTCGCTTCAAAGTCAACTTTCAGCGGAACTAGGAAGATACTCATGACCCTGGCGTTGAGGGCTACCCAATGGTTTAGCCTTTGTGGTGATTACGTTGAGAAGTACAGAAGTTTCGCAATCACCCAGGTTTGTGATTACGATACCGTGACGGATGGTGCGCTACCGTCTCCGCTTGCGTTTCCCTGTGTCTACCGTATATAGAGAGCTGATTGATTGCGAAATTTCCATGGTTGTCAACGGAATCCTTACAATAGCTACACCATTGGATAGCCCTCAACACCTGGATCATGAATATGTCCCTAGTTTCGCTCGAAGTTGACATTGAAGCGAGTTATACAAAAAAGACGAAAAAGACGCGAAAACCCGACCTCGCTCGATTTCTGACCAAATCCTACGAGCGGTATTGTAATAAGGTGGGTTACGACCGCTAAATGGCATTAGACCTGCCGTAAGCTACAGTAGTTCTTGGAATATCTGATCTCATAATCGAATTTAGGACAACGAATTCGCCGAGAAAAACAGTTTTAGCCGAATCGAATATAGAATTTTCTGAGCGCCCCAAAAATTTCGTGCTCCCTGACCTCAGATTACGGGCTTTCTGTTTTTCCGCCTATCTTGGACACGGTCCCATGCTGATTTCAATGGTGTCTCTGGAACCGTACAAGACCTTCTGAGAACGGAGTTATGGTCCCTTCAAAATTGATCTAGGGAAGAAGGGTGGACGAGTTGTCCGAGGATTGTAACATCCGTCCATTGCAGTCAATGTATGCGAGCTTACCTGAGTGAAGAGAGAAGTTGAGAATGTAGGGAAGAACGGGGCTTTTGATCGGAAACCATCGCTCATCTCACGGTCTCGAAACACATCAAGTGTTCGGGAATGGGGCGCGGGGCGGTTCTGGGACTCCAAAACGCTTGTTTCCAACCGCAATTTTGCCACTCCTGGCTTGTTTTCTACCGTTCATTCGACACAGGGAGCCTAGAAACCTTCTCGCCAATCATTTTCGCTGAGGAAATCCACCGAAAATGATTATCGTGAACGCTGCCTTAAAGGCACAGTGCACCCTCAGATAGGAATTTTGAGATTTTTATGTAATTATGTAGCAGACCCTTTCTGTATAACACGTGAAAAATGCGAGATTTCAATTTCTGCAAATAAGCGACATATAAGCGACCACCACAGGCCCGACCCCCTAACAGATTTTCGAACTCGATAGCAACTCGATGGATGGATGAATTCCAACAAGTCGTCGTTCTTCAGTTCATTGCCGGGCTGTCTCCTTATCCTGGGTTTCCCTCACCCAACGATTGCGAATGAAGAGAAATACAGGCCTGAGACAACTCGTCCACCAAATTTTCACCCCCAAAATCTAGGCATCTTTGAAGAGCCGCAACTCTGTTCAAAGGGGATATTGGACGATTTCAGAAATAACAATGTGATCAGCGTTTGACTCTCTCCAAGATGAGCATGAAATCTGAAAATTAAGTTTTTGGGTGTCCTGTGCCTTTAAACTTCCCTCCCTACTGAGAGAAGGCGCCACGACCCGGTCAGAAGATGTCCGCAGCAGCATCAAGATTGGATTTGGAAATACTCCAGGAAGTACGCCTGATTAGAATATATGCATTCGGTTGCGAAAGGCTGGGTTACCCAAAGAAACGTCTCTAGTTTGGCATTGTGTTTGAGGTCTCGAAACTGTGATTGATTACTGTACGGGGTGATTCATGAATATGTATTGTGGCAAAACCTTAAAATCTTTTCACGGCGAGATGAACACGTTTTTGAGCCCTTCGTATGATCTTTTGTTTTTTGGAAAAACGGTCTTTTTCGATTTGTTTCGGCCTCCAAGTGAGCTAAACTTCCCGGAAACCTGGAACCACGAGGCCGGGTTCGTACTCACCGCGATATTCTGCCTTCACTGAAACCTTGCATGACTCTAACTTCATTGCTTTTTCAGAATTTTCTAACAAAA
Source organism: Aplectana chamaeleonis (assembly GCA_029168955.1). NCBI lineage: Eukaryota > Metazoa > Nematoda > Chromadorea > Rhabditida > Cosmocercidae > Aplectana > Aplectana chamaeleonis. The sequence continues at coordinate 85,627 of JAPDOI010001222.1, forward strand.
GTGAGCCTATACGAAATACGAGCCTCGCCCTAGAAACATGGCTGAGTTCACGTTGGCTTTAAATGGTGGAAAAATCTTGTCCGAACGTTCTTGAATTTGCTTTGCCGTACAGGTTTATTATCTGATAGAACTGGTTTATTTGTGGCCTGACTTCATTGTACGTTCAACATGCCCAGGTTTCAAGACAATCAAACATGGATTTGTCCGAGTTGAGGTGAAATGCGCTGCGTCTTTATGTCGGTCAAAATCAACAGGTATGCAATTCTGCGCTCAGGTTTTCACTATAAGTTCTTTCCACCTTGGTCATCACGCTCAGGCTCCCACCACTTGCTCCGTTTACAACCTCTTCGAGAGGAGTTGGATTCTGGCCATGGTGAGAGATAGGTCGTCTGTGTGTGATTCTGTGTGTGACAACTGGCGGTTTCGACCGTAAAAATTAAGTCATGGCGTTCTGGCATCTGGCGGGTGCACCAGTGAACAGGCGCCGCGCGGCTGGTGACGCTGTCTGCGTATGGCTCTTCGATCCTTGTGCGGATCAAAAAGCGCCTGTTCAGGCCGTGTGCGAGGGAGGTACTTGAGCGATGAGTTATGGGGGTGGACTGGAGAAGAAGACGAGGACAGAAGTCGCCGGTGCTCGTTCTTTGATGAACAACGGAAAGTACAATCTTCATTGTTCAGAGTGGAGAAGAGGAAAGCTGAAACGCTCTATGTCATTTTTTTTGCAGTTTTTTTCACAAAAAAGCAGAACCATTGGTGAAGCTCTCGGGCTTCCTTCTAGGATTCGGGACCACCTCTACTCACCAAAGCTCCGAACATTGCCCAGTGAAAAACCACTTCAGCCTGGTACGGAGTGAGCAAATTGAAGTACATTTGGCATGGATCGCACTCATACATTGCGTTCCATATTTTGTGCTGGCGCAAAGTCGGTGTGTATATGTTATAAAATATGTGCACCGAGTTTGCGTCACCTTAAAATAGGAAACGCGAAATACAATACCCGCGCTAAGTTATGTAAAAACGGGGAGCATCTGGCAAACTTGGCAAAAAAGCGTCCGACGCATGTAACTTTTTTAAATGAAGACTCTTTCGAATTTTGAAAACGCTGTCATATTCACAGATCAAATTGCTACCTAATTATGTGACTTGTTGGCCGGAGTTCCCTAAAATCGCTTTGTTTTTGAAGAAATTAGTTTTTGCAATCGTTTTTAAATACGTCGCGCGCGGCGAAGTGCGGCGAAACTTTGAGCAGTATTTGTACAAGTAATGAAAGAGCAATCGGTATGGTTTCTTCAAAAATTAGGTGTAGGTGAGAGAATCTCAAGGTTTGTGTTGGTTGAATTTTTGAAATCCTTCATTAAACACGCTTGAGAACTACCTGAAAAGTCGGAGTTTTGTTGCGAAACCCTGGACTCTTAAATGAAGGATTTCGAAAGTTCAACCAACATGAACCTTGAGATTCTCTCACCTGCACCTAATTTATGAAGAAAACATACAGATTGCTTCTCTATTACTTGTACAATTACTGCTCAAAGTTTTGCCGCACTTCGCCGCGCGCGACGTTTTTGAGAAACGATGGCAAAAACTACTTCCTTCGAAAACAAAGCGATTTTAGGGATTTGCGGCACAAAAGTCGCATAATTATGTAGCAATTTGATATGTGAATATGATAGCGTTTTCAGAATTCAAAAAAAACCTTCATTCAAAAAAGTTGCATGCATCGGACGCTTTTTTGCCAAGTTTACCAGATGCTCCCCGTTTTTACAAAACTTAGCGCGGGTATTGTATCAGGGCGATCCGTGCCGACTGTACCTTGCGACGATGACCCCGCTATGAGTAGTAGATCTAGTTTGTGTTCCTTGCCCAAATTCATACCTTAGAGACTAGAAAAATCGTACAATACGCACCCTAAGTTTTGGTAAAAAGGCGACAAAAAAAAACGCGGAGAATCGCTTATTTCGTCTTTTGGTCATAACTCGCTTCAAAGTGGCCGTTTTACAAACTTGAAGACATCTTTGGAATCAGCATTGATCACTATTTGTTTTTGATCTATACATGGTTTACTCTGAAACAAGGCATATAGGGTTGACACAATCAATCGGGTGAGATGTGGGGCAGTATGAAAAGCTGAAATGTGTGACTGTGTCTCGTCTTGTATCGTTTAACTTATTTTCATTTGGGGTCTTTTATTTAACGGGTTTTTTATCTTTTAGATTTTTTTTTTTAAAGTTTAGCTCCAATTCTAATCTGTGTATTATTTATTAGCTATTCATTTAGTTAATTGTTTACTATTTTTAGTGTTGCTTATAGCATTCTTTTTCATTTACTCTTTTTTTATATGAGTTTTCACAATAATTTGAATACTTATACAATTCAATTTCATTCATATTATTCTTGCTTATTTTTATTCAAAAAGAAAGAGTGATCAATGCTGATTCAAAAGATGTCTCCAAGTTTTTAAGACGACCACTTTGAAGCGAGTTATGACCAAAAGACGAAAAAAGCGATTTTCCGCGTTTTTTTCTCGCGTTGTTACCAAAACTTAGGTTGGGTATTGTAGGTAGACCTCAGAAATTGCTCTTTTCTCTACTCAATCTTCGTCCTCGGGGAGCTAGTTGAGTTGCTGAACAGTAATATGTATGAAGTTAGTGTGTGACGCTCCAAAGAAGTACGGAAGAAAAGTTGCGCGCCGTTTAACGAAGCTAAAAAACAGAAAAAAACAAATATTCAGGTTCATCTATTGTTTCTAGCTTTCATCTTTTTATGATAAAGTTTAGGGCAGGGAGCACTCATAATTTTAGCTTTTAGTGGCAAGAACATTTGTTTTAAGGTGCTTTACTCTGCTCACATCGGACTACGCTGAAGGTTTCTGCAGAGTTCAGGCTGCGGAGACGAGCAACGCTGGGCGATTCATCATCAACTACACATGGCGAGGGGGGTAACCGCCGCTGCATGAAAATCGGCGAGGGGATCATAGCGTGTTTTGACGCTGTGGTGGTCCTAGCGATCCGTGGCCCACGCCCCGATAAAATGATAAAATAGGGGTCTGAAGAGTTGCAGCAGTCGGCTAGTGGTCACCGAGCGTCAACCTAGGGCAAAACGCGATAAGAAATGGTTTTAAACATTTCCGTCACGGCGTCGGTCACCGCTCATTGGCACTGATGCAGGGCCGTTGCAGAGTTAAAACACTCTGCGATGCCCCCTCGTCGCCCTTCACGCCGCGACGCCGAATGTAATTGATAATGCATCACCCAAAACTGTTCGTCGCTGCGAGCAACGCCGCGACTTCAACTCTGCAGACTCCTTCAGACAGAGGCGGCACGACGACACCTGACAATGCGACGCGAAATTCGCGTCGCGAAGGAGTTCAGGTGTGAACGATGCTCGAACGCTAGGCGACTACGCGCAATTGCCTACGCACTCAGTTTTGCGTAAACTAGCATTTTTTAGTAATGTTAGTGTTTGTTTGTGTGCAAGTGGTTCTAAATATATCTATTTTGTTGCTTTCATTGCTAGATTTGGTTGCTTTAACCAAAAGCCCAGGAGAAAATCAGACACGAACTCGTCTTCGACATCCAGCCGACATCATTCGTGTCAGCGTTGCTATGCAATGCCGACACGAATGATGTCGCGCGAACGAAAATTACGCGTCATTTCAAATGTATCGCGCGTCTTCTTTGCGAACACTTACCAAGGACGGGACGCAACATCGCTCGATCGATACGTAAGCTCATGTCGCGCGGCGAATGAACTCTGAACGCCGCCTTAGACTAAGACGGGGATCATTCAATACCCGCACTAATTTACTCCAAAATGTCGCGAATTCGCGACTTTTCGTCATAACTCGGCACAAAGTAACCCGATCGGGGAGCTGGGGGCATATTTGGAATCAGTGTCGAGAGGTTTTCATTTTGAGCACACTTATTTCTTGACCTGCAAACAAGGCAAATAAGGATAACAGAAAAATAGAGTGGACGAAAACACCACAGACGTCCCGTTCTCAGCCTAAACGGGACCAGTCAACCGGAAACTTGGTCTACAACGTTACTTTCTGATCCTCTTTTAAATAAGATTTGCGGCAGCCCAATCCTGAAAACTCGACTTTTCATCCCCTTCACACGTGCCAAGTCCATTCTCGCTTCAAACGGGACCCGGTTAAGAGATGTTTGTTCTCAAAGTGAAGAGCTCTCTATTCTGATTCCCGATATGCCCTTAGCTCCCCGAACGGATTACTTTGAGCCGTGTTATGACGAAAAGTCGCGTTTTCGCGACTTTTGCGGCTTTTTTTGAAAAAAAAATAGTGCGGGTATTGTTCTTTCAGCGGAGAGCGACGCGGCGCAATGATTGCCATTAATATCGACCAGAAATCTATATGCTTGTAATGCTTTGTTGGTGGTCGCGAACAGTATGATCCTGCCTAACCAGTATGATCACCTGTTTTTTGAGGGCGCAGTATGCTCCCTTTCCACTTACTGTAAGCTTTGCCTGTATCTCAGAAACCTCGTTCTTCCAACGTTGGCTTCGTATAATCTTCATCGAGCGCTAGTCGTTTGGTCCGTGATGCCCGCGCAAGGTGAAGGGGTGAGAGCCAACTTGTGTACAATTTGTTTACCCACCGTTTTTTTTTGTCCCGATTCGGTGGCTTTTTTTTTGCTCCCAAGTTTTGTTCATCAGCCTTGTAAGGGCGCGATATTCAGCGTTATAAGGATTGGAATAGCGAAAGATGAAAGGATTGCGCTCAAACTGTGGTCGCCATTCGGAGCATACAGTTGGCACTGTTCGCTGCGCCGGTTATGGTTTCATTTTGTTGGCAAGCGTTATGCTGACACAAACATGGTTGTGCGCAGAGTTTGCGTCAGCCTGCTGCGCACTGACAAAATTGATGAATTGCAGAATCGAGCAGTATGTTTATCCGTTTGTATGCATGTCCGCACAGATAAGCAACGTCTATACTCTTTTTCGATGTGAAATTTATTTGCGTCGATCGCGAGCGTGTGTGCGCGCGTGCTGCGTCTCCTTCCCCCCGCGCTTTTTCGCTGTCTCTCCCATTGCATCGCTTACGTTCGCGATGAAACAAAGCAAATTTGGCTCCGGAACAGAGTATACACTCGAGAGGACACGTGACACAAGTGAGATTTCATAATGAAGATTCGTGGAGGGTCTATACAACTCTCGCACATTGAGCCCACAATTCTTTCCTTGCACTTCGATATGCCTTTACGCTGAGTTTTTGTTTGAATAAATAGTTGCGCACGAAAGTGTTTAATTATCTTCACACAGTTAATTGGCGCCCAATAAGGCAACAAGTACGCCGCAAAGCGTGGATGTTTGAGCTACTGACTACGAGACCATAATCGACTCACCAATCCGGGCCTAGTTCTGCGTGCACTCGGAGCGCATTCCGCAGAGATTTTGTTCTCTTACCCCACATTTTTTACAGCCTTTTTCTATTTTGCTTTCTTCTATTGCTGTTACGTTTCCACATGCACAGCATATTGAAAGCCTCAGCGCAGAGCGGAACACTGCTGACGGAACTCGGCAATAATCCGACAAGATTAGGTCCATAAGGGTCACAGGTAAAGGCAGTACTCGCAATATGAACGGCTGTTTTGCTGTACTGATGAGAAGGTAGATCTGGCCGTCCCAGAGGTGGGAATAAGTTAAGATTCGGAAAAAATGCGCAGCAACAAGTTAAAGCCAGTTCGAATGAAACTATCCGCCCACGCGGTCGGCGGGTGTGTCAAGCGACCGCCACCAAGGCATTTTCTGAACTTGCGAATCGACTAGCAGGAGTATTAGACGAATGGTGAATAATGCCCCAGCCAGCTAGACTCGATAGAGAAGTACCTTCGCAACGGTCGCTTGACAGCACGCTGACCGCGCGGGCGCACATTCTAATTTGGACAGACTTTAGAGCTGGTTGTCCAACCGCCCCGAGTAAAAGATGTCTCTATAAGTGCTTGTATTGCCGTATTTAATTTTGTTTCTGAAGAAGTTGGGGACTACTTTGAGAGATTACTGACTATTTTGAAAGCGAATTAAAAGACACTAGAAAACAGTTATGGAAATCTTTTTGTTTGGGGTGGGCGGACACCTAGCAATTAGTGGTTAAAATACTTTTTTTTGCGTTTTTTCCTGGAGCGTTTCACTTATTTTCACTTTTGTGATGGCCAGATCTACCTTATCATGAAGAGAACTTAACAACCCTTTCTATAGCAAACTTTGCCTAAGTAAAGTTGAAGGCGAAGTAGCCCAACCTACCTTTTTGTTTTAAAACTCTATTTTGATCTACTTTTTTTCTGTTGACTTCTCTTCCCAGTAGACAATAGGGCGACGTTCGAGATGAGTGAATAATCAGGCTGTCCCTCCCTTCAGATTCTTCCCCTGCACGCAAAATTGCTTGTTTTGGTACTTGCTTTGAAACTATATCGTTATCTGAGATCAAAGACTTGTACAGTTCCAGTTTTTCTGTCTTTCTAACCCCACGCTTTCCAAAATGAATGACGCTCTACAAAATCTCGTTTTTCTATCTGCACTTGTGCTTGTCGTCCAGCATCCTCTGCGGGAGTCAACCAGTCGGTCAATGACTCATTGACAACGGGCGACAGTTCAACTCATGATGACAGAGAGACATAGCGGCGGCGGCGACGGTCGGTCGGTCAAACAGTAGTCAAGTAGAGGAAGAAGAGACGGAACACAAACACACACTGGCGTGGACTGACGTGTAGGTGCTCACGCCGCACAGCTCCCCGTGTTCGTTCACCACGGATGAGAGCCGCGAATCAAGCCGAAAAAACACGCAGACAAACACGATGCACACACACGAGCCAAGTACGGAGATGCTGGCCGGACAGCACTTGAGGGGGTTCAGGAAAGGGTGGTTATCCTAGGTGTGACACTTCTGCTTCAGAAATCTATGACTTGAGGGGGTTCAGGAAAGGGTGGTTATCCTAGGTGTGACACTTCTGCTTCAGAAATCTATGTCTGGGTCCAAGATTGACCATGGACTCCTTTCTCCTTACCCTCTTCATGGCAGCAATCAACGAAGCAAAGCAGCAAGTGCCAGAGCAAGTGCCGTCTGGCCAGAGCTGACCTTGCAAGTGCAAGTATCGGATTCTTAGGCCATGTTAGCCGTCAGCATCTGCGTGAGTGTGAGTGTTGATGAGTGTCCCATCTCTATCGCCACATGCGCCTTCGTCGGTTATGAGTTTACGGCTACAGTAAGCCAGCCGTGTCCGTTGGCGGCTGCGTCGGTCAGTGACCCCGCCGCGCGCAGCTTTACGGCAAGCGGTGGTGTGCGCGAGGCGAAAACAACAACGCCAGCATGCCAAAAGTCGGGGCGAAGTTGGTGACACTTGAGGGATCTGAAGTGGGAGGTTTGGGAAGTTACTACAACTATGCGTGCTATACTATATGTGTCTGCAGTATTTAGTGCGCGTACAAGAGGTAACGGCACAGATTACCTGCTGATCAGTGGAGGTTCTGATCCTGTGATATTCGTGAATCTCTCTGGATTGAATCCGGTGAGAATAAAAGTGGTGCATTCATATTTGGGGGTACCGGTAAGTAATGTCGTCTTCTTCCGCTAAGTACAAACACATACTGCTCTGCTTACTTTACCAATCTGCTTCCAATGTTCTTGGATGGTCGACCAAGGTAAGTTGGTACACCCAAAACACCCAAAAAATAAATTTTTAGATTTCATGCTTATCTAGCAGAGAGCCACACGCTGATCACAGTGGTATCTCTGAAATCGTCCGAAACCCCCTTTGAACAGAGTTATGGCTCTTCAAAGAAGCCTAGATTTTGAGAGTGAAAAATTGGTGCACGAGTTGTCTCAGGCCTGTATTTCCCTTCATTCGCAATCGTTGCGCAAGAGTTAGCTAGGATAAGGAGACAGCCCAGCAGTGGACTGAAGAACGACACCTTGTTGGAATTCATCCATCCATGGAGACGCTATCGAGTTCGGAAATCTGTTAGGGGGTCGGGCCTGTGGTGGTCGCCTATATCTCGCTTATTTGAAGGTAATGAGATCCCGCATTTGGCACGTGTTATACAGGAGGGGTCTTGTACACAGCTACGTGAAAATCTCATAATTCATATCTAAGGATGTACTGTGCCTTTAAGAGTATTTCCTCAATCGTCTGAATCGGATTTGCTTCCACTTCGGCTCTTAACACGTTCTTATCTAACGTTGCTGGTCTTTCCGGTCGATACGAGTCGGAAAGATCAAAATTACCCAATTTGGACGTGGGAAACCACCTTTGGCATTTACGAATGTCTACTGCATTTGGATAAACGTCACAAATGATTCTGGTAGCAATTGTTGCGTTACTTCCCTTGTAAAACTCAAAAAGCATGAAATGCCGGATGTGTAACGTCGGCGTGGATCCGGAAAAGACTTCTCGTTCACTGTTGAAGTTTGGCGCAAACTCGGTGCCATATGCTATAACATAAGTGTGCACCTAGTTTGTGCCAAGCTCCAATGGTGAACATAATTCTCTTCAGGATTCAGGCAGATGTTACCTCTTCTGGTAATTATCTGACCATTTCACCCAGTACGAGAGAAAATTGTATTTCAATTGTCTATTAGTAAAGAAGTCTCTATAACCTCACAATATCTTTGGCACGCCTCTGAATTAAACAGTGAGCTGATAAACGACAATAGAGTATTGGCATGCGCAGAAACGACATTACTTTCCGGTCCCCCTAATAGTTCGCAACGTTTTGTTCCACCGAGAAAATTTGAAATTCGTGCCAGGTGCAACGCGAAACGCCAGCGACGCGTTCATTGCGGCGTGCATCATGTACCACATGCTCAAAACGGCTTCAAACTCAACTAGCTTGAGTCCTCAATTGAACGTTTTTATATGTTGCCGGCGAGCTTTGATATTTCACTGAAATTGTCTTGAACTAGATGATCACAATTTCAACGAACCATTTATTAAAGGCAGTGTCCACGATAAAAACCATGTCTGTTTTTTTGGTGGAGATCGGCAGCTACGGAGCCTAGCGCGACCCTAACGTTGAAAAAACTAAGAAAAATGAGCTCGGAACGACCCCCTTCGGGCCCAAAGTTGGACACCCGTCAGCTCGTCACACCCCAGATGCACTTTCCACGCCCACCGACGTGAACAAATGAATGCTCGAGATTGTGAGATGAGCGATGATTTCCGATCTATAGCCCCGTTCTTCCTTTTATTCCCAACTTCTCTCTTTACTCAGGTCAGCTCGCATACATCGGCTGCAAAATACGGAAGTTATAAGCCTCGGACAACTCGTCCACCATGTTTCCTTAGCTCAATTTTTGAGGGACCATAACTTCGTTCCCAGAAGGTCTTGTACGATTTCAAAAACATCATTGGAATCACCATGGGACCGTCTTCAAGATAGGCGGAAAAGCAGAAAAACGATTCTTATCTTGAACACTGCCTTTAAGCTGACACAGGGTTCGAGCAGGATTGGATACCTTGCAGGCGCGTGGTGGGGGTGGTGGGCGTGAAAACCTTCAAAGAAAAAAATGGAGAAGGGATGAAAAAAATTTTCGGGCTGGAAAATTTCAAGGGTAGTTAGCTCGTTTTGATCAAACGAAAAAGTAGAGGAGGGAGGAGGCGTGAAACATATTGGATTCTCCAGGAGACTTCATTCCGAAACATTGAAGTGGCGATTTCAATTTTTCATTGAACAAATATCAACGTGAGGGTGCATTTGTGAAAAAAAACTTTCTCGGCAACATTGAAAGTTTGATTAACAAATGGTTGGTCATGTTAAGAAATCACAAAGAGTTCTACATCTCAGAGAAAAATTGTACCGTCTCTCGAAAAAAGTTTTTAGCGTGAGGTGGGGTCGTCACTCCTCCGAGACCATTGCCAAGGGCTGCTGGACCCAGAGCTGACGGAGTGGTTGGGTTTTCCGGCCAGAAAAGCCAGCGCTGTGGGAAGAACAATTATTTTCACACCCATACTATAACATCAACATATCTCAATGAAGACGGTTTTCGGGTGTATAGTTTTCGTGCGCTTCATGAGACTATCGGAAATTTTGTCTTGACACTGTTTCTCGTATTGCCATCCACTGCGCTGTATTCGAGGCTAGTAGGTCCATTAAAAAAGAGTTGTTTGAAGCGTTGTTTATCCGAAGGTTCATCGGCGTTCCACATGTGCTAAACCTATACGGCTGCTGGAACGCGCAGACACCATTCATCAATGGTTGACCATCTGGGAGTACATCACAAGCGATTTGTTGACCGAAGTGTGGCTCCTGGCCCAGTGTTTCTCACGTTTGAGCAGCCTCCATTTACCAAAAAAGGGATCACAATAGAGCAGATTTTGTATTTATGTACTAAGCATAAAGTTCATAAACGGTTTACTTATTTAGAAACAGTAGATTCAAAGTGTTACAATGAAGGTTTTTCTAGTCCAGAGTTGTGGTACCGAGAGGTCAAAGCCGATTATTCCTTTCACCGGTTCCTGCAATGTCTTAGACCAGTTCCAGACTGCGAATAGTAGAAATTCTCTACCTGCAAAACTATAATTCGAATATCATTGATACAACAAATGCTCAACACTCTCTATGTAGACTGGAACTCACCTCACTGCTTGAATTTTAGACATATGAACTGTTACGAAGAGAGAATGAGACAATGCTCATAGTGTTTTCGAATCGAACTGCCCGCTTACGCGGGCGGGGTGCGCATCTCGCGGCCGTCGCGAAGGCATTCTTCGGAGGAGCTTCCACATGTCTACAGATAACTGACTGGGGCATTACCCACTCGTATTTGCCTAATATTCATGCCAACCGGCTAACAGGTCTGAAAAATGCCTATGCCACGGTCGCTCAACACCCGCGTTGGCAAGGACAGTCTCATTCGGACAGACTTAGGCTCTTTACTGGATGCACCTTCGAATTTTGTCACTGAAATTCTCCATTTTGCTTCTGTTTGTGGAGAACGTGTTATTGAGGTTTCTGTAGGTTCTCGGGATGATCTGCACCTTGCTGCATCTGCTCTTTCTGTGCTGTTCGTATCCAATCCAATACTTTGGAACGACTGCTCTTGAACAGTTCATTTTCAACGTCCAGTAAGAAGCAGATTCATGTATGGAGCATTGCCTTCGTGGCAATCCCCTCAGCGCTGTCATTCACAAGGGAAGTGTATGTAATGTTTAACGCATCTGCCAAAACGAATTGCTCTGTTATATTCTGCACCAAACAAGACTGCAATCGTAGAGCCCTCTCTCTGTGTTTCCTACGAGCGAGAAAGGTACGCAAATCACGTAGGCGCCGCAGCATCTGCCCTACCGTGATCCAAAAAAAGAACAACAGAATTCATCAATTTTTTTACGTACTCATCTCTTTTTCGTATGCTTCATTACTCTTTTGCGTTATATTCGTTCAAAATGGTCGTGACGCTACCTCTTGATGAGGATACCCTTCCTCGCGTGGAAGGTAGCGGTAGCTAATCGATGAACTCTGTTTTTTTGGATTACGGTGAGAGAGATCCGAGTGATTTGCGTACGTTGCGCGGTCGTCAGAGACACAGAGGGAGCGCTGCTTCTTTGAACTCTACGATTGCCGGCTCTTTTGGGACAGGGTATAGTATATCTTGGGTCTCTAGTAAATATGCGCAGCAAGAATTTTGTAGCGTCCCAAATAAACAATTGGGCTTCGCACAGAGAAAGTTTTGACGCAATGACACAGACCTGCTACTTCGACTTTAACGTGTCAAACCCAACGGTTGCCTGCGAACTACACGATCCTCTTTCCCGGAGCCAAAGTACTCTGTTGCTGCGCGCGCTTGTGCGGAGAGAGGGGAGAGGCAGCGAGAAAGTGTGGGTCAAAAGGGGACGCAGCATACGCGCGCAGGCCTACGCAATGAACGGAAAATTATTTCACTCCGCGATGAAAGATACAAGTCCGGCGTCCTAGTCTAAATCTGCTCCTTGTTACAACCTTCCCCGAAATAGTGAATAAAGGACTTGTGCAAATTCTAATAAGCAGTTGGCAGAGTGAAGCCCCATTCATAGCTGTTCGCTTCGACTAGTCGCTGCACCACCAACCGTTAAAAAACCCGCCGCGTCAACAGATTGTGCTTTGAGTCGCGATAGGTTGGAACAGTTCGCAGTTTCAGTCATGATCGCCGAGCGACTGGGACAGTTCATAGCTGGTCGAAACGACCTGGTTCATTGTGTTAGGTCGCTTTGACTAGTCGCGTGGCTTCCATGATGGAAGCGGTTTGTCTAGTCGGAGCGACTAGGCCGTAATCTTTCGTCCACACGCAGGGTATTCGGCGCCGAATTGCAGACTCTACACTCAATTTCGCGGTGTTGTCCGCGAGACATGTATCACGCGGAATTGCGTCCCCACGAGCGATCCCAAGTCGCTCGACGGTTTGGAATCGCTGGACGAAGCGATTTCAAATCGCTTCGTCCAGCGATTTTAGATCGCGGCAGTATTGTTGGCCGCTTCGACTTCAAGTCGAAGCGACCAGCTGTGAATGGGGCTTTAGTAAAATCGCAGCGTCAGACCATTAATTAGGGTATAGGATAACACTGAATCACGAGTTAATTCTCCCAGCATTCACGAAGTTTCCTCGAATGTCACATGCCTGCCTGTAGACAGTAGTACTTGACCTGCGTAATCGATGTTTACCTAACGGGTTGAGGAGGTGAACAGTTATAACTGGAGCCTCTACCAGTCCCGCGGTTCAAGTTGCCACTATGTTTACCGAACAGATTAGCCATAGATGCGCATGGTACTTGTCATCCGAGACATGCCAATGCACTACGGTAGGGATTCTCAGTCAAGATACTTGAGGTCTGCTTCTCGAGATAGGGATCGGCGCCAGATGTAGCTCGAGTGAAGGGAATTGTGTGAATTTTTGTAAGTCACAGGCGACAGAAGACGGCATTTTTACCTTTATTATCTAAATCTTCAGTAGAGCTAAATCGTTGCCAAGCTTCACAGTTAACAAAATGCAAAAATCCTTTTCGGATAACTTCTTCTTGATTTTTTTCTAGCACTATGACGACAAGATGAGACATCTCAAATATCTGTGAAGTTGGGGCCAGGTGATTGAGTCCGCTAGGTTACCACGTCAACATAACAGTCTCCCCTTTTCCACAAGTTTTTCGTGAACATCCTTCGTCATGAGAGCGACAACCTCATGGGTGGGGACAGTACTATCACTAGACGACAATGCATCGTATATCTTCTATACTGGTCGTTATGCGACCGACCGTTACCTAAAGTTACTCGAATTCCGTTCGAAAGAAATTATCCGCTTACTCGGTCGGCGTGCGTGTCGTGTGACCGACTCAAATGCATTTTTTCGGACAAAGTTTTTCAAGGCTGCAGACAGCCGGCCTGAATATCATTCAATGTTCATGTCGAAGATGTTCGTTAATCGATTTACAAGTTCAAAATAGCCTTCGCAACGGCCGTTTGACACGCACACCGACCGCTTGGATGGACAGTTTCATTTGGATAGACTTTATGTCGAATCGAGCCATGGATTTTCGATAGCGACTGGAAAAGTCGACATCATCCCATCATCGTACTCGTTTATTCGACAATATGAAAAATCGAGTAAGTCGGAAACTCGTTTATCTGAAAATCGGAAAAACCGAGTTAGTCGATAACTCGAATATCCAAAAAAGAACTTCGAGCTTCTGCAGTATACCGGCCCGTTAGCGATTTGCCAAACTCCAGCTTGCAAGGGAAGTCATGCTAGCGTATTCATCAGTGAGCGAAATAAAGTACCCTAAAATGACGCCCCTTTCCTACACCAGTAGGAAGACTATTTGTGCCTTTCTCATACGAAGATCACAAAAAACACAAGCTCAAAACGGTAAGTGGGCCTTTAAGACGATAATTTTTCCCCTTTCCCCAGACCTCGTCTGCGAGTGGGGGGGGGGGGTAGTCGTTTGAGGCGATTCGGGGGGAAATTCATTTCCGTTATTCGCGTGCGTGTTCCTGCGTATACTGTGTCTCTTTTCTCCATACTTTCTCACTGTGTCTTGCTTCGCACACGCACGCTAATTAACAAATTAAGTTTTGCGCCGAATTAGAGGACACGGAACACGAAAATGCGGCTTTTTCACGTTTTGCGCAATAATAAAGGCAGGTTAAATTAGAGCAATGACACTAAATAGCCTACCTAGCCCATGAGAGTCAGGGCGGTGCAAGCAGTGGATCGGTTGGTCTCTGCAAAATATAAGAGCGATAAGGAGATCTTGACATGATGATCCTATTAGGCCTTACTTCGACCGGCTCAGTATGAGGGAGAAGGGCTATGCTCCCTATCGACCTCGTCCGAAAAATAGAAGATTGACTTTATAATCGTGCTAATCACTCCAAATGTACCCTTTGAACGAAATTTGTAACAAAAAAAAAGAAGAATTTTCGGGGTCCACCTACCGTTTCCAGGTTGTAACTCTTTGAAGTTATAGTTGGGGCACGGGGGCACCCACACAATACCGCCCCTATCTTTTGGTCATTGGGCGCGCTAGAGCGCCGGAGCGCGCCGTTTGGCGTCGTTTTTGAATAGCTCGCTTCAATGTGTTGCAATCGGAAAATGAAAGCCAAACTCGAAATCAGCATCAAAAATGCGATCTGCTGAATGTATAGAGTTCTGAAATGCACCAGAAAAATTGACAAAAATTCATGACAAATTTTTGCATTTATTCTTGCAATTTATGAATTTTAAGTGGCAAAATCACAAAGTTTCTCTATACTAGTGATTTATTTAAGATAAAATGCAAGGCTTCGGGGGGAATTCAGGTATTGGAAGTTAAAGGGAAATCGCGCCTTTAAAGGCAGCATACACGCTCGTAAGCATAGTCGAGATAACAGAATAGATCGGTCCGCACGGCCCGTACTATGTCTTCAACGACGTTTGAAGCGCTGAAAACTGTCCAGGATGACAGTATTTGACAATGTTTGAGCAATCTTGCCTTCCACGCCCGTATTTTCACACCCCTTCGAGTAACAGAATGAGAATCGATACTTGTGAAAACGTGTGATAATTGAGAGTGATAGCACTATCAAATGGGAGTGCACGAGAGAAATAGCTTGGTTTACTTGAGTATAACATGTCTACATACCTAATGACTCTCGTCCACTTTCGAGAATGCCGCTCTGATTTGGCTGACCTCTTGAAATGGAGGATTTTATCAGTGCACAAACATGTTATATTGAGGTAAATCGAGTTTTTTCTCTACTGCACTCCCTTTTTATATTGCTATCATTCTATGTTATCACATGTTTTCTCAAGTATCGATTCTCATTCTGTTACTCGAAGGGGTGTGAAAATACGGGCGTGGAAGGCAAGTTTGCTCAAATATTGTCAAATATTGTCATCCTGGACAGTTTTCAGCGCTTCAAACGTCGTTGACGACATAGTACGGGCCGTGCGGACATATCTATGCTGTTATCCCGTTTATGCTTACGAGCGTGTATGCTGCCTTTAAGTTGGGTTAATTATTTGATTTCACATTCAAAAAAGGTAGGTATCAGAGCGCATTTCTACAACCATGTAAGGGATTCGCTTTGCAACCTTTGCTTTTCCTCCTCACACGAAAAAATCATGTCCATAATCAGCCAGTATATGGAAATGCACCAAAAGTTAACAGTTGAAAAAAAATTCATTCAAAAATCGAAATTTCTATGATGTGACCATTTTAAATTTTCATGCTGAAATACTCCTCGAACTCTATGTTTTTCGTGTATAGCGCATGCATTCGTTTTAAAAAATTGTTTCGAAAATATAGAATTCCTACCCTTTTAAAATTATTTCCCCAAAAAACAAATTATCGAAAGTGAATTCTCACTGGGACCACAAATTTCGAATTTCTTTCCAGATTTCTCTTTGAATTCCATGTATTTCTAGCTTCATTATATGGATTCATTTCAAAATTGTGGGGATCGTGAAAGAATCAATTTTTTTCCCGAAAAAGTGAAATGAAATTTGAAGTTTGAATTTTGTCTTAGTTTCCATTTTCAGTTAGAAAACATTCTGGGAAACTTTCACTGTTCAAGTAGGGCGCATGAATTTAATCAGAAATCATTTTAAAATGTTGAGTATAAAAAAAGTCAATTCTGGCACGGGCACCCTCGCAATGTTCATTACGCTCACAAAAACATCTCTTCCAGAAAACATGTTCTTCAAAGCGTCGTTCATAGGGTTCTTTCGGGTGCTGGAAACGATTACATCCGTACAACAGTCTTCTCTGATTTTTCGGAAAATTATGGTCGACACACAGTTGTTCGGACAAGAACAGTTTCGTCTAAACAATATTTACAGAGTTTGGTTGTGGTGTGGGTCACAGACACGATGTCCGTATTCCGAGTTTTTACTCGACTACAGAAGGCGCTGAATGGGATTGGGGTATTTCCGCACATCACTAATAAGCACCCCCCCCCCCCTAAAGAACCATAGACACACATTTCCAGCCGGATTTGAATTTTCATCCATTACAGTAGACGTACAGTAACAAACTGGTTCACGAAATGCAGGAAAAGAACCTTTAATTCGTATTCTGCACACAAGTAAACCATAGAATGTACTTGCTGTCCCTATCGAGGTGAGATTCCGGTTCACAGTAGCAGGCAATCGCTGTTGCAGCTCGAAGATAAATGTGCTTAGACAGAATTGGCCTTGTGCGACCTTGTGGTCCCAACACGATAACGCTTGCACAACGTGTCGCAACACGCTTGCACTACGCGTCGCAACAGCGGTTGTCTGCAACTGCGGAACAGACTTTCATTTTGATATGGAGTGTGCATGTTGTCTATTTACCTTGCAGCTCAGTGGTCATGGAGATGAGGCCAAACTTACCGTGGCAGAGTGCATGTTTGGACGTCTTCTTGACGCATATCCATCTGTCCCATACCCCCGTTGACGTGAAGTGAAGCATGTCGGAGTTGTCCACAATGAGACGTGTTTGCCGTCGTCGACGAAGCGCGCAGCAGTAAGCAACTCCTCAATGTGCTGGACTGCTGACACCACCGCTTACCGCAAGCGCAAACACTTCCCGGTCAGCTCAGCTTCACCCGGACAGCTATCGCGCATGCCTTATCTGGACCCATGATTAGCTGGGGATCTTGAAACCATTGGAAAGCAATCTGGTCCAGCTTTGATCTTTGGGATGCTATTGATCGATTGATAGAGTGATTATACATAAATAAGTGTTTATTATATAGCATCAGGTGAAAAAGGTATAGGGCAGATCATCTTAGCATTAGGTCGAAGAAGCATTTTCGTTCAATCGTTAGGTCAAGGTCAGCCTCTACAGATACCAAACGATTCCTCTATTTGATCGGTGTGTTTCTTAGACTGGACACTTGAGAGCGGTGACTCGATACGACCGGGAGATACTCTCGTGCGATCCTTTACCAGAATATTCATTACCAAAGAACCGGCCGCCTGCGCCAGGTGCTCATGACCCGGACAGGCGTCATTGCCCTACCACTCTTGGGGACATTATAGAAAGATTTTGCCGTTGTAAACCCTGTTTTAAGCCATGTCACTTGTGAAAACATCCATTATGCACCTAATAACTACTTTCAGACATAGGACACTATGCTTGCTTACTATGGAACCTCGTTTGGTGTACCCCCGGATCAGAAAGCTGATAAATGTTTTTTAGTTAACTCTAGCAGGCCCTCTTCAAATCTGTGCTCGGATTTTGCAACGGACGTCTGCGAAAAAAAAGGTATAGCCTGCCAGAATTCGTATTTCCCTCCTTTTTTTGATAAAAAACTCGCAATAATGTTTGCGAAATCCGGAAACGGACCTCATGCTTGTGTTCAGCTCCCAATACTATCCCATTAAGCAATTTCTGGCTGAAGGCACGTTTTCCAAACTTTGCGCAGACTGATAGTGTTTTGGACTTGGGCGGATTTGTGGTTGGGCGCTTATTTGTACCTCTGAAAGCGTTACAAAAAAATGTGGCAGATTTCACCCAAAATCCTTCCAGGTGGGATATTTTGGGCGCTGATCACGCTTCTGAAGTCTATTGACGATTCTCTGAGCTTTCCGACTTAATTCGTTTGAAGCTTCCCATCGGGGGGAATGTTTGATGGCTAATCGCGACGTTTGCCGATTTCAGGAGTACTTTGATAGATATGGCTCAAATTGTTGCTATGGGGGTTATTTGCGGTGCTAAATACGAATGTGCAATCCGTTTATCGATTTTCGATAGATTACGGTAGGTTACGGTGGGTATACGGTAGCTTTGTCAAAGTCTCAGATTTGGCTCAATATTTCTGTGTGGATTTGGGACGCCGTACACGAATTTGAGGTACATTTTTTGATTTTCGAATTTTTAATGTAACTAAAGCCAGTTAAAAGGCATTATGCTACGGTGACTTACTTACTTGACTTAATCGGTTGGCTTTCGCCTGACGCGGTCATTCCGCATCTTCACCGAGGTGTGCCGTCCCAGTAGTCAGCCGTGTCCATTTGTCACGGTCCTCAGCCACAATTTGAACACAATCCATCCATTGATCACTATTCCACTTCCTGCGAAGCAAAACATCGCGCCTGAATTGCCTTTTTTTGCCGATTTCAAATCCTCCTTCACCACATCCGTCCAAAACTTTCGCCTACGTCCAGGCGGCCGTTTCCAGACAGGACTTGGAAGCATCCTCAGAGCGTGTTGAACAAGAAAATCTGGCGGTCTTCTTGAAATATGCCCCAACAGACGAAGACGACCTTCTGTTGCCGCTTGAGATGGCATTGGGAGATGTTGGCACCTCCCTCGTGTCAAACGTAGATGTAAGGCGTCAATCTCGTTGTAGAGATCTTCGTTGTGGCACATCCTCGGCCAGAAATATCCGAGCAAACGTCTAAACAGCTTCCTCTCCGTGCAATCCAACCTTTCCACCTGCGTCTTCGGTGCTGCCCACGTCTCCGATCCGTATATCATGATAGGGCGAATAGCGGATAAGTAGACGCGCAACTTGACTTCCTTCGCGATGGGGGTAGACTACAAACACTTGGTTAGAGAATTGAATACAGACGTAGCTTTCGCACATCGTTGTTGAATATCCGCTGCATAACTACCATCGTTCTTCAGCAAACAGCCCAAATAACAGAAGTCGTCCACCAGTTCGATACGTTGTCCGTCCACACAAACTCCCGTAGAAGGCCTCTGAGAGACCCACATCTGCTTGCACTTGTCCGGACGAGGACGAAGTCCATATGCTGCGGCATACTTCGAAACGAGGTTCACAATCCTTTGCAGTTTTGCGTTGTTTTCAGCGAATAACACAATATCGTCGGCGTACTCCAGGTCGACAAGGGAGCGTCCTGATGGTGTTAGGATCACGTCCGCAGGAAACTGTTCTGCAACTCTACGCATGATGTCATCAACGGCAAAGTTGAATAGGGAAGGTCCTGCTACGGCTCCTTGCCTTACTCCTGTTCTCACCTCGAAAGCTGACGTAAATCCGACAGGCGTACGAACTGCTGCTGTTGTTCCTTTGTTCATGTCCTCGATTAGTCGAACATACTTTTCCGGGACTCCATCGGCTCGCAGAGCGTTGAGCAATCGATCACGATCAGGAGAGTCGAACGCGGCTTCAAAGTCCAAAAAAGCAAGCTGTATTGGCTTCAAATACCGCTACCACGATTCGATTACTCTTCTCACAACGAACACTTGGTCGATGGTCGACCTTCCAGGTCGAAAACCGACTTGCTCCTCTCTGATCGTTTCCTCACAATGTTTGATAAGTCGCTCGAGAATGATACGTTCTAAAACCTTATACATGACACGAAGTAGAGAGATTCCTCTGTAGTTCTTAAGATCCGTGACGGATAGCTTTTTGTGAAAAGGTACGATGATCGCATGTCTCCACGAATCGGGTATCCTTTCGCTCATCCATATGGCACGGATGGTGTTGGTCATTTCACGAATCTCAGACGGAGGAAGAGCTTTCAGCATTTCAGCAGTGATGTTGTCATCTCCACCTGCCTTTCCATTCTTCGTTTTCCGGACACAATTCGAAACTTCAGCCTCAGTCGGCGGTGCATCACTGACATCGTAATGTGCTCTCTGAAGATGCGGCAGCTCTGGTACTGACGGCGCTGGACGATTCAGTAGTGAACTGAAGTAATCCTTCCATAATGGCAGCGTCGCAACACCAACTGCAACTCCTTTGGTAGTGTTGAGGACAGCGGAACATCTCTTCATCTTGCTCTTCATCATACTGTCGTAACAACGTGTAGGCTTTCCTCGGATTCTTCTCCTCCCAAGCCTTCTCAAACTCCTTAGCTCTACACGTCCATTCTCCTTTGCGGTCATTTTGAAGCTGCCGACGCAACTTCCTCCTCAGACGCTTCTCCTCCACGAAGTTTCCTGCAGTTCGGAAAGCACATACTTTGTAAGTAGATGTTGTTTCCTCTGAGACGTAGGCGAGGTTCTTCCTGGGCTGTACAACCGGGAGTGCCTCTTTCGAAGCGTCCTGGATGCACTTGACGAAAGATTCCGCGTCGCAAAGTTTCTTCTTAGTCCGTACTCCAATATGAACAGAAACGCGTTGTCGGAATTTCCTTCTGCATTCTTCATCCCTGAGACTTTGGAAAGGCTGAGCCCCTCGCTTCCTCTTATGAATCCTTGCAGTGAAGTTCAACAGAACAGGATGGTGATCCGAACCGAATGCGATATCCCACACAGCTCTAGGTCTTCGAATGTCCGATACTGGAATATTCCTCGTCAGGACATAGTCAAGCTGTAGTTTCGAAGTTGTCATCTTCCGCTTCCGCTGCTCTTCCAGAGATAGCTGGGTTGGTCCCTGCCACGTAAGCTGATATCGGCGATGATTCCTCTTGAATGTCGATGCAATAATCAGACCACTGCGTTCACACAAGTCGACAAGGCGATGGCCACTCTCCGATGTTTGCTCCACTGGGTAGAACCATTTACCGAGTACTTCGGATTCCTGATCAAATCCCATCTTCGCATTTGCGTCGATTCCCAACACAACAGCATGTTGACAGGGTATTCTGGCTAGCAACGTATTGAGCTCCTCGTAGAAGTCATCCTCGCAATTGTCTTCGGCGGTTTCGGTGGGCGCATGAGCACTCACTATTCACAGATTGAATCCTCTGTGATCTCGCAGTCGCACAAATGCTTTCCTACACGACGTTGAGCCTAATTCCGCGATCATACCATTGTAGTCCTTCCTTACAGCTATCGCACAGCCTCCCACTCTCCTATCATCAGCGTCACCACAGTAGATGACGTACTCTCCGATGTTGATGACTGGTCTATCCTTGAGGCGAGTTTCCTGCAAAGCAGCAAACGGTGCATGGAAATAGCTCAGAAGATTGAACAACGCATATTGTTGGATATCACTCGACAATGACCGGCCATTCAGGGTAGCGAAATTGTGGTTTGTGGCCAAAGACTCCATGAACTCCCTAGGTACGGATCCTAAGGTGTTATGGACTAGAGGCCTTAGTGTGCCGGACGGCAACACCTTTATGCAATGTGCGGGATACTTTCGCGATATAGTTGTGCACGCTATATCGCTCGAACGTTCCCTGTGTATACTCAAACGTCTGCTGGGTTCAGTAGAAGCAGGGGCACCAACGAGCAGGTACCAACAGACTTGTATACACATCCCCATGCTACGGTAACCCACAGTAACTATAAGTCTAGCGACAAACAGACCCCAGATTCGCGTTCAGCGCCCTAAATAATCCCCAGCGGAAAGTTTTGAGCCGAATCCGGATTTTTTTCCAAACACACTAAAAATTGGCTGATACTTATCCTTACCTTCTCAAAAAGCTTCAAAAATGCTTATAACTTTGTTCAGAGATGTCCGTTTCGGAATCCGATTTCAGATTCGGAGACAGCGGACCAGAATTTACCAGAAAACATTCATCATCTTTTGAATGGTGGAAAAGGCCATGCGAGGTTTTCTAGTTAGTTAGTACAGAATAACTGACAAAAGGAAGCATTCTAGCGCGAGTTGACCAAAATGAAGTGCCATACGAGAATATCCTCGCTAACTGTGAGTTTTCCTTACCCATACCTACATCCTAAAAATTTATGCGCAAGAAACTGTAGGTCACGATAGTAAATTGCATGTTCTATCTACCGTAACCTGACGTTAAAGCCCGAAAATCCCGAAACGGGCCTCATATTCGTACTCGACACCATAAATTACCCCTTTTGCACCAAAAAGTAATGTTCCACCCAAACTTCGTCTGGAGGTTTTCTTGAAGTGCTAAGCACGTATGTGAGGTCGGTTTTTCTGCCGATCAATTACGATAGGTTACAGTAGTTGCGATGCAATTGTGCGATTTCCAAAAGTTTAGCTTCCTGGCAAAAGTAATGATTTGGCAATGTTATAACTAGAAGAAATATAGAAGTTGACAAAATAAAATTTAAAAAAAACAACTCGAAATATGTTTGAAAATGATTTGGCACAAAATAACCAGAAGTGATGAAAAACTGGGAAATGTAGTGAAATGACCAAAACCGGATTTGGCGGTCATTCATAGGTCAACTTTTGATAAGTAGTGACTGACGAGGGATTAAATTTTACAAGATTCTCCGTTAAACTTATCAAAGCGAAATCAAGCGCTCATCGGATTTGAGCGTAATAGTTGACCATAGTTGACCTAAGCTGATTTCCGTATTACAGCTTCAATGAAATGTTTCACGGTTTCCGTCTCGCGCTTGATTTAGCTTTGATAAGTTTAACGGAGAATCTTGTAAAATTTAATCCCTCGTCAGTCACTACTTATCGAAAGTTGGCCTATGAATGACCGCCAATTCCGGTTTTGGTCATTTCACTACATCTCCCAGTTTTTCATTACTTCTGGTTATTTTGTGCCAAATCATTTTCAAACATATTTCAAGTTGTTTTTTAAAATTTTATTTTGTCAACTTCTATATTTCTTCTAGTTATAACATTTCCAAATCATTACTTTTGCCAGGAAGCTAAACTTTTGGAAATTTCATGTATTTTTCTCAAAGGTTCCCTTTCTAGCCTGATTTTTGCATGGTAATTCCCATTCTGGAGAGGCAAAACCTTTAGAGGCAGTGTCCACGATAAAAACCATGTCTGATTTTTTGGTGGAGATCCGCAGCTGAGGGCCTAGCGCAACCCTCATGTTGAAAAAACTAAGAAAAATGAGCTCGGAACGGTCCCCTACGGCCCCAAAATTGGACACTCGTCAGCTCGTCACACCCAGATGCACTTTTCACGCCCACCGACGTGAACAAATGAATGCTCGAGATTGTGAGATGAGCGATGGTTTCCGATCAATAGCCCCGTTCTTCCCTTCATTCTCAACTCCTCTCTTTACTCAGGTCAGCTCGCATACATCGGCTGCAAAAGATGGAAGTTACAAGCCTTGTACAACTCGTCCACCATTTTCCATAGCTAAATTTTTGAGACCATAACTCCGTTCCTAGAAGGTCTTGTACAATTCCAAAAACATCATTGGAATCGGCATGTGATTGTCTTCAAGATGGGCAGAAAAGCAGAAAAATTATTCTTATCGTGAACACTGCCTTCAAAGGCAGTGTTAGCGATAAAACGAATGTCAATTTTTTCGCACAATCCTGAGCTTTCGGTAGTTTCCGTCGCAGAACTGAAAGAGGAACGGTGAAAAACGGCCAGGAAGTTGGTCAAAATCGTGTGCCGCAGTCGACCCAGTGCTACAGCCATTACAGTCATTACCGATCGGTGTGGTCGGACAACTATAACTCCTAAAAATTGTGACCCGCAGACATAAAAAACGACCTATTCTTTCCTTCTGAGGTCCCGTACACGTTTTACAGCGTCGTGCGCTTCCCCACTGGGGTCCCGCTCACTTTTTTTGGTGTCCTGTGCACTCCCACTGTTGAGCCGCACACTTTCTGCGACGTTCGGCTCACTCTCATTTGGGTCCCACACACTTTCTCCGGCGTCCTGCGCACTTCCACTTGGGTCTCGCACACTTTCTACGGCGTCCTGCACATTCCCACTGGGGGCCCGCGCACTTTCTGCTGCGCCCTGCGCACCCCTCAAATCCTATTCACACCAACCGTCTCAAAGAGGAAACAATCTTGGGCGGAAGCCTATTATTAGCTGTGTTGATTTTCATTAGTTCATTTTTAAAGTTCAAGGAGCGTCGGAGGGTTTACAATAACATGTTTACATGTTTTTACCCATCTTGGCCGTCAATTTTGAGGTTCCGCTAAAATTGAGCTTTCAGCTCCAACATTGAATGGGAGCTAGCTGCATCCATTTCCAGCCTCCTGCCAAAAAATTTACTTCCTAGCTAAATTTTAGGTTTTGCAACAAGATCGTGAATGCCGTCTGAAAAAAGGAGATCAAAAGTTTTTCGACCAAAATCACGTGGTTTTCTCCATCTTTCTCAGGTGCCAAGAAACCATCCCACAAGGATCATCCCTGTTGTGATCCTAACGAGAGGTGGGGGATGACCCCACCACCACTGTTCGCAGTGGGGTCCACCCCCCTCCAAACTGTGGGGAGATGGGCCCATACTTGGGTCCCACCTCCCCCCCCCCCCGAGCTGTGGGGATATTCCCTCGGCGACAAAAATTATCCTCCGTTATCCGGTGGATCTTCTGGAAAGTGACTAAGGCCACCTTCCAGGTCCGGCTCCGAAGAGCCGACTGAAGCCTAGTTTTGACTGCAGGTGGTCGCTGCGGCCATGCGAGGGACAACTGTTCCTTTTTCATCGCGCGTAATGGAAAACCGCTCCAATTGTGATCGCTTCGTGGCAAAGGTCCTACATCGCTGGGTCGCGGCGACGAAATCCCATGTTTTACTGCATCGCTGCTTGAAGAGCGATTCTCAATGGTCGTTGACCATCGCTGCATCGCGGCCAAAATGGCAGCGATGGAGCGATTGCCAGCGAATGACACGTTTCGTCTAATGAACGTTGACCCTTTCACTTGACAAGATCAGTGTTTACGGGTCGAAACGTGTTATTGATAACTACCAGCCATTAATTTCACTGATTGATCGAATTTCTTCGATCATCCGTGAGGCTATGCACTATGAACAGAATCGCTGCCGCTGCTACATCGCTGCAGCAGCGGGTGTGAAATCGCTGCGATGAAAAACAGCAGCGATGTAGTCAAAACTAGGCTTGAGGCACACGGTGAGATGAGGAGCCTTTTATACCAGCAACATTGTTAATACCTTTGCCTAAACATGTCTATTTTATACGCGTCTTGACATAGAACACGTAAAACAGATTTGAACTTGCCCCAGTAAGCCAGAGCGCAACTTCAATAGGATCCTGAGTGAGAATTTTGTGCCGGTGGCAAATTATAATCCTACCAGCTGCGTCGGCCGGCTGACCCCGGCGTCTGCCGCTGGGGTCCGACTACGCCGGCCCATTTGCCGGCTTCGCCGGCATCTTGAGTATAATCGACATCCGCTGATTCTATGTGAGTTGGCGTTCAGAAGTTCTCACGCTTGCCGGCTATCGCCGGCCTCTGTCGCTGGAGTCCGGTTGCGACGGCCCATGAGCTGGTTTCGACGACAACGCTCGAGCAATCAGAAGTTACTAAGCATTTCAAACCTTGCAAACCCTGCTAACCTACTTTCCCATGCAGTTGCACACCGACCCTTCTCTAGTTTTAAGAGGTCCTAAAATGGTAGCTCATTTATATCCATTTCTGTCATGATAAAGACAACCGCTGTTTCAGATTTAGTAAAGGCCTCAATGACCAACCGACATCCTGCAACTTTTATTGCCAAATGAAGTATAATGATGTTTGTGTTTTCTGGATGCACATTTTGATTAACTCATATTTCCGTCGTATATAAACCCGATTCAGAAAGGTTGGTGCATATAAACAGCTAAGCAGTTGAAATGAGTGGTTAAGGGGGAGGGGACTTGAAGAAAGGGGTGGTATACACTCTCTTATAGACGCACAAAACGATTTTGAAGTTCTGCGCTCACCCACTTCGGTCCCGCACACTTTCTACGGTGTCCGGCGCACTCCCACTTGGATCCCGCATACTCCCTATGGTGTCTGGCGCACTCCCACATGGGTCCCACACACTTTACACGGCGTCCGGCTCACTCCCACTTCGGTCCCGCACACTTCCTACGACGTCCGGTGCACTCGCATTTAGGTCCCACACACTTCCTGCGGCGTCCTGCACATTCCCACTTGAGTCCCGCAAACTTTCTACGGCGTCCTGCGCACTCCCAATTGGGTCTCGCAAACTTTTTATGAGTCCTGCGCACTCCCACTTGGGTCCCGCACACTTTATACGGCGTCCGGCGCACTCTACCTTGGGTCCCGCACACTATCTACGGCGTCCGGCGCACTTCCACTTGGGTCCCGCACACGTTCTTCGGCGTCCGGCGCACTCGTATTTGGGTCCCACATACTTTCTCTGGCGTCCGGCGCCCTCAACCTTGGGTCACGCACACTTTTTACGGCGTCCTGAGTACTCCCACTTTGGTCTCGCAAACTTTTTATGAGTCCTGCGCACTCCCACTTGGGTCCCGCACACTTTATACGGTGTCCGGCGCACTCTACCTTGGGTCCCGCACACTATCTACGGCGTCCGGCGCACTTCCACTTGGGTCCCGCACACGTTCTTCGGCGTCCGGCGCACTCGTATTTGGGTCCCACATACTTTCTCTGGCGTCCGGCGCACTCAACCTTGGGTCACGCACACTTTTTACGGCGTCCTGAGTACTCCCACTTGGGTACCGCCCACCTTCTTCGGCGTTTGGCGCACTCGCATTTGGATCCCACACATTTTCTACGGCGTTCTGCGCGCTCCCACTTGGGTCCCGCCCACGTCCTACGGCGTCCGGCGCACTCTACCTTGGGTCCCGCACACCTTCTACGGCGTCCTGCGCACTTCCACTTGGATTCCGCATACTCCCTACGGCGTTTGGCGCACTCCCACTTGGATCCCGCATACTCCCTACGGCGTCTGGCGCACTGCCACTTGGGTTCCGCACACTTTATACGGCGTCCGGCGCACTCTACCTTGGGTCCCGCACACTATCTACGGCGTCCGGCGCACTTCCACTTGGGTCCCGCACACGTTCTTCGGCGTCCGGCGCACTCGTATTTGGGTCCCACATACTTTCTCTGGCGTCCGGCGCACTCAACCTTGGGTCACGCACACTTTTTACGGCGTCCTGAGTACTCCCACTTGGGTACCACCCACCTTCTTCGGCGTTTGGCGCACTCGCATTTGGATCCCACACATTTTCTACGGCGTTCTGCGCGCTCCCACTTGGGTCCCGCCCACGTCCTACGGCGTCCGGCGCACTCTACCTTGGGTCCCGCACACCTTCTACGGCGTCCTGCGCACTTCCACTTGGATCCCGCATACTCCCTACGGCGTTTGGCGCACTCCCACTTGGATCCCGCATACTCCCTACGGCGTCTGGCGCACTGCCACTTGGGTCCCACACACTTCCTACAGCGTGCGGCGCCCTCTACCTTGGTCCCGCACACATTCTTCGGCGTTTGGCGCACTTCCACTTAAATCCTGCACGCTTCCTACGACGTTCTGCGCACTCCCACTTGGGTCCCGCACACTTTCTTCGGCGTCCGGCGCACTCGCATTTGGGTCCCACATACTTTATCTGGCGTCCCGCGCACTCTACCTAGGGTCCCGCACATTTTCTCTGGCGTCCTGAGCACTCCCACTTGGATCCCGCCCACTTTCTTCGGCGTGCGGCGCCCTCTACCTTGGTCCCGCACACTTTCTACGGCGTCCTACGCACTTTCACTTGGGTCCCGCACACTTTCTTCGGCGTCCTGCGCACTCCCACTTGGGTCCCACACACTTTCTACGGCGTTCTGCGCGCTCTTGAGCCCGTACCCGTAAGGTCGCCCGTCTTGAAAGTCAAGCCGAATAAACGGTCAAACAAACACACAGAGAAACGCACACATACATACATACATACATTCATACACACACACGCACACACAAATTTACCAAAATATATATAGTAGGATTTTTCTGCGGCGTCCTGCGCACTCCTCAAGTCCTATTTACACCAATCATCTCAAAGAGAGAACAATCTTGGCCGGAAGCCTATCATTAGCCTTGTTGATTTTCACTAGTTCATTTTTAAAGTTCAGTGAGCGTCGGAGGGTTTACAATAACATGTTTACATGTTTTTACCCGTTTTGACCCTCAAAATTGGGGCTCCGTAAAATTGAGCTTTCAACTCCAAAATTGAATAGGAGCTAGCTGCATCCATTTCTAGGCTCCTGTCAAAAAATTAGCTTCCTAGCTCAATTTTAAGTACTGCAACAAGATCGTGAACGCCGTCTGAAAAAAAAGGAGATTAACAGTTTTTCGACCAAAATCACGTGGTTCTCGCCATTTTTCTCGAGCGCCAAGAAACCATTCCGAACCATTTTTGGGTGTATACCCCAACTTTTTACGCTCTTTCCAATGGAGGAAAAACCGTATCTCCACAGTCACTCCGAACGCCGATTTCGTAATCGCAGAGTTGCGCGTGGGCGAGTTAAAGCCGAATCTGGTGCGCGCTTCGCGCGCCCTACCATTATAATATTCAAGGCCCCTGTCAGAGTTGGATGAGAGAATCACCGTGGCCATCCCGGTCGATACGTAGAAGAAAGATGGACGATGCAGGTTGCAAAAAACACCCTGTGTGTCCAGGTGTAGCTGACGCGGTCAATATGTATGAAATATGTGGAACGGTATCATGAATATCATTCATTTCTCACCTCATATCATGTGAACATCGGTCGGGTCAGCCACATCGGGTGTTTTTTGCAACCCACCTCGTCCGTGTCTTTCATGATTATCGACCGGGCTGGTTTCACCGATCAACCAACTATGACCGAGGACTAAAGCCCCTTTCATAGTTTGCCGGCCGACGTCGGACTACTCGTTATCAAATTTGATACGTCGAGATAGATAAGATGGATAGGATAGGGTCGATAGATATCACACAATCAATAACGAGTCATTCGACGTCTGCTGGGCAAGTGTGAAAGGGGCTTAAGAAGCTGGGTGTTGCACGAGATGTGATGAAGGCCGGTTTTACTAAGATCCCCGCGAGCGTGATTTGGTCAAGTTCTTAGAGATTTTCGCTGATCCCCCCACAGGTATTGACTGGGTCCGTTTTTTCTGCTTATAAATCTTAGATAAGAGGAACAATGAGTTCGAAAAAACACTACATTACCACGGGTTAAAACCATAATTTTCTTGACGGAATCCTTTCAGTCCTAAACAGTGCATATCCACATTCATAATGGTCCACTTGGTCTGCTGCCGGATTTCAGACCCCCTCACCTCACAGTTCAGACCCCTTGTGGAACTCCACACCCCGCGCCGAACCCTGCTCAGAAATATGAGAGCAAACAAGCCATGTCCAGCTCCTCAAATAAATCCTCCTTAGACTGCCAGAAAGTTTTGAGCTATGAAAACACAAGGATGGAGGCGTGCATGTGTGACTACATACAGGCCATAAAACGGCCAATGTCTCACCGTCGACTGCGTACCACGCGCTGCGCGACCGCACGCGCGTCGGAAGCAGACGGGTTTTGCCGCCGCGCGACGAGTTTTGGCTGCCGCGCGACGTTTCGTCCTGCCGCGGCGGCCGAAACCGTCGCGCGGCGGCCAAAACCTCGTCTGCTTCCGACGCAAGTGCGGTCGCGCACCGCGTGGTACGCAGTCGACGGTGAGACATTGGCCGTTTTATGGCCTGTATGTATGTGCCAGAGCCATTCCTTATGTACCAGCGGCTGCGCCAAAGCGAACATATCGATTTTCGTTCGATAGTTGAGCGCGGCTGATCGCGAAGGTAATCTCTTGATTCATACTGCAAGTAGCCATTAGTGTCGACACGCCCTTATGCAGTAGTTAAACCACTCACACTCCAATGGTGTATCAGCAGTGTCGATGCCGTTCCGTCGAGAGAAGAAACTAAGTTACCCGACGGGATCGCAAATACACTGAAGACATAGATAAAACAGTATTGCATAAAATAGAATGCTCAAAAACGATGTGATTTTGAGGCTAAATATAGAACTTCTACAAATTGCAAAAAAATGGCACCAGGGGAGAACGAGCTACAGCGTCCTGTTCGAGAGGCGCGTCGCACTAACATTGCACCACGCCCTTCGGACTTGCGGGCAGTCTACGCAGAGATCATATATGTAGGATAATGATGGGTGAATCTTGCATTTGCCACTGTGACCGAAACTCGCAAGCTTATTATACTTTGGGGTATAAGTGTGGGCCAGGGAAACTAACAGTTGTGGTACTCTATGCCATAAACATCCTCGCAAGGTACTGTCATTCTCTCGGCCAAATTCCGGTGCGCGATTGCGGACTACGGCTATTGCATCATGCGACGCGTATTAATCGTGCTGGGATCACTTGGTCTCGGCACGATTCACACTTTTCCGGCTTGATTATCACGTGTCGCATGATGCAACAGCCGTAGTCCGCAACGGCAGACCGGAATTTGGCCCAGAGAACGGCAGTACTTCATTTTGTTTAACTCGCTTAACGCCTAGAGACAGCAGACACGTTCGGAAAAGTTGTTGAGATAACTACGTTACTGGTGTCGCATGGCTCCTAGTGGAATAATCAAATCGTGTGGAAGCGTCAAAAACGAGTCAAAACTACTAAACTTGAGCGGCAGGTGGATCGAATCCACACCGCGGGTATGGCTAAGGAGCAGTTCGGCTGGCGCACTCGACGCGCGCGACGGAAAAACGCTGCGCGCGCTTCGTTCTTGGGGCGCGTTAGCGCCCTCAAAAAAAAGTAGTTGTTGCTCTATTTCAACCGTCCCCCATCACTTTTTTGCATTTTGTTCGTGCCTTTTGTTTAAGATGTACTTTTCCAGAAACAATGCTTTTCATAGCATCGTTCCAGTGGAATTCACACGTTGGTATAAGTTTTTTATGAGTTTTTTTGTTTGCTTGTCGGAGAGGGATGGGAGATGACGGTATCGATTCCGACACCGACTCTACGTCTGACAGAACAACAACATCGACAAAATGCAAAAATGATGAAGGGAAGGGCTAAAATGGAAGAGCAACTACTTTTTCTGAGGGTCTTCGGTTAACGCGCCCCAAGGACGACGCGCGCGCTCAGAGTTTTTCCGTCGCGCGCATTGCGTGTGCCAGCCGAACTGCTCCTTTGCCACACCCGCGGTAAGGATTCGTTCCACACCCAAATTTGAGCAATGCAAAACGAAAAATTTCTGCAACCCCGCCCCTGAGCTTCGACAACCCCGCCCCAAAATCTAAACTAGTCCAGATTGATCGTTCTAATACGGTCACTTCTATTTGATACAGCGTGCGCGATGGGAAATTTGGATCAGGTTCCACGGAGAATTGGTAGTGGAGGGGCACACTGTAACGCTGAAGTCGAAAAAACGCATCAAAACGAGCAGGTAAGAGCCCTAAAAGAGATCGAAGCTGCCACTTGGAGCGCAACGGAAACCCCAAAATCGCAATGCCCGCTCTTCGATGTGAACAAGTGAAAACTCGAGATTGTGAAATGAGCGATGGTTTCCGATCAATAGCCCCGCTCCTACCTGCAGTCTCAACTTCTCTTTTTACTCAGGTCAGGTCGCATACATCGGCTGCAAAAGACGGAAGCTACAAGTCTCGGACAGCTCGTCTACCATGCTCCCGCAGCTCAATCCCTGAGGGGCTATACCTTCGTTCCCAGGCGGCCTTGGAAGATTCCAGAGACACATTGGAATCGGAATCAGCATGAGTCCGTTTTCAAGACAGGCGGAAGAAACAGAACAACGATTTTTATTGTGAACACAGCCTTTAAGGGGTTCCCTTGTGAAGAAATGCTGTCTGTAACAATATTGAAAGAGTAAACTACTTTTGCCTATTTTTCTTGTGTTCTGCGTATTCGACTACCTTGCCAAATGCAAATTGTTGGTGTGCGCTAGCGTAGGCGATGTACAGTCGGCACATATAAAGCGCATACTTTTGGTTCCCTACTATACTTAGTATCCGAATAACTCGTTTTCGGATATCCTACCGGATATCCGAGATTCGGATAATCCGATATCCGGAAATTCGAAAAAACGCATTATCTGAATCGAACCAATATCCGTGAAATTTAAAATCGGCGTTATCTGAATCAAAGCGAAAGGTCAAATTTTTGGATAAAATCGGATAAAATTCGGACAAATTTTGGATAAAATCGGAGAAAATTCGGGTAAAATTTCGGAGAAAATCGGATAATTTTCCGATAATTTTTAAATAAAATCGGATAAGATTGCACTAGGCCACGCCCATTTTCCGTAACGCCTTCTATTTAGTATTTTAACCCAGGATTTTCCTCCTCTTTCCGAAAATGGGAATCGTAGTTGCGGCACCGAAAAATGGGCGTGGTCAAGTGAGATGACCAAGTGGCTAGTTAATCAGTGTAGAAATTGTTTGTATAGTTGCTTTACATACATTTTACTTGCTAGTTGTCCTGAAAAACCTGTGTAGGGATAATAATGTGCCTTCCAACGACGATAGAGTAATTGTAAATTTGTTTTCATATTTTTATTAATATGCATATATGAAGATTGAAGTTTTTATGTGAACATGCTGCGAATGCAATGAAGGACCACCGTTTGCTCAATTATGGATGTTTTCAAAGGCTTGCCTTGAATACCCGGTTTATTTTTCACCATTTTGCCTCAACTTTGTTCCGAAAATATCCGAAGTTATCCGAAATTATCCGACCGGATATCCGTATCCGAATCATTGGAAAAATGGCATTATCTGAATCGACCCATTATCCAAAAATTTGAAAGAGTGCATCATTATCTGAATCGAACCAATATCCGGAAAATTGAAAATCGGCATTATCCGAATCGATCCATTATCCGAAAAATTATCTTTGGATAACAAATTTATTCCCTACTGAGGATGGGCACAAACTCGGTGCACATATGTTATAGCATACAGGCCATAAAACGGCCAATGTCTCACCGTCGACTGCGTACCACGCGCTGCGCGACCGCACGTGCGTCGGAAGCAGACGAGTTTTGGCCGCCGCGCGACGAGTTTCGGCCGCCGCGCATGGCCGAAACGTCGCGCGGCGGCTAAAATCGTCGTCGCGCGGCGGCCAAAACCCGTCTGCTTCCGACGCGTGCGGTCGCGCAGCGCGTGGTACGCAGTCGACGGTGAGACATTGGCCGTTTTATGGCCTGTACGTGCATAAGTCCTAGTTTGCGCCCTCCGTCAATAGTGACCTAGAAGTATCGGTGCTATCCGCGCCGAATGTATATGGGCACGTACTGCTTTTCATCCATTAGCAGGCGAATCCGTTAATGAAAAATCGCATGATTAAACCCTATTAGGACTCACAGTGACCAACTTTGTGGAGATTTCCAGACTACTGATTTCCGTGTTTTTTTTTTCAGGAGACTTTTTGTATTTCCCTTTGATGTTCTAACGTTTGTCTTTTCAAAAATAGATCTCGATACATTCATTGGTGCTAACTCATACTCCTCATCGCTTATCGGTACTTAAAGAGTATGAATCGAGTCTAATCCCTTCCAGCCCAAAAAAATCTTCTTCTGTGAAATAGAGAAGCGAGAGAAATGCTCTCCTCATCCGGGTCAAGGCATGGCCGTGATAAAAAAGATTCCTGAGTTTTTCTGAATGGAGGCCTAGATCTGATCCTTGATGTAGCATAAATTTAGA
Source organism: Aplectana chamaeleonis (assembly GCA_029168955.1). Taxonomy (NCBI): domain Eukaryota; kingdom Metazoa; phylum Nematoda; class Chromadorea; order Rhabditida; family Cosmocercidae; genus Aplectana; species Aplectana chamaeleonis. The sequence continues at coordinate 119,295 of JAPDOI010001222.1, forward strand.
AAAGATTGCTGCAAATGCATCAAAACGAATGAAACGTCCGGTCATTTCTGGCAGATCACCTTTTCAAATTAACTCTACGACCAAATGGGAAGTTTTCGTGAATGCTAGTTGCATTTCAAATGACAGCTTTTGGGTGGAATAGAGAGATTGTGTTTTGAAAGAGCTGTGAGCTTTTATCGTCTGAAACTGAGGCTTTTGATATTATTCTCACCTGTTTCCTACTGGGTTTTCCCGATACTGTTGTCAAAAAGGTCCACTACTATTCGGCAAAGTTAAAAATTTTTTAAAGCAAACCCGTCCTAAAAGCCAAAGGATTATTGAGTATCAAGCGTATGTAGTATGTTGGCATTCCATTCAACCTTGCATGAAGGCTCTTTGAAAATAGTTTGTTTGCACGTAGTATAGGGAGAAATCGAGATTCAGAAACTTTACCGAATTTACCGTTTTTTCGTATGTACTGAAAAAATCATCGAGTAAAGTTTCGGTAAAATTACCGAAAAAATTACCGCACACTCGTGGGGCCAAATTCATGAACGCCTGTGGTTGGGATAGGGGTAATGGCGTCGGCACCTTTGATGATTACCCGCAAGGGCAAGCGGTCACGTAGCCGAGCAGTGTTTTTGCCTATCTCTTAGCTGGGTTAGAAAAGGGCACGATTGGTAAGCGATCTCCCGTTTGCACAGGGTAAACATCAAAAGTGCCAACGCAATTACCGCTACCCTAACCCCTCACGTTGATGAATTCGGCCCCTGGTACCACTAACAATGCTGGCTTGGTGTCTATAATGTTCCGCTTAAAAGATGAACAGCAGAAGCTGCGATTTTTCAAAAGGGACCGGAATTAACCTCAGTGAATGAGTTGCGCTAATCTGTTCTGGTGCTATAATTTGGTTCTCAGTGGGATTTAATGTTTGATCACCTACGACTTATTTCAATAGGGAACGATTATCAACATTTTGCCAATTTTTGATGTATTCCCTTCTTGGACCACACACTACATTTAACTGTGAAGTTCGGAAGTGGTCCAGTTTGATGAGAAGTCTATGTATTCCTTTGAACACTCGCCCTATTCGGAAAGTTCTATTATTCGTTTTTTTCGAATATTCCGCCAATTTTAGGTGACATTTATATTTATATTTGATCGTCAAAGAGCGTGAAAGAACTACCTGGAAATCACTCCAAATATGTAGGAATCTTCAAGTGCTCAGAATTGCACCGGTCGGATTGTTGGCGCGTGGCGGGTCGAATTACACACACCCGGTGATCCGACAGTCATTGCCCCACGATCAGCCTGGAATCAAAATAGTGCCGATCGCAAAGTGAGTGTTGCTCGTTGCCTTTATAAATGAATGCGCGTGTATGAATACATATACACTCATTCAAAAATAAAGCACTAGCGATCATTCGCCTCTATTTGTTTGCAACAGAGAGAACCCCGGCGTTGGCGCACAGTATGAGAGCAAGCTTAGTGATCCCTCGAACTTGGATAGTTTTACCGCCGGTTCGCCTGGAAGGCAATAAACCCCATCAACTCATGCTTTCATCGCCGTCGGTCCAGCCGGTGTTACTATCTGAGTAGAGTTCGTACCTTTGAGGCTAGGTTATCGTATCCTTTCCCGCTTCGACGCTTTGCTAGTAAGACTTGCCGAGTGGTGTTAGCGAGTCTTTTTCCGACGAAAGTGACCACTCCTTTGAAAAATCTAAATTTTGACTTATATGGAATTCAATTATCCGACAAATGTCAACAGTCAAATCCCTCCAGGATTGTACCATCTCAAATGTTACAAATCTCAGAGATTTCTATCCTCACATAATCCACTCATAGAGAATGGTCGGGTTTGAGCTAAAGCCAAACCTGCTCTGGGATCAGGGGTGTGCGCAGATATGTTTTCTGTAATCTGATTTCTGTTTTCTGGCCGTTTCACCATTCTTTTTCTGTTTTCTGAAAAATTAGCGAAAATCAGAACAAATCTCAGAGACAATCAATCGAAATTACATGCCAGTACTTTACGTCACGTGTAAGTCAACTCGCACAGCGCAACATAATTGCTGTGTTGAAGGTCACATGTAACTTAAAGCTATGAAGATAAGTCGCAGGTTAGATGTTTGGGGTCCTTAAAGGCAGTGTTCACGATGATTTTCGTTCCCGAGTTCTCCACTCTAAACAAAGCGTTGGCCAACGAGTGTTACAGAAATTACGAAGAAACGGCGAGAAACGCACTAAAACGTCATATTTCAGTAACATTAATCTCTGGCCTGGACTAGTTGTCCAGTTGTATGAACATGTTCACGGTGGTTGTCACCGGTGAAAAGATTGGGTCAGTCGGAAATGGAAGAATAATTCAGGCAAAATAGTACTAGTTAGGGTCCGAAGAAAAGAACGGAGCAACAGCAAGCAAATAATTGTGAATGACGGGCCTACAAATGATTTTTCATTGTCACAACGAACAGTTCCTGTGAGAGTAAAGAGGTGGGGTGAGAGTAAAGGATTTCGTGATCTTCTGGTGCATTTTACGCGATTCCTTCGTGATTTTGTCCTACCCGGGGGCCAAACAATCGATTTAGCTATTAGTCTCAGAATCAAAGATTATCATGAACACTGCCTTTAATTCGAATGCAACTTTATCAGAAATTCCTGAGTGCTCACGTTTTTGTAGAGTAGTGCTTCGGCATAATAGAGGTTGCATCCTAGGACAGACGACGAAATGAACCCTTTGCTGTCATAAGCAGCTGCTGCTGACAGCACTATATGATTCCAACGCATGCTGTGAATGAACTCTTCGATATTGACAGCAGCTGCTGCTGCTATCTGTTAGCAGTAGCTGCTACTGAGAACGAGGGGCTTGATTCCGGTTTCTTCCCTGGGATGGAACCCTCTCTTGTGCTGACGTACTTCCGTGCTCTGAGAGTTTCAGTCTTCAAATAGCCAGGAATTACCTGCTTTCTGCCTGATAGCCGAGAAATGATCGGAATGTAGCTGGGTGCCGCGAAAAGACCGAGAAGTAGCAGAAAACCTAAACAGGCAGCAGCGACCGTTTATCCATAGGTGTTCGGATGTGTTCTACCAGTTTCATCATGTTTCCACGTCACAAATATGCGCGTATTCAGCACACGTTCTCTGGCAAACGCTGGCTAGTAGCCCCAGAGAAATTCACTTGTCGCCGAGGAGCTCCGGGGCAACTAGTCTAAAACTGGCAAGGTCGTAGCTAGACAATGGCGAGTTTGTCGAGCTAGATGGTGAAAAACTCTAGCTATTGTCGCCTAGTTTCATTGAGCTACTGGCGCCGGCCTTGTCAAGCTATTGTCGCCTAGCTTTGTGGAGCTACTAGCGCCGGCCTGGTGTCAAGCTACTGTCGCCTAATATTGTGGAGCTATTATCGCCGGCAATGTAAAGCTACTGTCGCCCAGTGATATGAGGCCATTGACGCCGACTCCTTGTGAGGATACTGTAGCCTACTGCAGAATAAAATGCCACGAATTTGCCTAGAATTCACCCGGATCCTGGATATCACGAAGGATTTTACGCGAAATTACCGCGAGCCAAGAAAAGTCCACGAATTCACCGCACAAATGCCCCTAAAAAAACGGAAACTACAAATAAACATGGCCAAATTCTACCCGAGCCTGCCGCGAGTCCACCGCGATCCGATAGCGCCCTACTGCAGCAGCGGCTGACACAAGAAAGCGATATATTGGTAAATATCGTACTTCGAATCCTTGTATGCAATGGCGAAAACGACGGCAGACTTCGGTGCCATCGCTGCATTTTTGCGTGTATTCTTAAGATTCTCCCCTCTAGGTTCATACTGGTTGAATAAACTTAGAATATCGGGCAATGCAATACTTCATATCATAGTACGGAAGGAAAATTTACATGAAAAGCATTCCCTGCTGACATACGACAACCATAAAAATTCGATTGAACAACGATATTCACAGAGATTATATTACACCGTACGAGCAGAGAACAGCATCAACAGAACAACATAACAACTAAAGCCAAAAAAATAAGAGAATTTAGCTTCGAAAAAAAAACAAAACTGAGAGAATTTAGCTTCGAATAAAAACAAGACTCGAAGCTCCACTTGTTAGCGATCTATTCTACACCACACAAGTATACGAACACCCTATTTTAAAGGCAGTGTTCACGATAAAAAAATGTGTTTCAGTTCCCACTAGGAATGGGTAGTGGAGGAGCACACTGTAACGTTGACGTCGAAAGAACGCATGAAGACGAGCCAGGAACAGCTCCAGAAGAGCTCGAAGTTGCCACTTCGAGCGCATTGAAAACCCCAAAAGCGCATCACACGCCCACCGACGTGAGCAAATGAATGCTCGAGATCGTGAGATGAGCGATGATTTCCAATCATTAGCCCCGTTCTTCCCTTCATTCTCAACTTCTCTCTTTACTCAGGTCAGCTCGCATACATTGGCTGCAAAAGACGGAAGTTACAAGCCTCGGACAACTCGCCCACCATGTTTCCTTAGCTCATATTTTGAGGGACCATAACTCCGTTCCCAGAAGGTCTTGTACGATTTCAGAGACATCATTGGAATCAGTATGGGGCCGTTTTCAAGATAGGCGGAAAAACAGAAAAACGATTTTCATCGTGAACACTGCCTTTAAGAGATAGTGTTTCGAGCGTGTTCTCGGCGTGTTTTCGACACAAAAACACAATTTTTCAATAAAGAATCCATTTACAAATTTGTGGTAATTAATGAAATTAAGGTTATTCGCTCAGAACATGGCTATTAAAAATTCATACACGTGCCACTTTTTTGTCATCAAAAGACCGTAAAAATCGTGAAATAGGACTGCGAAAAAATGGTGTGTCTTGATTCATATTTTCGAAGATGAGCTCGGAATAATTTTATGCAATTTCGCACCTCTTCCGTATGTCGTTTCGACGAGAATTAAAAGGAGCAAAATCTACCTGACCCTGGCCGGCAGTCCTCGTCCTGGCTTAGGTCCTCCAATCGTTCTCGTCCCCTGAGTCGTCCATTCGTTGCCGCTTTTCCGCATTGTCTTCGTCGTCCGCTTCTGTGATGATCTTCCTTGTTTTCTGAAAAAAAGGATAACATAAGACGGACGAAGAACTGGAAAAACATACAAATAGTAAGCTATACCTTTCGAGCTACCAGCTTGTGATGAAGTATGTGCAAGCTGATGATTCAGCTAAACATCAATGGCATTACTCGAATTGAGAATAAGGCAGCTTGTGATCTAAAAGCAGTAACATGTGTGTTCCACTTCCGCGATAACACAGCCGGATGCGGGTAAAGCCACTGATGGTAGGACCGGCGTATTTCGGCTACCATAATCCGGAAATCGCTTCAGGACCCAACGCTAAAAGTCCTATTAGCCCAAGCCATTTGCAGCTTTATTTACTTCAGACGCGTGCGTTTCGCGTCGCAATTTCGCTGCATAGCGCGCTTACTCCCTATCCAGATAAAGCCAAAGATGGTAGGAATCAGCGCTTTTCGGGTGCCATCTCTGACAATAGTTTCGGGACCCAACGCCGGGTTTCCCTTTACGTCGGAACTGTTTTGCAACCTCGTTCAGTTCAATCGCACGCGATTCCTTAATGGTGTCACTCTGGAGCACACCATGCAGAGGTGGGATCAGATCAGAACTTGTCACCCAGCAATTTTTTTAAACTTTCAGAGCTAGAGTCCTCAAACTCTGGACGTGCTAAATTAGAAAGAGACACTCAAACTGAAAATCGTTTTCTGCATTCACCTTTTACTTCATAGGCCCTTTAGCTCTCCTGATTTTGCAAAGGGAGGAAGACCCCGGGTTGGTGAGAACATTGTGGAGTGTGAAAAAACACGGTATATACCCTCTATAAAACGTAATTCACATCATTCGAGGCGCGAGCGGCGCGCGTGACGCCTCAGCCTCCGTCTGCCCTCCGCTCTCTCACTGTCTCTAACCTCCGTTCCGCACCAGCACGCGTAGGAATCATGTGAACTTTGCCGTTTTATAGCCTGTACCCTCTGTAAAACGTCGTAACTCACATCATTCGAGGCGCGAGCGGCGCGCGTGACGCCTCAGCCTCCGTCTGCCCTACGCTCTCTCACTGTTTATAACCTCCGCTCCTCACCAGCACGCGTAGGAACCAAGTGAATTTCACCGTTTCATAGCTTGTACATAGATATCGTTTCAGGAATTTATACAAGGAACTACTCCGCTGCTTTCTCTTTGGGTGGAGCCATGAATGAAATCTCACTACTAAGAATTCCGATTGTTCGTGTTTTCGCGGCATTCTCGGCAACGAGAAATTTCCCAAGGGATTTTTTTTCGGGCGCCTGTTCTACTTATAAGGCCTCCTAAAAGTTTTCTCCAAAATCAGCTACAAGTATTCCAAACAACAGCGCATCGGTGTGAATCACACTATCTGATTGGTGTGATTCACATGCCTTACCCAGTTTATAATTCTGCTTCTACATATCGGTATCACACATTCAGGAACGAAAACTTTTGACTCCGGAGTTAGCTTTTACGGACAAGTAAGAAAATGCCCCATCCCAAAATGATTAATTCATCCTGGAATATCAAAAATTCGTATTCATAAGAAAAAGCGACGAGCGCTATCTGTGAATTGAAGTGGATGAAGAGAATGACTTTCTTCAAGCATACTGAAGTGTTCAAACTCTTCATGTCGAGATGTCACAGTGGAAGATGATGAGATAATTGAAAATGTGCAAAAACGATACTCTAGACGTGTGTTCACCAAAGTATTCCCAAACAGAGAAGTTCCAGATTATGCAGCTCGTTTGGATATGCTAGGGTTGAATACCCTACGATATCGCAGAGCTGAATTCGATTTGCATCTGTGCTATAAGATCGTGCATGGTTTTTGCGACATTCCCTTTGACAGCGTCTTCGTGTTTACTCGCCACCATGTCCGTTCTCGCAAACATGGATTCCAACTTGAACGGAAATTCACCTCTAAAGGCAGCATATTGAATTCTTTTGCGTTCAGGGTTGTCAGAACATGGAACAATTTCCCTGCAAAAATCGCTGAATCCGGAAACTTTTCAATTTTTCGAAGTAGACTATCCAAGTACGATCTCAGGTCATTACAAGGAACAAGTGAGCGTCCACTCTGATTAAAAGGGTATTACTAATAATCTGATGTGACGGGTTTTCCCAGCTTGTTGTGCTTTTCTTTGTCCCAGTAGCGGTGGCCTCAAGTATCTTGAGACAAGATTTCATTCGAATTGTAAAAAAAAAAATTCCTCTGCAAAAAAATCATATTTTGCTCCCTTCTCACTCCTGCCATTGTTATGCATCTTTTTTTTTTACTTTAACAAAGAATCTCATTCACATGCGTGTATATGTATGTTTCTTTATTTCCATAATAAAGTCGTTGAAAAAATTTTTGAAAAAAACTCTTCAGGCCCAGTTTGAAATGTTATTGACATCATCCGAAAAAATTGTCCGAAACCTCCTGCTTCAATGGTGGTGAAACGATCAGAAAAGCTAATCGATACCATGAATTGTGAGTGGAACAGGATGATCTAAACGGCGAAGGGACGGAGCACGTTTGGGTTCTGAAGCGATTACCGGATTACGGTAGCAGGAATAAGCCGAAGTCCTACCATCAATGGCTTTAGGATGCGAGCAGTACTGATCGAAAAAAGCACGTCATACCAGATTACCGAAGGGCAAAAAGGCGGGGTTTCTCAGGCAGAAATACTGCAAAATTCTAACAATTTCGAGCACATATCTAAAGGTTTCGGAAATCTTGGGCTCCATTTTCGGCCTTTCGGGACCCTTTCATCGAAAGAATGTCTGACAAAATAGAAACTTTTTCGGGTCTACTAAATATTTTTTCAGCTTATGTGAGTAGTAGAGAATTCTGCCAGATAACTAGAAAAGTCTGCCAGATCACGAGAGAAATCTGCCAGAATGCGGGAAAATTCTGTCAGAGGAGGGCAACATCGTTTCGTAATCTGGCAGAATTTCCTCGTATTCCCCAGTCCGTATACGTAAGTATTCTGCCAGATTACTAGAAATATCTGTCAGATCACGAAAGAATTCTGCCAGAATACGGGAGAAATCTGTCAGAGGGCAAAATCGTCTCGTGATCTGAGAGATTTTTCTCATATTCTTTCAGAATTTTCCGTAATGGTCAGGCCTGAGAAGAAATGGGAAGAAATGGCAATAAATTGGCAGGAAAATGATAAAGGCAAGAGAAAGCGAAACTGAAAGAAACGAAAGTGCGCGAACTCTGATGCATGGAGGAAAGTCGGCTTCCCAGCGCGAGGCGAGAGACGATTTGAGAGTGTCTCCGATTGGCCGCTATGGAAATTCAAAACACGATTGCTCGTGTTTCACACCGTCTTAAACACGTTATGTTAAGGCGCCATAGCTCGCCTCACGGGGACATTCAGGATCGGGTTGTAGCTTGATACCAAGCTAGATTTTCAGGAGAAAATCACCATAATGACGTCACGCCCGAAGGTCGGCTATTATGGTGAAAAAGGTGCTAGAGTTCAAAAAACGGACCTTAGTATGGGGCTACTAGCCAGCGTTTGCCAGAGTTGGGCTAACTGCAGGTCAGTTGCCTGACAGTCTTCACTTAATGGCTGTGCAGTTGCTAGGACCGTCGGCACACCGCCGATAGGCCGCGTTCAGGGTTTTCGCGGCGCAAGGCGATGGCACATGTCAGCGCGACGCGAAAATCGCGTTGCGCGGAAATCAAGGTGTGAACGGCGCGCGAACGCTAGGCAACTACGCGCAATTGCGTAATTTCCGCGACTTTCCATACCCAAGCAAAACTAATCAATATTTCGTCTATTTAATTGTAATGTACCTTTTTCATATTTTATCTGTATTATTATGGCACATTTTTGTTTTCGTTGCGACAACTTGCTTCTTTAATGACGAAACAATCAAAAGACATCGGGAGCAAATGATGCTTAGATTTTTTTTGGAGTTGATAGTACAGAATAGGGATGTTTCGGTGGAACGAGACCGAATTATGCTTGTGTCGTGTGTTAACCGTAAAAACTTTATAGCTCGTCAACTCTTTCAAACCATCACCTTCATCACACTGTCCTTAAATATGTAGACAAAATTGTTTGCAGTATCATCTGAGAACAATACAATAACCCATAACGATTTCAAACAACCTAGTCTTTGATAAAATACTCTTGTCCCTCAGCCTCATAAGTGATTTAAATGTTTATTGCAAGAGGCTGCAAAAAGTTCAGAAATCTGACTTTTTCGAAAGTTTCCAAAAACCTGTGGTAAAAAGAAAACTCTCTCCCAGCCAGGACTTCTTCTTCTTCAAGGTGAGCTTTTTGCGCTTAGCGCCTTCGTCAGACCTTAAAATATCGAGTATAGATCAAACAATAGTGGCGTTGTGCCGTAGTAGGCAAACTAGCCTGAAATGGTGGGCTAACCAGCCCAAACCAATAGAACCGACAACTGTGAAATATCACCATATTTCTGCCCTTAAATAGTAGCGCACCCACAGTGGTGCTCCTATCAAACAGTCACGTTACAGTAATCTTGAATAACTACTAGTAATCATGCTATGAGTCGGAGCACATCATGCAACTCGTCTCTGTTGTTTATTTCAGGTGATAGCCGCCTTATCTCCATCGCTTCTAAGGCCCCGGTCAGAGTTTGTGCTATCTGCATCTGTATCCCCCCCCGCACCCCCCAACACCCCCCAACACCCACCCGGTCGATACGTATGTTTTAAATGATGGAGTGAGGTTGAGAAAATCACTCGATGTATCCAACTAGATATGACGATGATTACGTGGCCAACAGGATTGCACCTGTTCAGAGAAATAGTGAAGGAGAGTATGGTGAAGTAACGGAGGTAGCAGTAAGGTTAGCTTTCCAGTGATACGCAATGTTTTATCATCGACCCGCCCACCCGGTGTTTTTCTCATTCACGTATTGCATGGATATCGACCGCGTCGGATACATCAAGTGATTTTCTCAACCTCACTCCATCGTTTTAAACATACGTATCGACCGGGTGGGTGTTGGGGGGTGTTGGGGGTGCGGGGGTGCTGGGGGTGCGGCAGGGGTACACCGAGTGATTTTCTCAGCTTCAACTCACCATGCTGTTCATACGTATCGACCGGGTGGGTGTCGGCGGGTGTTGGGGGGTGTTGGAGGGATACACCGGGTGATTTTTGCATCCCATTTCCAATTCTTTCTGTGTGTACCGACCGGGCTGGATACGTCGGCTCATCCAACTATGACCGGGGCCTAAGATCTTTCTCTCAACAGGATTTTCTACTGACCGGTGGAGTATTGTAGCAGTGAACCTAGGGGAAGTCTCCTGAGCATGTTTTGATGTCCTATGTTTAGAGAAGCTGTTATTGGGATAAGATGCCGGATTTTGTGAAGCCCTTCTATGTTCGTCCAAACGTGTGAAAAGCGGCCTCTTTGTAAAGTCCACGTTCGCTCTTCTTCAAACCTGGGCATCAGTACATATGTTGTTGTAATCTTCTGTGCCAATCCAGGTTGTTATTGGTGAAACCGTTTATTCGGCCGACGTTTTGGTCAAATCGCCGTTATCAAGGCCTGAAATGATTCGAAACACTTATCTACTACATACTCGACCAAGCGCCTTCTCACTACTCACTCCGCGAGTTGCGAAGGTGCTCACGAACGGTGAAAGAATGAGATAGCTCCAAGAACAGAACGAACCCGAAACAGTTCCACGAACACTTAGCTCCAGTCGACGCCAAGCAAAAGAGACCAAGAGCAAGTGAGAAACCCCGGAAGGGTAACTCCAGAGTTCTCACAGACCGCAAAATGGTAGAAGGGGCAGCAGATCGTTGGATATGGCAATACATTCGTTTCTGTTATTGAGCTTTGGGTCACGGGCGCGTATGAAGGAAGCCTCTAAAGCTTTTCTAGGACCGCTGTCGTTCTCGTGAGCCAGGACTTTGCAGGTGATGTTAAAGTCTGTGCCCTGGTGTGATTCGACTCGGTGTTTACCAAGTGGATTTAGGAGAGCCTTCTTTCTTTTGCTTGCCAGATGTTCTTTGATCCTAACGCATAGAGGTCTTCCCGTTTCACCGATATAGGTGTCTCCACAAGTTGAGCATTGTATCTGGTAGACGACTCCACTCTGAGCACAGTCTCCTTCCTTTCCGTGAGGGCAGACTATGCAGTTCTCCATAATGCAGGTGCGATCGTATAACCTATTCCGCACAAGTTGACTCTTGATGTTTTGCCTCGGAATGTCAACTAATACGACTTCATCCATTAGACTTGCACGAGCAATGCTCTGACGTATCGAATAGCTGACTGTATCTGATATGAACGGGAGCTGAAGCGATATTTTGTTTTCGAACGACATAGTGCGACGTCTACGCGGACCTGCACAGTGCACTGGAAATGAAGAACGGCAAGAGTCGTACAGGACGGCTTGCGAGATCGCCATTCAGAATGGATACACTGGACAGCAGCACGGGTCAGGTCCGCGTAGACGTCGCACTATGTCGTTCGAAAAACAACATATCGCTTTAGCTCCCGTTCATATCAGATACAGTCAGCTATTTCCAAAAGTTTAGCTTCCTGGCAAAGTTAATGATTTGTCAATGTTATAACTACAAGAAATATAGAAGTTGGCAAAATAAAATAAAAAAACAACTCGAAATATGTTTTAAAATGATTTGGCACAAAATATCAGAAGTAATGAAAAACTGGGAAATGTAGTGAAATGACCAAAACCGGATTTGGCGGTCATTCATAGGCCAACTTTTGATAAGTAGTGACTGACGAGGATTAAATTTTACAAGATTCTCTCCGTTAAACTTATCAAAGCGAAATCAAGCGCTCATCGGATTTGAGCGTTACGTTCACATAGCTTGACCTATGCCGATTTCCGTACTACAGCTTCAATGAAATGTTTTTCCGTTGCGCGCTTGATTTAGCTTTGATAAGTTTAACGGAGAATCTTGTAAAATTTAATCCCTCGTCAGTAACTACTTATCAAAAGTTGGCCTATGAATGACCGCCAAATCCGGTTTTGGTCATTTCGGGGGGTGAGCTTTATGCCCGAAATGGGCGGGTCAGGGGCGGGGTCGGCTGTCCCCAACCGTCCAGGTGGCCGGTCGTAAACGAGGTGCGAACGAAGGTGCGAGGAACGCAATTATAGGGACGCTCTCACTACGATAGCGTCGACTAACTAACAAACGATTCAAGCCAACTGATAGACTTGGAACCGAATCGAATTAATAGTTGAGCAAAAATACCTAATTCACTCTGAAAGAAGTTATGAGCGTTTTCAAAGCTTCGCGGCGAGGTACTAACCCCATAGAATTTTTAGTGGGCTTCTAAATTTTTTTCCGGATTTCGCTAAAAACATTTATGTAGGGGTAATCTAGGGTGCTGTACGCGAACCTGGGGTTCGCTTGTCAAAATTTTAAAGTTCACTGTAGGTTAAGGTAGGTAACATGCCATTTAGGGGGCAAAACCTACCTTAGTAATTCGAGAATCGACAAATGGACATCGACTTCGGAAAATGTGCTTTCACCCAAACTTTGCCTAGGGGGGTTGTTTTGAGACCTGAATACGATTATGAGGTCCGTTTCCGGATTTTCGAACGTTTACTGCGCTTTTCTGAGGGTACAATAAGTGCGAAAATCAGAGAAAAAACGCTCATAACTTCTTTCAGATTGAGTCTAGGCAGATGCGATGGGCATAATCGGACTTTACGTCCAAAAATGATTCTAGAAAACTACATTTCAATTGGAATGCTTTGTCTAACTTATAATAGTTCCCTTGTAAGCAGGATTGAGCAGGCGGTTGCGCCGATTTTCGACGGAGACACGATCCCCCCCGTTGACCAAAATTTAGCGGAAATTTCCAAAAATTTAACGACCCCCCCCCGGGATCGAAAACTTTTGCCCATATTTAGGTTACTGGCAGAGAAGTTTTAAATGCATACTTTTTCCATGAATTATTTTGGAGAGAATTTTAATTGCTCCGCAATTTCTACGAACCCCTCCCAAATTTTCATTTTTTTCTCCGAGATTTCTTCAATTTTTCACGACCCCCGTTGTGCCGAGTCGCAACCCTGCTCAACCCTGCTCGTAAGAGACCTACAGAAAATTTTATCTCAACCACGGGTAATTTAGGTACTGCCACAGACCTACAGCAGCGACAACATGGTTCTCCAAATCGCTACGGGAGTTTAAAGCAGTCCCTAGTAAGTAGATCACATATTCTGAAAATTTGAAGAGTGAAATTTTCGAACAAATGGAATATTCAAATGCCGAGTATTCGAAGTACTCCTGTATTCTTGCTCAACTAATCATTCGATTTGGTTCCAAGTCTACTGAACCCAGTAGACTTGGAACCAAATCGAATAACTCCTCGATATTGTCCTATCTCACCGCACATTAATTTCTCTGATTTTTACTCCACGTCAATTGGCTTGAATGGCTCGTTAGTTGCTCGACGCTGTCGTAATGAGTGCCACGCTATAATTGCGTTCCTCGCGCCTCCGTTTACGACCGGCCACCTCTGCAGTTGGTGACGGCCGACTCCGCCCCCGCTCCGCCCATTTCGGGCATAACGCAGCACACCCGGTCATTTCACTACATTTCCCAGTTTTTCATTACTTCTGATTATTTTGTGCCAAACCATTTTAAAACGTATTTCGAGTTGTTTTATATTTTTTTGTCAACTTCTATATTTCTTGTAGTTATAACATTGCCAAATCATTACTTTTGCCAGGAAGCTAAACTTTTGGAAATTTCAAATGTTTTTCGCAAAGGTTCCCTTTATGACCTGATTTTTGCTTAGCGATTCTGGAGAGGCAAAACCTTTTATGAAAGCTTTTGCCTACGGTAAATAATTAAATGATACCGATCGGTGTGGTCGGACGACTATAACTCCTAAACATTGTGACCCGCAGACATAAAAAAACGACCCTTTCTTTCCTATTCAGGGTGCGTACACGTTCTACGGCATCGTGCGCACTTTCAGTGGGGTCCCGCACACTTTTTGCGGCGTCATGCGCTTTTCCACTGGGGTCCCGCACACTTTCTTTGGCGTCCTGTGCCCTCCCACTGTTGGGCCGCACAGTTTCTGCGGAGTCCTGCGCACTTCCACTTGGGCCTCGCACACTTTCTACGGGGTACGGCGCACTATCATTCCGGTCCCATACACTTTCTGCCGCGTCCTGCACCTCCCCCTGTGGCCCCGTACATTTTTACAGCGTCCTGCGCACTCCAACTGGGGCCCGCACACTTTCTACGGGGTACGGCGCACTCCCACTGGGTGCCGTACGTTCTCTACGGCGTCCCGCGCACTTCCGCTGCGGTCCCACACACTTTCTGCGGCGTCCTGCACACTCCCACTGTGGTCCGGTACTTTCTTACAGCGTCCTGCGCACTCCCACTGGGACCCGCACACTTTCTACGGCCTATTGCGCATCCCCACTGGGGCCTACGCTTTTTCTGCTGCGCCCTGCGTACTCCTCAAATCCTATTCACACCAACCGTCTCAAAGAGGAAACAATCCTGGGCGGAAGCCTATCATTAGCTGTGTTGATTTTCACTAGTTCATTTCCGAAGTTCAGGGAACGTCGGATGGTTTGCAATAACATGTTTACATGTTTTTACCCGTCTTGGCCTTCATTTTTTAGGTTCCGCTAAAATTGAGCTTTCAGCTCCAACATTGAATAGGAGCTAGCTGCATCCATTTCCAGCCTCCTGCGAAAAAATTCACTGCCTAGCTAAATTTTAAGGGTTGCAACAAGATCGTGAATGCCGTCTGAAAAAAAGGAGATTAACAGTTTTTCGACCAAAATCACGTGGTTTTCTCCATTTTTCTCGGGTGCCAAGAAACCATCCCGCAAGGATCATCCCTGCTGTGATCCTAACGGGAGGTGGAGGTGACCCCACCACCACTGTTCGCAGTGGGGGCCACCCCTCTGCAAACCGCGGGGAGATGGGCTCATCCTTGGGCACCACCTTCCCCCCTCCCCGGAGCCGTGAGGATATCCCCTCGGCGACAAAAATTATCCTCCGGTATCCGATGGATCTTCTGGAAAGTGACTGAGGCCACCTTCCAGGTCCGGCTCCGAAGAGCCAACTGAGGCACACGGTGAGATGAGGAGCCCTTTATACCAGCAACATTGTTAATACCTTTCTCTTAACATGTCTATGTTCATACGCGTCTTGACATAGTACACGTAAAACAGGTTTTAACTTGCCTCAATAGGCCAGAGCCCAACTTTAACAGGATAATTCCTAAGCGAGAATTTTCTGGCTGTGGCAAATTACGAACCTATCTTTCTGCGGCGTCCTGCGCACTCCTTAAGTCCTATTTACACCAACCATTTCAAAGAGAGAACAATCTTGGCCGGAAGCCTATCATTAGCTGTGCTGATTTTCACTAGTTCATTTCCGAAGTTCAGGGAACGTCGGATGGTTTGCAATAACATGTTTACATGTTTTTACCCGTCTTGACCCTCAAAATTGGGGTTCCGCTAAAATTGAGTTTTCAACTCCAAAATTGAATAGGAGCTAGCTGCATCCATTTCTAGCCTCCTGCCAAAAAATTTGCTTGCTAGCTCAATTTTAAGTACTGCAACAAGATCGTGAACGCCGTCTGACAATTCGATACGTCAGAGCGTTGCTCGTGCAGGTTTTATGGATGAAGTCGTATTAGTTGACATTCCGAGGCAAAACATCAAGAATCAACTTGTGCGGAATAGGTTATACGATCGCACCTGCATTATGGAGAACTGCATAGTCTGTCCTCACGGAAAGGAAGGAGACTGTGCTCAGAGTGGAGTCGTCTACCAGATACAATGCTCAACTTGTGGAGACACCTATATCGGTGAAACGGGAAGACCTCTATGCGTTAGGATCAAAGAACATCTGGCAAGCAAAAGAAAGAAGGCTCTCCTAAATCCACTTGGTAAACACCGAGTCGAATCACACCAGGGCACAGACTTTAACATCACCTGCAAAGTCCTGGCTCACGAGAACGGCATCGGTCCTAGAAAAGCTTTAGAGGCTTTCTTCATACGCGCCCGTGACCCAAAGCTCAATAACAGAAACGAATGTATTGCCATATCCAACGAACTGCTGCCCCTTATACCACTTTGCGGTCTGTGAGAACTCTGAAGTTACCTCCATGAACGGCTTTCTTAAAACCTTGGCATTTTCAGTATATGTTTCTGTTACTTCTGTGCCAGCAAGGTTTTGTATGATGGTACGGATTTATTTGGCCGACGTTTCGTGCAAATCCTCGTTTTCAAGGCCTGAAATTGTACCAAACCTTGACTCGAATCATACCGATCAAACGCCTCTCCCTCTTTCCGGCTAGTTTCGAGACCACCCACGAACTCCCAGTGAAGCGAACCCCTCGACGACGAACCAACCTTATACCGTACCACCAGCGACTAGCTCCACACCCGTAGTCGTGACAAAGAAGGAGCAAGTGAGGCACACGCACACGCGAGCACACGCACGCGCGAGGCAGTAAACTAGCTCGCAATAGCGGCTTGTGATTTCCTCAAAGCTCACAAAATGATACGAAGGGTAAGAACTCGCTGGTTATGGCAATGCACTCATTTCTGTTGTTTAGCCTAGGGTTTCTCGAACGTATCCAAAACGCTTCCAAAGCCTTTCGAGGGCCAATATCGTGTTCATGTGAAAGTGATTTTGCATTTCACATTGAAGTCTGGTTACTGGCCACCGTGGTCCACAACCCAGGTGTTCAAAGCTGCTGCGAGTGCCGTTGATGCGCGCACCCCTGAGCATGCGTCTCGCCGATGTAAGTGGCGTCACATGCTAAACAGGTGATTTCGTAAATCACTCCTTTTGTGCAGTCAGCTCTTTGCTATTAGGACAAACTAAGCAGTTCTCCGTGACACATGAGCGATCGTACAGTCTGTTTCGGATAATCTGATGTTTGATATTCTATATTCTATCAAACATCAGATTAGCCGAAACAGACTCTACGATTGCTCATGTGTCACGGAGAACTGCTTAGTTTGTCCTAATAGCAAAGAAGGTGACTGCGCACAAAAGGGAGTGATTTACGAAATCACCTGGTTAGCATGTGACGCCACTTACATCGGCGAAACTGGACGCATGCTCAGGGTGCGTATCAACGAGCACCTCGCGGGCAAGAGACGAAGCAGCCTTCTCACACCTTTGGGGAAACACAAGGTTGTGGACCACGGTGGCCAGGACTTCAATGTGAAATGCAAAAATCCTTTCACATGAACACGATATTGGCTCCTCGAAAGGCTTTGGAAGCGTTTTGGATACGTTCGAGAAACCCTAGGCTAAACAACAGAAATGAGTGCATTGCCATAATCAGCGAGTTCTTACCCTTCGTATCATTATGTGAGCTTTGAGGAAATCACACGCCGCTATTGCGAGCTAGTTTACTGCCTCGCGCGTGCGTGTGCTCGCGTGTGCGTGTGCCTCACTTGCTCCTTCTTTGTCACGACCACGGGTGTGGAGCTAGTCGCTGGTGGTACGGTATAAGGTTGGTTCGTCGTCGAGGGGTTCGCTTCACTGGGGGTTCGTGGGTGGTCTCAAAACTAGCCGGAAAGAGGGAGAGGCGTTTGATCGGGTATGGTTTCGAGTCAAGGTTTGGCACAATTTCAGGCCTTGAAAACGAGGATTTGCTCGAAACGTCGGCCAAATAAATCCGTAACATCATACAAAACCTTGCTGGCACAGAAGTAACAGAAACATATTCTGAAGTTACCCTTTCGGGGTTTCTCACTTGCTCTTGGTCTCTTTTGCTTGGCGTCGACTGGAGCTAAGTGTTGGTGGAACTGTTTCGGGTTCGTTCTGTTCTTGGAGCTGTCTCATTCTTTCACCGTTCGTGAGGACCTTCGCAACTCGCGGAGTGAGTAGTGAGAGGGCGCTTGGTCGAGTATGTAGTAGATAAAAGCACGCAAATGCCGATCACTTTTTTTCGCAGGGCTACCGTAACCATTCTTGAACAAAACATGATAACGAATGTAAACACCAGCTCATAACATGCGGGGTATAAAACAGCGGAGGAGCGGTATGCATTCATTCACACACCGCTCTCCTCGATAAGCCACTGGGGAGTGGCTGAGGAGTTCGAAATTGTGCAAACATGTTTGTTGGCTATTAAGATGTGCTCATAACCATGCTGACACTTGGAAAAATTTTGAAGGAGGGTTACGGTAGCCCTGCGGAAAAAATGATCGGCATGAGCGTGCTTGTGTAGTAGAGAAGTGTTTCGAATCATTTCAGGCCTTGATAACGGCGATTTGACCGAAACGTCGGCCGAATAAACGGTTTCACCAATAACAACCTGGATTGGCACAGAAGATTACAACAACATAGGTACTGATGCCCAGGTTCGAAGAAGAAATTTGGAGAAGACAAGCATGTTGTGGAATGTGGCATGAATTCGGTATCGTTATAGAATCATCCGTGTTGATAAGGTGTGCCGCGACGTGACGAAGGAGGGGAGAAAGCAGCTTCACTAGCAACCAAGTTATTTTATCCGATGGCCTACCGCAGGAACCCTTATACTTGAAGCAGTTATGTCCCGATGTTTGTATGTATGTATGCGTGCGTGTAATTGTGTTTGCCCGTGGATCTCCGGAATGGCCAATCAAAACAGGGATGAAATGGTACCAACATTTCCGTGGGTGGGACACTCATCGATTACCAAAAAATCAGCCTGAACCACATCTTGCGCGCCTCGGGGCAACCGAGTTTGTCCGTGGTACCGATTTTACCGAGCAGATTTACCGAGCAGTTGAGTGAGAGCGGCGCTGGGGCTACAGTGGTGAGTGCGATAAGGCGCTCCCCCGGAAAGGGAATATGCTGGTTCAATCTCGCCCGGAGCCAAGCGTTTTGCGATCAACTCAGCACCTTGTGTAAACATACCATAACGTGCACTGCGACGTTTAACAGCAGTTACGGCAAAAAACATCCAAAAATCTTCTATGAATCTTCTAGCGCTAGAAAGGCTAAGCTCTAATCAAGGCGAGACGTATTTAATAGTGGTGTATGGGACGCCGTTCAGAACCGCCAGGGTTTGAGGAGTGTGCAGGACGTTATCGATAGTGTGCAGGACCTCAGTGGGAATGCGAAGGACCCCAGTTAGAGTGTGCAGGACGTCATAGAAAGTGTGCAGGACCCCAGTGGGAGTGTGCAGGACGTCATAGAAAGTGTGCAGGACCCCAGTGGGAGTGAGCAGGAGGTCATAGAAAGTGTGCAGGACCCCAGTGAGAGTGAGCAGGACGTCATAGAATGTGTGCAGGACCCCAGTGGGAGTGAGCAGGATGTCATAGAAGGTGTGCCGGACCCCAGTGGGAGTGAGCAGGACGTCATAGAAAGTGTTCAGGACCCCAGTGGGAGTGAGCAGGACGTCATAGGAAGTGTGCAGGACCCCAGTGGGAGTGAGCAGGACGTCATAGAAAGTGTGCAGTACCCCAGTGGGAGTGAGCAGGACGACATAGAAGGTGTGCAGGACCCCAGTGGGAGTGAGCAGGACGTCATAGAAAGTGTGCAGAACCCCAGTGGGAGTATGCAGGACGTCATAGAAGGTGTGCAGGACCCCGGTGGGAGTGAGCAGGACGTCATAGAAAGTGTGCAGGACCCCAGTGAGAGTGAGCAGGACGTCTTAAAAAGTATGCCAGGACCCCGGTGGGAGTCAGCAGGACGCCATAAAAGTGTGCAGGACCCCAGTGGGGGTGAGCAGGACGTCATAGAAAGTGTGCAGGACCTCATTGTGAGTGTGCACGACGTCATAGAAAGTGTGCAGGACCCCAGTGGGAGCGCGCAGGGCCCCAATGGGAGTGTGCAGGACGTCATAAAAAGTGTGCAGGACCCCAGTGGGGAGTGTGCAGAAACCCGAATGGGAGTGTGCAGGACCCCAGTGGGAGTGGGCAGGACGTATCCGAAGTGTGCAGGACCCCAGTGGGAGTGTGCAGGACCCCAATGGAAGCGTGCAGGACACCATAGAAAGTGCGCAGGTCCCCAGTAAGAATGTACAGGACGTCATGGAATGGGTGCAGTACTACAGTAGGGGTGGAGAGGACGTCGCAAAATGTGTTCAGGGCCCAGATGGGAATGTGTTCAGGGCCCAGTGGAAGTGTGCAGGACGTCATCAAGAGAGGAGAATTGAAACAGCGAATTTTCGTCACTTTTTCCATGCGAAATCTTAGTCTTTGTGTAACGAAGAAAACAGATATGAAATCATGTATCTTGAGAAGCGTGCAGCGCGTTTTGAGGAGTACGCGAAACTCTGGAGACACTTCCTAGCCATTCTGACAAAAGAAGCAGCAGCTCCACTTCCGCATATTCTCTGTTCGTCACATTACAACCGCTCAGTCATTTTGATTCACTAACTTCGATAAACCAGTTTTATATATGTTGGAAGTCTGAGCTTATCTAAATCTGCTTCCACAAAAACATAAACATCAATGGACATATTTCATTTATCGAGAACAAAGGCATGGCGTTGGTCAACAAGGGAAACCACATCTAAAATGCGAGTGCTTTTTCTTTGACTTGACAGGGATGGTAAAGCGAGAATAATGGCTTGGGTACATTACAGACGGAAGGGGTCGTAAATAAGATGCCGGTAACAACCGACGATCTACCGCCATGGCTTCTTATGTTTTGCTTTTTATGCCACGTTTTTTATACCCTACGCCCTGCTATAAATGTCCGGCAGCCAGTTCTGCTCAGGAGAGTCCATACGGACAGCAACTTTCGGATATACGGAAGGCAGTCAACACCGTTTTGTCAGAATAATCTGCCTCAGGGAGCTAGCGGACGTGAAAATTTTTTTGAGCGAAAACTTCGCTAGGTCTCGCTAGTGGATTATAGGTCGTGTTTTGATGCCGGTATCAGTGAGACGTTGAGCAGGGATGTCCCCAAGTTAGTGAGTTTTAACCAGAGAGTAATATGTTGGAACAACAGGTGAAGGTGAAAGAAAACGCATTAGCGTCGGCCTGTCCACCTTGCCGCTCAACCAGTTCTGATTAGGAAGCATCCCTAGGTTTACTGCTACAATACTCCACCGGTCAGTAGAAAATCCTGTTGAGAGACAAATCTTGGAAGCGATGGAGATAAGGCGGCTGTCACCTGAAATAAACAACAGAGACGAGTTGCATGACGAGCTCCGACTCATTGCATGATTACGGTAGTTAGCCACGATTGCTGTAACGTGATTGTTTGATGGGAGCACCACTGTGGGTGCGCTGCTATTTAAGGGCAGAAATATGGTGATATTGCACAGTTGTCGGTTCTGTTGGTTTGGGCTGGTTAGCCCATAATTTTAGGCTAGTTTGCCTTCTACGGCACAACGCCACTATTGTTTGATCTATACTCGATATTTTAAGGTCTGACGAAGGCGCTAAGCGCAGAAAGCTCAACTTGAAGAAGAAGAAGTCTTTTTACCACAGGTTTTTGGAAACTTTCGAAAAAAAAGTCAGATTTCTGTACTTTTTGCAGCCTCTTGCAATAAACATTTGAATCACTTATGAGGCTGAGGGACAGGAGTATTCTATCATATCTTCAGCAACTGCAGCGCCAACATCAAATCTGCAGGTATAACTTTTCTGTCCTCCTTAAATATATAGCATGCCATCAAGCATGTGTGGTGTACAACCGGTCAATACGATTTCTCCTTGAGAAATCGTATTGACCGGTTGTACACCACACATGTCGAGAAGAATTACACCGAAATTCTTGGAGAATTCGCTGGAGGCGGTACCCCACAGGAACAACGCTGAAGTGCGAACGAGTATTTTCCGTCTGAGGAGTGCCCTTCTGGATGCAAGCATCGCCGACCGTCGACGAAGGCGAACCGATGGCATTCGTGGTATTATTTCGTCTAGGCATTTTTTGAGAAGTTGCATGGGTAGTGAGCCGTGGTAAGCAATTTCTAACCGAAACCAAGTTGTGTGCTCACATTTAAGGCGTGTGGAAGCCGACCGACTTGATCAGAAATTCCAGCGTTTATTGAATGAACAGAGCGAATCACGACGGCCGAGCTTTATCAACTGGGATGTCGTGCCTCCAAAGCAATGTACTGTGATAACAACAGATCAAGTTGATAGCGACATGGAAGCGGCTCTGAGTCTAGGACCATCGTTCGCTATAGCGCGACCAGTCACGAAAGAAACTTTAGACTCAGTTTCTGTTGGATTTCATAAATTCGCATATCAACTGCGTTGGAGAGAGAATATCGGGCCTACGGTATCAGATAGAGTATCCACAACTCTTGCTACTACACCTTTCCAAAGTCAACTTTCAATGCACCAAAACCCGCCGAGAATTTCGAGGCGAGACTAACAGCATTGCAAATTAAACTTCAAGAAATCTACAGCAGCGCTGAGCAGGTTGTTTTCGGATACAACTTAACTGATCAAGAGAGGAAGGGTTTGAGCATGCTCCTGAGCAAGAAAGATGAACTACGATACAGTGTGGGAGACAAAAGTGGAGACTTCGTAGTCATGACTAAAAGTATGGATAAAGCAGTCACGCTTCGAAGCCTGCAAGACAACAACACCTATGCAGAGTCGTCATTAGCGGCATTTGAGTTGGTTTCGAAACGACTTGAAGGGACCATCAGAAATGTGTTGAGCGGCAAGGTGGACAGGCCGACGCTAATGCGTTTTCTTTCACCTTCACCTGTTGTTCCAACATATTACTCTCTGGTTAAAACTCACAAACTCGGGGACATCCCTGCTCAACGTCTCATTGATACCGACATCAAAACACGACCCATAATTGTGGTGAGCGCGAAGCGCTTTCACCAGATTTGGCTTTGATTCGCCATCGCGCAACCCCCTGATCTCAGTATCAGGGTCCAGAGTAAACGTAGGAAAACCGTTCTTTTTGCATTCAATATACTTTAGAAAGGTGAATGACTGTTCAAAAAATGGTCCGGAATGGTTACCTGAGATTCGAGAAAAATTGTCAAAACCACGTCATTTTGGTCGAAAAAGGGGTTCATCTCCTTTTTTTTCAGTTGGCATACACGATCTTGTTAGAACACTTATCGTTGAGCTAGAGAGCTCATTTTTGGCCAGGGAGCTGGTTTTGTTTGCATCTAGCTCCTGTCAAAATTTGAAGTTGGTAGCTCAATTTTTGTGGAGCCTCAAAATTGAGGGTCAGGAAAGACAAAAACACGTAAACATTTCATTATAAACCATCCGACGTTTACTTATTCGTAAAATGAACTAGTGAAATAAACACGCCTACTGATAGGCTTTTGCTCAGGATTTGACGGGGCAACGCTTCAATCAATACGGCAGGATCTCGGAAATACTTTTTGGAACGCGGGACGGTGTGACTCAGAAGTGCGCCACAGAACGCCGTAGAAAGTGTGCGGGATCCAAGCGGGAGTGAGCCGGACGCCGTAGAAAGTGTGCGGAACCCAAATGGGTGTGCGCAGAACGCCGTAGAAAGTGTGTGGGAGCTAAATGAGAGTGCGCCGGACGCCGTAGAAAGTGTGCGGGACCCATGTAGCGTGCTGCACAAAGTATAAAGTGTGCGGGACCCAAATGGCGGTAGTGCCGGACGCCGTAGAAAGTGTTGCGGGACCCAAATGGTGCGTGCGCAGAACGCCGCAGAAAGTGTGCGACCCAAGTGGGAGTGCGGACGCCGTCAGAAAGTGTGCCGGACCCAAATGAGTGTGCGCTACGCGCTGTAGAAAGCGTGCGGGACCCAAGTGGGAGGTGCGCCGGACGCCGTAGAAAGTGTGTGGACCCACATGGGCGTGCGCAGAACGCCGTAGAAAGTGTGCGGAACCCAATGGGTGTGCGCAGAACGTCGTAGAAAGTGTGGGAGCCCCAAATGGGTGTGCGCAGAACGCCGTAGAAAGTGTGCGGGACCCAGTGGGAGTGCGCCGACGACTCCGTAGAAAGTGTGCGGGACGCAATTGGGAGTGCACCGGACGCCGTTGAAAGTGTGCGGGACCCAAATGAGAGTGCGCCACATGCCGTAGAAAGCGTGCGGGACCCAAGTGGGAGTGCGCCCGACGCCGTAGAAAGGGTGCGGAACTCAAGTGGGGGTGCGCAGAACGTCGTAGGAAGTGTGTGGGCCCCCAAATGGGTGTGCGCAGAACGCCGTAGAAAGTGTCCGGGACCCGAGTGGGAGGCGCCGGACGCCGTAGAAAGTGTGCGGAACCCAATTGGGTGTGCGCAGAACGCTGTAGAAAGTGTGTGGGACCTAATGAGAGTATGCCGGACGCCGTAGAAAGTGTGCGGGACCCACTGTGAAAGGTGCCGCACGCCGTATAAAGTGTGCGGGACTCACGGGAGTGCGCAGAACGCCGTATAAAGTGTGCGGGACTTAAATGAGTGCGCCGGACGCCGTAGAAAGTGTGCCGGGACTCAAATGGGAGTGCGCCGGGCGCCGTATAAAGTGTGTCGGACCCAAATGGGTGTGCGCAGAACGCCGTAGTAATTGTGTGGGACCCAAATGGAGAGTGCGCCGGACGCCCTAGAAGGTGTGTCGAACCCAAATGAGTGCGCCGGACGCCGTAGAAAGTGTGCGGGACCCACGTGGGAGTGCGTCGGACGCCGTATAAAGTGTGCGGGACCCAAATGGGTGTGCGCAGAACGCCGTAGTAAGTGTGCGAGACCCAATGACAGTGCGCCAAACGCCGTAGAAAGTGTGCGGGACCCAAATGAGAGTGCGTCGGATGCCGTAGAAAGTGTGCGGGACTCATGCGGAAGCGTGCGCCGGACGCCGTAGAAAGTGTGCGTGGACCCAAATGGGCATGCGCAGAACGCCGTAGAAAGTGTGCGGGACCCAAATGGGCGTGAGGCGCAGAACGCCGTAGAAAGTGTGCCAGGGACCCGCAAGTGGGAGTAGCGCCGGACGCCGTAGAAAGTGTGGTGGGACCCAAATGGGAGTGCGCAACACGCCGTAGAAAGCATGCGGGCTCCCAAGTGGTAGTGCGTCGAACGCCGTAGAAAGTGTGCGGGACCCACATGGGAGTGCGCCGAACGCCGTAGAAAGTGTGCGGACTCAAATGGGAGTGCGCCGGACGCCCCAGAAAGTGTGCGGGCAGGCCCAAATGGGCGTGCGCAGAACGCCGTAGAAAGTGTGTGCGGGACCCAAGTGGGAGTGCGCCGAACGCCGCAGAAAGTGTGCGGGACTCAATTGGGTGCACCGGACGCCGTAGAAAGTGTGTGGGACCCAAATGAGAGTGCGCCACGCCGTAGAAAGCGTGCGGGACCCACGTGGGAGTGCGCCGGACGCCGTATAAAGTGTGCGGGACCCAAATGGGTGTGCGCAGAACGCCGTAGAAAGTGTGTGGGCCCCAAATGAGAGTGCGCAGAACGCCGTAGAAGCGTGCGGGACCCGAGTGAGAGACGCCGGACGCCGTAGTAAGTGTGCGGAGACCCACGTGGGCGTGCGCCAAACGCCGTAGAAAGTGTGCGGGACCTAAATGAGTGCGCCGGACGCCGTAGAAAGTGTGCGGGACCCACGTGAAAGTGATAGCCGGACGCCGTATAAAGTGTGCGGGACCCAAATGGGAGTGCGCCGGACGCCGTATAAAGTGTGCGGGACCTTAAATGGGTGTGCGCAGAACGCCGTAGAAAGTGTGCGGACCCGAGTGGGAGTGCGCCGGACGCCCTAGAAGGTGTGGCGGGACCCAAATGAGAGTGCGCCGGACGCCGTAGAAAGTGCGCGGGACCCAGTGGAGTGCGCCGGACGCCGTAGAAAAGTGTGCGGGACCCAAATGGGAGTGCGCAGAACGCCGTAGAAAGTGTGCGGGACCCAATGACGGCGTGCGCAGCAAACGCCGTAGAAAGTGTGCGGGACCCAAATGAGAGCGTCGGATGCCGTAGAAAGTGTGCGGGACTCATGCAAAGTGCGCTGACGCCGTAGAAAGTGTGCGGGACCCAAATGGGAGCGCGCCGAACGCCGTAGAAAGTGTGCGGACCCAAATGGGCGTGCGCAGAACGCCGTAGAAAGTGTGTGGGACCCAAGTGGGAGTAGCGCCGGACGCCGTAGAAAGTGTGTGGGACCCAAATGAGAGTGCGCAACACGCCGTAGAAAGTGTGCGGGACCCATGGTAGTGCGTCGAACGCCGTAGAAAGTGTGCGGACCCACATGGTGTGCGCAGAACGCCGTAGAAAGTGTGCGGACCCAAGTGGAGTGCGCCGGACGCCCTAGAAAGTGTGCGGGACCCATGATGGGCGTGCGCAGAACGCCGTAGAAAGTGTGCGGACCCAAGTGGGAGTGCGCCGGACGCCGTAGAAAGTGGTGCGGACTCAATTGGGAGTGCACCGGACGCCGTAGAAAGTGTGCGGGACCCAAATGAGTGCGCCACACGCCGTAGAAAGCGTGCGGGACCCAAGTGGGAGTGCGCCGGACGCCGTAGAAAGTGTGCGGGACCCAAAGGGGCGTGCGCAGAACGCCGTAGAAAGTGTGTGGGACCCGAATGGGTGTGCGCAGAACGAGGTAGAAAGTGTGTGGGACCCAAGTGGGAGTGCGCCGGACGCCGTAGAAAGTGTGCGGGACCCAAATGGGATTGTGCGCAGAACGCTGTAGAAAGTGTGTGGACCTAAATGAGAGAGCGCCGGACGCCGTAGAAAGTGTGCGGGACCCACGTGAAAGTGTGCCGCACGCCGTATAAAGTGTGCGGGACTCAAGTGGGAGTGCGCAGAACGCCGTAGAAAGTGTGCGGGACTTAAATGAGAGTGCGCCGGACGCCGTATAAAGTGTGCGGGACCCAAATGGGTGTGCGCAGAACGCCGTAGTAATTGTGTGAGACCCAAATGACAGTGCGCCAAACGCCGTAGAAAGTGTGCGGGACCCAAATGAGAGAGCGTCGGATGCCGTAGAAAGTGTGCGGGACTCAAGTGGAAGTGCGCCGGACGCCGTAGAAAGTGTGCGGGACCCAAATGAGAGTGCGCCAAACGCCGTAGAAAGTGTGCCGGACCCAAACGGGCGTGCGCAGACCGCAGTAGAAAGTGTGCGGGACCCAAGTGGAGTGCGCCGGACGCCGTAGAAAGGGTGCGGGACCCAAATGAAAGAGCGCCACACGCCGTAGAAAGCATGTGGGACACAAGTGGGAGTGCGCCGGACGCCGTAGAAAATGTGTGGGACCCACATGTGCGTGCGCAGAACGCCGTAGAAAGTGTGCGGGACTCAAGTGGGAGTGCGCCGGACGCCGTAGAAAGTGTTGGGGACCCAAATGGGCGTGCGCAGAACGCCGTAGAAATTGCGCGGTACCCAAGGGGGAGTGCGCCGGACGCCGGAGAAAGTGTGCGGACCCAATTGGGGAGTGTGCGCAGAACGCCGTAGAAAGTGTGTGGGACCTAAATGAGAGAACGCCGGACGCCGTAGAAAGTGTGCGGGACCCACGTGGGAGTGTGCCGCACGCCGTATAAAGTGTGCGGGACCCAAGTGGGAGTGCGCCGGACGCCGTAGAAAGTGTGCGGAACCCAAATGGGTGTGCGCAGAACGCCGTAGAAAGTGTGCGGGACCCAAGTGGGAGTGCGCGCGGACGCCGTAGAAAGTGTGGACCCACATGGGCGTGCGCAGAACGCCATAGAAAGCGTGCGGACCCAGGAGAACGCGCCGGACGCCGTAGAAAGTGTGCGGTACCCAAATGGGTGTGCGCCACGCCGTAGAAAGCATGCGGACCCAATGGCGGAGTGCGCCGGACGCCGTAGAAAGTGTGCGGGACCCAACATGTGCGTGCGCAGAACGCCGTAGAAAGTGTGCGGGACCCAAGTGGGAGTGCGCCGGACGCCGGCGCGTGTGACGCAATTGGGAGTGCACCGGACGCCGTTGAAAGTGTGCGGGACCCAAATGAGAGTGCGCCACATGCCGTAGAAAGCGTGCGGGATCCAAGTGGGAGTGCGCCGGACGCCGTAGAAAGTGTGCGGGACTAAAATGGGCGTGCGCAGAACGCCGTAGAAAGTGTGCGGGACTCAAGTGGAAGTGCGCCGGACGCCGTAGAAAGTGTACGGGACCCAAATGAGAGTGCGCCACACGCCGTAGAAAGTGTGCGGGACCCAAATGAGAGTGCGCCGAACGCCGTAGAAAGTGTGCGGGACCCAAGTGGGAGTGCGCCGGACGCCGTAGAAAGTGTGTGCGGGACCTGGGCAGGAGGCGCCGGACGCCGTAGAAAATGTGCGGGACCCAAATGAGAGTGCGCAGAACGCCGTAGAAAGTGTGCGGACCCTGCGGAGTGCGCCGAACGCCGTAGAAAGTGTGCGGGACCCAAATGGGCGTGCGCAGAACGCCGTAGAAAGTGTGCGGGACTCAATTGGGAGTGCGTCGGACGCCGTAGAAAGTGTGTGGGACCTAAATGAGAGTGAGCCGGACGCCGTAGAAAGTGTGCGGGACCCACGTGGGAGTGTGCCGCACGCCGTATAAAGTGTGCGGAACTCAAGTGGGAGTGCGCCGGACGCCGTAGAAAGTGTGCGGAACCCAAATGGGTGTGCGCAGAACGCCGTAGAAAGTGTGCGGAACCGGAGTGGGAGGGCGCCGGACGCCGTAGAAAGTGTGCGGGACCCAATTGGGTGTGCGCAGAACGCTGTAGAAAGTGTGTGGGACCTAAATGAGAGTGCGCCGGACGCCGTAGAAAGTGTGCGGACCCACGAAAGTGCGCCGGACGCCGTAGAAAGTGTGCGGGACCCAAATGAGCGCGCCACACGCCGTAGAAAGTGTGCGGGACCCAAAACGGGCGTGCGCAGAACGCCGTAGAAAGTGTGCGGGACCCAAGTGGAGTGCGCCGGACGCCCTAGAAAGTGTGCGGGACCCAAATGAGAGTGCGCGCCACACGCCGTAAAAAGCATGCGGGACCCAAATGCGGAGCGCGCCGGACGCCGTAGGAAAATGTGTGGGACCCAAATGAGAGTGCGCAGAACGCCGTAGAAAGTGTGCGGGACCCGTCGAGAGTGCGCCAAACGCCGTAGAAAGTGTGTGCGGACCCAAATGGGCGTGCGCAGAACGCCGTAGAAAGTGTGCGGACCCAAGTGGGGAGTGCGCCGAACGCCGTAGAAAGTGTGCTGTGGACTCAATTGGGAGTGCGCCGGACGCCGTAGAAAGTGTGTGGGACCCAAATGAGAGAACGCCGGACGCCGTAGAAAGTGTGCGGACCCACGTGGAGTGCGCCACACGCCGTAGAAAGTGTGCGGGACCCAAATGAGAGTGCGCCGAACGCCGTAGAAAGTGTGCGGGACCCAAGTGGGAGTGCGCCGGACGCCGTAGAAAGTGTGCGGGACCCAGATGAGAGTGCGCCACACGCCGTAAAAAGCATGCGGGACCCAAGTAGGAGTGCGCCGGACGCCGTAGAAAATGTGCGGGACCCAAATGAGAGTGCGCAGAACGCCGTAGAAAGTGTGCGGGACTCAAGTGGGAGTGCGCCGAACGCCGTAGAAAGTGTGCGGGACCCAAGTGGGAGTGCGCCGGACGCCGTAGAAAGTGTGCGGGACTCAATTGGGAGTGCACCGGACGCCGTAGAAAGTGTGCGGGACCCAAATGAGAGTGCGCCACACGCCGTAGAAAGCGTGCGGGACCCAAGTGGGAGTGCGCCGGACGCCGTAGAAAGTGTGCGGAACCCAAATGGGTGTGCGCAGAACGCCGTAGAAAGTGTGTGGGCCCCAAATGGGTGTGCGCAGAACGCCGTAGAAAGTGTGCGGGACCCGAGTGGGAGGGCGCCGGACGCCGTAGAAAGTGTGCGGGACCCACTGGGTGTGCGCAGAACGCCGTAGAAAGTGTGGACCTAAATGAGAGGCGCCGGACGCCGTAGAAAGTGTGCGGGACCCACGTGAAAGCGTGCCGCACGCCGTATAAAGTGTGCGGGACCTGGCGGGAGTGCGCAGAACGCCGTAGAAAGTGTGTGGACTTAAATGAGAGTGCGCCGGACGCCGTATAAAGTGTGCGTGGGACCCAAATGGGTGTGCGCAGAACGCCGTAGTAATTGTGTGAGACCCAAATGACAGTGCGCCAAACGCCGTAGAAAGTGTGCGGGACCCAAATGAGAGAGCGTCGGATGCCGTAGAAAGTGTGTGCAGGACTCATGGAAGTGCGCCGGACGCCGTAGAAAGTGTGCGGGACCCAAATGAGAGTGCGCCACACGCCGTAGAAAGTGTGTGCGGACCCAAACGGGCGTGCGCAGAACGCCGTAGAAAGTGTGCGGGACCCGGTGGGAGTGCGCCGGACGCCCTAGAAAGTGTGCGGGACCCAATGAGAGTGCGCCACACGCCGTAAAAGACATGCGGACCCAAGTGGGAGGCGCCGGACGCCGTAGAAAAATGTGTGGGACCCAAATGAGAGCGCAGAACGCCGTAGAAAGTGTGCGGGACTCATGGGAGTGCGCCAAACGCCGTAGAAAGTGTGTGGACCCAATGGGCGTGCGCAGACGCCGTAGAAAGTGTGCGGACCCAAGCGGAGTGCGCCGAACGCCGTAGAAAGTGTGCGGGACTCAATTGGGAGTGCGCCACACGCCGTAGAAAGCATGTGCGGGACCGCAGTAGAGTGCGCCGGACGCCGTAGAAAATGTGCGGGACCCAAATGAGAGTGCAGAACGCCGTAGAAAGTGTGCGGGACTCTGCGGGAGTGCGCAGAACGCCGTAGAAAGTGTGCGGGACCCAAGTGGGAGTGCGCCGGACGCCGTAGAAAGTGTGCGGGACTCAATTGGGAGTGCACCGGACGCCGTAGAAAGTGTGCGGGACCCAAATGAGAGTGCGCCACACGCCGTAGAAAGCGTGCGGGACCCAAGTGGGAATGCGCCGGACGCCGTAGAAAGTGTGCGGAACCCAAATGGGTGTGCGCAGAACGCCGTAGAAAGTGTGTGGGCCCCAAATGGGTGTGCGCAGAACGCCGTAGAAAGTGTGCGGGACCCGAGTGGGAGGGCGCCGGACGCCGTAGAAAGTGTGCGGGACCCAATTGGGTGTGCGCAGAACGCTGTAGAAAGTGTGTGGGACCTAAATGAGAGTGCGCCGGACGCCGTAGAAAGTGTGCGGGACCCACGTGAAAGTGTGCCGCACGCCGTATAAAGTGTGCGGGACTCAAGTGGGAGTGCGCAGAACGCCGTAGAAAGTGTGCGGGACTTAAATGAGAGTGCGCCGGACGCCGTATAAAGTGTGCGGGACCCAAATGGGTGTGCGCAGAACGCCGTAGTAATTGTGTGAGACCCAAATGACAGTGCGCCAAACGCCGTAGAAAGTGTGCGGGACCCAAATGAGAGAGCGTCGGATGCCGTAGAAAGTGTGCGGGACTCAAGTGGAAGTGCGCCGGACGCCGTAGAAAGTGTGCGGGACCCAAATGAGAGTGCGCCACACGCCGTAGAAAGTGTGCGGGACCCAAACGGGCGTGCGCAGAACGCCGTAGAAAGTGTGCGGGACCCGAGTGGGAGTGCGCCGGACGCCCTAGAAAGTGTGCGGGACCCAAATGAGAGTGCGCCACACGCCGTAAAAAGCATGCGGGACCCAAGTGGGAGCGCGCCGGACGCCGTAGAAAATGTGTGGGACCCAAATGAGAGTGCGCAGAACGCCGTAGAAAGTGTGCGGGACTCAAGTGGGAGTGCGCCAAACGCCGTAGAAAGTGTGCGGGACCCAAATGGGCGTGCGCAGAACGCCGTAGAAAGTGTGCGGGACCCAAGTGGGAGTGCGCCGAACGCCGTAGAAAGTGTGCGGGACTCAATTGGGAGTGCGCCGGACGCCGTAGAAAGTGTGTGGGACCTAAATGAGAGAACGCCGGACGCCGTAGAAAGTGTGCGGGACCGACGTGGGAGTGTGTGGCACGCCGTAGAAAGTGTGCGGGACCCCAGTGGGAGTGGCGCCGGACGCCGTAGAAAGTGTGCGGAACCCAAATGAGAGTGCGCCACACGCCGTAGAAAGTGTGCGGGATCCCAAATGAGAGTGAAGGTGCCGGACGCCGTAGAAAGTGTGTGGGACCCACATGGGTGTGCGCAGAACGCCGTAGAAAGTGTGTGGGACCCAGAGGGAGTGCGCTGACGCCGTAGAAAGTGTGCGGTACCCAAATGGGCGTGTGCGCCGGAACACGCCGTAGAAAGTGTGTGGGACCCAAATGGGAGTGCGCCGGACGCCGTAGAAAGTGTGCGGGACCCACATGCGTGCGTGCGCAGAACGCCGTAGAAAGTGTGCGGGACCCAAGTGGGAGTATGCCGGACGCCGTAGTGCGGAACCCAAATGGGTGTGCGCAGAACGCCGTAGAAAGTGTGCGGGACCCAATTGGGAGTGCGCCGGACGCCGTAGAAAGTGTGCGGACCCAAAATGAGGTGCCGCAGAACGCCGTAGAAAGCGTGCGGGACCCAGGTGGGAGTGCGCCGGACGCCGTAGAAAGTGTGCGGAACCCAAATGGTGCGCAGAACGCCGTAGAAAGTGTGCGGGACCCAAATGGGAAGTAGCGCCGGACGCCGTAGAAAGTGCATGACCCAAATGAGAGTGCGCCACACGCCGTAGAAAGTGTGCGGGACCAAATGAGCGTGCGCCGAACGCCGTAGAAAGTGTGTGGACCCAAGTGGGAGTGAGTGCCGGACGCCGTAGAAAGTGTGTGGACCCAAACGGGCGTGCGCAGAACGCCGTAGAAAGTGTGCGGGACCCGAGGAGCGCGCCGGACGCCGTAGAAAGTGTGCGGGACCTAAATGAGAGTGCGCCACACGCCGTAGAAAGCATGCGGGACCCAAGTGGGAGTGCGCCAACGCCGCAGTATGCGTGGACCCACATCAGTGCGCCGGGCGTGCGCCATACACGCCGTAGAAAGTGTGTGCGGACCCAAATGGGAGTGCGCCGGACGCCGTAGGAAAGTGTGCGGGACCCAAATCGGGAGTGCGCCGCACGCCGTAGAAAGTGCGGGACTCAAATGGGGAGTGCGCCGGACGCCGTAGAAAGTGTGCGGAACCCAAATGGGTGAGAGAACGCCGGACGCCGTAGAAAAGTGTGCGGACCCAAATGGGTGTGCGCAGAACGCCGTAGAAAGTGTGTGACCCAAGTGGGAGTGCGCCGGACGCCGTAGAAAGTGTGCGGAACCCAAATGGGTGTGCGCAGAACGCCGTAGAAAGTGTGCGGTGACCCAGGTGAGCGTGCGCCGGACGCCGTAGAAAGTGTGCGGTGGACCCAAATGGGTGTGCGCAGAACGCCATGCAGAAAGCATGTGGGACCCAGGAGTGGAGTACGCGCTGGACGCCGTAGAAAGTGTGTGGACCCACATGTGCGTGCGCAGAACGCCGTAGAAAGCGTGTGCGGGACCCAAGTGAGAGTGTCGCCGGACGCCGTAGAAAGTGTGCGGGACCCACATGGGAGTGCGCAGAACGCCGTAGAAAGTGTGCTGCACTCCAAATGGGAGCGCGCGCGGACGCACCGTAGAAAGTGTGGCGACCTTAAATGGCCTGCGCAGAACGCTGCACAAAGCGCGTGAACCCTACTGGGAGTGCACCGGACGCCGTTAGAAAGTGTGCGGTGACCCAAAGTGAGAGTGCGCAGAACGCCGCAGAAAGTGTGCGGATCCAAGTGGGAGTGGCGCTTGGACGCCGTAGAAAGTGTGCGGGACCCAAATGAGAGTTCGCAGAACGCCGTAGAAAGTGTGTGCGGGACCTATGGCGGAAGTGACGCTGGACGCCGTAGAAAGTGTGCAGTGGGACCCAAATGAGAGTGCGCAGAACGCCGTAGAAAGTGTGCGGGACCCAAATGGGAGTGCGCCGGACGCCGTAGAAAGTGCTGCGGGACCCAAATGAGGCGTGCGCAGAATGCCGTAGAAATTGTGCGGTACCCAAGTGGGAGTGCGCCGGACGCCGTAAAAAAGTGTGCGGGACCCTAAATGAGAGTAGGAGTGCGCCGGACGCCGTAGAAAGTGTGCGGGACCCTAAATGGGAGTGCGCCGAACGCCGTAGAAAGTGTGCGGCGTGACCTAAGTGGGAGTGCGCCGAACGCCGTAGAAAGTGTGCGGGACCCAAATGGCGCGTGCGCAGAACGCCGTAGAAAGTGTGCGGGACCCAATTGGGAGTACGTCGGACGCCGTAGAAAGTGTGCTGGACCCAAATGAGAGGCGCCGACGCGCCGTAGAAAGTGTGCGGGACCCACGCGGGGAGTGCGCCGCACGCCGTATAAAGTGTGCGGAACCTGGCGGCAGTACGCCGGACGCCGTAGAAAGTGTGCGGAACCCAAATGGGAGTGCGCCAGAACGCCGTAGAAAGTGTGTGCGGACCCAAATGTGTGTGCGCAGAACGCCGTAGAAAGTGTGCGGGACCCATGGAGTGAGGCGCCGGACGCCGTAGAAAGTGTGCGGGACCCATATGGGCGTGCGCAGAACGCCGTAGAAAGTGTGCAGGGACTCCAGGAAGGAGCAGCGCCGGACGCCGTAGAAAGTGTGCGTGAACCCAATGGGTGTGCGCCACACGCCGTAGAAAGCATGCGTGGACCTGGGTAACGGGAGAGCAGCCGGACGCCGTAGAAAGTGTGCGGGACCCACATGTGCGTGCGCAGAACGCCGTAGAAAGTGTGCGGGACCCAAGTGGGAGTGCGCCGGACGCCGTAGAAAGTGTGCGGGACGCAATTGGGAGTGCACCGGACGCCGTAGAAAATGTGCTGCACCCGAATGAGTGTGCGCCACGCACCGTAGAAAGCGTGCGGAACCCAGGTGGGAGTGCGCCGGATGCCGTAGAAAGTGTGCGGGACCCAAATGGGCGTGCGCAGAACGCCGTAGAAAGTGTGCGGGACCCATGGGAGTAGCAGCCGGACGCCGTAGAAAGTGTGCGGACCCAAATGAGAGTTCGCCACACGCCGTAGAAAGCATGCGGGACCCAAGGGGGGAGGAGCGCCGGACGCCGTAGAAAGTGTGTGCGGGACCCACATGTGCGCGCAGAACGCCGTAGAAAGTGTGCGGACTCAAGTGGGAGTGCGCCGGACGCCGTAGAAAGTGTTGTACCCAAATGGGCGTGCGCGCAGAACGCCGTAGAAATTGTGCGGCACCCAAGTGGGAGGCGCCGGACGCCGTAGAAAAAGTGTGTGGGACCTAAATGAGGAGCGCGCGCCGGACGCCGTAGAAAGTGTGGGACCCACGTGGAGCGTGCCACGCACGCCGTATAAAGTGTGCGTGGACCCAAGTGGAGCAGTGCGCCGGACGCCGCAGAAAGTGTGCGGAACCCAAATGGGTGTGCGCAGAACGCCGTAGAAAGTGTGCGTGGACCCAAGGGAGTGCGCCGGACGCCAGGTAGAAAGTGTGCCGACCCAAAATGAGTGTGCGCCACGCGCCGTAGAAAGCGTGCGGGACCCAAGTGCGGGAGTGGGCCGGACGCCGTAGGAAAGTGCGGGACCCACATGGGCGTGCGCAGAACGCAGTAGAAAGTGTGCGGGACCTAAAAGAAAGTGCGCCGGACGCCGTAGAAAGTGTGCGGAACCCAAATGGGTGTGCGCAGAACGCCGTAGAAAGTGTGCGGGACCCGAATGAGAGTGCGCCACACGCCGTAGAAAGTGTGCGGGACCCAAATGAGAGTGCGCCGAACGCCGTATGAAGTGTGCGGGACCCAAGTGGGAGTGCGCCGGACGCGGTAGAAAATGTGCTGGACCCAAATGAGTGTGCGCCACGCGCCGTAGAAAGCGTGCGGAACCCAGGTGGGAGTGCGCCGGATGCCGTAGAGAAAGTTTCGCGGTGACCCACATGGGCGTGTGCGCAGAACGCCGTAGAAAAGTGTGTGACCCAGGTGGGAGTAAAGCGCCGGACGCCGTAGAAAGTGTGCGGGACCCAAACGGGCGCGCGTAGAACGCCGTAGAAAGTGTGCGAACCAAGTGGGAGTGCGCCGGACGCCGTAGAAAGTGTGCGGGAACCAATGAGAGTTCGCTCACACGCCGTAGAAAGCATGCGTGGACCCAAGTGGGAGTGGCGCCGGACGCCGTAGAAAGTGTG
The DNA here is from genome assembly GCA_029168955.1 of Aplectana chamaeleonis. Classification (NCBI taxonomy): domain Eukaryota; kingdom Metazoa; phylum Nematoda; class Chromadorea; order Rhabditida; family Cosmocercidae; genus Aplectana; species Aplectana chamaeleonis. Next base: position 155,156 of record JAPDOI010001222.1, read on the forward strand.
CGGGACTCCACATGTGCGTGCGCAGAACGCCGTAGAAAGTGTGCGTGGACTCATGGGAGTAGCAGCCGGACGGCGTAGAAAGTGTGCGGGACCCAAATGGGCGTGCGCGGAACGCCGTAGAAAGTGTGCGCGACCCAAATGAGAGTGCGCCACACGCCGTATAAAGCGTGCGGGACCCAAGTGGGAGTGCGCCGGACGCCGTAGAAAGTGTGCGGGACCCAAATGGGTGTGCGCAGAACGCCGTAGAAAGTGTGTGGGACCCGAGTGATGAGCAGCGATGCCGGACGCCGCGGTAGAAAGTGTGGTGCGGAATCGTATCTAAATGGGTGTGGGCACGCCCATGCCGATCATTTTTTCCGCAGGCAGGCTACTGCGTAAACCATTCTTGAGCAAAACATGATAACGAACGATAAACGCACGCTCATAACATGCGGGTATAAAAGGGTAGAGGAGGCGGTATGCATCCATTCACACAATAACCGTTCTCTTCGATAAGTCGCCGGGAAGGCTGGCTGAGGAGGTCGAAATTGTGCAAACACGTTTGTTGGCTATTGCGATGTTTATAGCTCATATGCAAGCTGACACTCAGAAAATTTTTGAAGGATTGTAATGGTAGCCCCTGCGGAAAAATGATCGGCATGAGCGTGCTTGTGACCCAAATGGGCGTGCGCAAAAAGCCGTAGAAAGTGTGCGGTACCCAAGTGGGAGTGCGCCGGACGCCGTAGAAAGTGTGCGGAACCCAAATGAGAGTGCGCCACACGCCGTATAAAGCGTGCGGGACCCAAGTGGGAGTGCGCCGGACGCCGTAGAAAGTGTGCGGGACCCAAATAGGTGTGCGCAGAACGCCGTAGAAAGTGTGTGGGACCCGAGTGGGAGTGCGCCGGACGCCGTAGAAAGTGTGCGGAACCCAAATGGGTGTGGCACGCCCATGCCGATCATTTTTTCCGCAGGGCTACCGTAACCATTCTTGAGCAAAACATGATAACGAACGATAACGCACGCTCATAACATGCGGGGTATAAAAGGGTAGAGGAGCGGTATGCATCCATTCACACACCGTTCTCTTCGATAAGTCGCCAGGAAGTGGCTGAGGAGGTCGAAATTGTGCAAACACGTTTGTTGGCTATTACGATGTGCTCATATGCAAGCTGACACTCAGAAAATTTTTGAAGGATTGTAACGGTAGCCCTGCGGAAAAATGATCGGCATGAGCGTGCTTGGGACCCAAATGGGCGTACGCAGAACGCCGTAGAAAGGGGTGTGCGCAAAACGCCGTAGAAAGTGTGCAGGACATCAGTGGGAGTGTGCAGCACCTCATACAAAGTTTGCAGGATATTAGGTGGGAGTGTGCAGGACGTCATAGAAAGTGTGCAGGACATAAGAGTAGTGTGTGCAGGACACCAGTTGGAGTGCGCAGGACGTCATAGAAGGGGAGGGGGCAGGGACATCAGTGTGGGGTTTTACTTTTCATCTAACACCACCAGGCATAAATCATGTTAGGAAAGGAAACCTTTTAGGAAAAATAAATGAAATTCCTGGAAAGTTTAGGTTCCTGGCAAAAGTGAAGATTTGGCATTGCCATAGAAAATATACTTAGTTAAAAAGGGAAAATAAAGAAAAAATGAAAAAAGGTTTTGAAATATTCCTGAGAACGATTTGGCGTAGAATAATTCTGTTTTTTTGGGAAATGAAGTGAAATAATTGAGTATGATTTAGCAGTCAAGTTTGAACCAGCTCTTGATAAGAGTTGTGCAAAACGAGAGAGACCGCCTTTGTCTTGTGCTTATCCGTAGAACATATTAAAGCGAAATCAACGCGTTGATTTTTTGCTTCACCATTACATACGTGAAGACCGCCGCATTACAGCTCCTGAAAAAGTTTTGATGGATTCCGCATTTCTACGCGTGGATTTCTGCTTTGATATGTTCTACGGATATAGCACAGACAAGGCAATCTCTCGTTTTGCATACAACTCATATCAATAGCTGGTTCAAACTCGACCTGCCAAATCATACTTTCAACTATTTCACTTCATTTCCCGAAAAACAAATTATTCTACGCCAAATCGTTCTCAGGTGAGACATTTTCAAAACCTTTTTTTCATTTTTTCTTCATTTTCCCTTTTTAACTGAGTATATTTCTATGGCCATGCCAAATCTTTCACTTTTAAGCCAGAACCTAAACTTTCAGGAATCTCTTTCTTTCTGCGGTGGGCCATCGGATAAAAATAAACTTGCTGCTAGTGAAGCTGCTTTCTCTCCCTCCTTTAAGTCACGTCGCGCGGCACACCTTATCAACACGAATGATTTACTTATAACGACGCTAGAATTCATGCCAAATTCCACAACATCATGCTTGTTTTGCGTGAGTTTTGGATGTGGTGTCGATATAATACGAATGTCAAACACGGCTGATGCAGATTGATGCTCTACTGTCTCTTTGGAGTGAGCACAGAAGGGAAATCTACACTCTTGGATTGGTAGAAGGCGAGCTACGTAGTCTGCTAGAGGCAACGGTGGCATGTAATATATTCCAGTTTGACAAACGTTTTTACCTTCAACACCGCGGGCTACAAGCATGCCATGCCGATCATTTTTTCCGCAGGGCTACCGTAACCCTTCTTTAAAATTTTTCCAAGTGTCAGCACATCTTAATAGCCAACAAACATGTTCGCACAATTTCGACCTCCTCAGCCACTCCCCAGTGGCTTCTCGAGGACAGCGGTGAGTGAATGAATGCATACCGCTCTTCCGCTCTTTTATACCCCGCATGTTATGAGCGTGTGTTTACATTCGTTATCATGTTTTGTTCAAGAATGGTTACGGTAGCCCTGCGGAAAAAGTGGTCGGCATGGGCGTGCTTTTCCGCGGGCTCGCTAACTATGTGTTTGAGGATTGCACCCTTACTAGCAATCATCCACCTCGACCGCATTGAACGAAGATCACTGACAACTGGAATAGCGTTCCATAAGCGGTACATCGACGATGTTTTTGTTATTCGCCACTCGCAATCAGATTTAGATGAGACTTTCGACTACTTGAATTCACGTGACCCGGATATTAGGTTCACAGTGGAAAGACCGAATGAGGAGGGTTTCGTTCCATTCCTCAACACCAAAATCAAACTGCATGAGGGAACCAAGGAGCTTTTGTGGTACAAAAAAGGAAACATCAAAAAATGTATTGCTGCACTCTAGAAGTTGCCATCCTTGTACATGAAGGTGAACGTAGTTCGTAACCTCATATTGACAAAGGAGGAAGGTTTGGTACACGAGTAGGTCAGGAGGAGGTGGATTCGAAGATAGATTGCATTTTAAGCGAAAATGGGTGAAGCAACGCAACACTACCACGATTCATGGAGGGCCTACACCACAGCAGATGGTATACCCATGATAATGCCGTACGTCAATGAAAACGTCGCACAAAAGGTAGAACAGTAAGTTGTGAAATCCTCATCGCTCTCTGTGCGGTTAATATTCCGGCCACCCCAAATCTGAAAACCTGCTGACCTTCTCAAGACCCTACGAGGGAACGACATGCGGAAGGCAAGGTTGTTTGTACTGCAGTGATACCAAGATATGTCAGTTGAGTGGGGTTGTTTACCCTTTTTCTTAGTATGCGAAGGTTGTGGAGAAAAGTACGTCGGGGAAACAAAGAGGCCGCTCTTTAAAGCGTTTGGACGAACATAGAAGGGCTTCACAAAATCCGGCATCTTATCCTATTAACAGCTTCTCTAAACGCATTCCCTAGGTTCACTGCTACAATACTTCACCGGTCAGTGGAAAATCCTGTTGAGAGAAAAATCTTAGAAGCGATGGAGATAAGGCGGCTATCACCTGAAATAAACAACAGAGACAAGTTGCATGACGTGCTCCGACTCATTGCATGATTACGGTAGTTATTCACGATGACTGTAATGTAATTGTTTAATAGGAGCACCACTGTGGGTGCGCTGTTATTTAAGGGCAGAAATATGGTGATATTGCACAGTTGTCGGTTCTGTTGGTTTGGGCTGGTTAGCACACCATTTCAGGCTAGTTTGCCTACTACGGCACAACGCCACTATCGCTTGATCTATACTCGATATATGAAGGTCTGACGAAGGCGCTAAGCGCAGAAAGCTCACCTTGAAGAAAAAAGTCCTGGCTGAAAGAGAGTTTTCTTTTTACCACAGGTTTTTGGAAACTTTCGAAAAAAGTCAGATTTCTAAACTTTTTGCAGCCTCTTGCCATAAACATTTGAACCCAGTCTTTGCAAAGGCTTGAGAAAATTAAAAACGCTCCTTGAGTCCCCGATGATGGAAGAAAAAATGATGACAATCGCTCCGCGACCAGCGCGTCGCGTTGCACTGCACCGCGACAGTCGCGGAGGGATTATAATTTGAGCGTCACATTCGATGTATCGCGCCTTTTCACTGTGAACACCTCGCGACGACGCGACGCGACGTCGCTTGATCGATACGTAGGCTAATCATAACGTCGCGTCGCGCAGCGAATGAAGTCTAGACGCCGCCATAGGGAGGCTTTGGGCGCGGTCTAAACCTGACGCGGCGTCTGCCGCGAAGGCTTCGCGGAACTGTTCCGATGTCGCTAGGGTAGTTTTTGTTTACTAATACACTCAGCTTCATTCATTCGACATCACATTTCGCTAGAAGTAGCCTTCACTGCTCCGATATGCTTCAACAGTTCAGGAAATGCCTGTAAACATCTTCTAAAGAATAATATGCTCAGAGAGCTGTGAAGTGAACTTAGGGTTTGCGTTCAGTAAAGTGATTATCTTCTCGAAATGTAAATTGCGAAACACCGAAAATAGCGGACGGTTCCCCTAGTCGCATCAGTCACGACTGTCACACGTTGGAACAAAGAACTAGAACCAAAAACCGAAAAACCAAAATTGGAAAAAAAGGCAGAAGGTTTTCAGAAGATCGCATTCATGCATTCGTAAGATCGCATTCGCATTCATTCATTTCTCAATCATAAAAAAAGGCATCAATCGATCGACGGCAGCATTCCACGCCGGAGATGGAAATTGTTGATACCCTTTTCCGTAGCTGCTCACTGACGGCGTCGCTCAGGGAAGCGCTGCTCAACCAGCGGCAAAAACACTGCGAGGTACCCGCGTCGCTGTCGAGCGACAGATGACGACCTCGTCCGCTGCTTGACGTTCCCTATTCTTCATCATTTCCGTGCCGCTGCCAGACTCACCGCGGTGCTACTCTGCAGCCCGCTTTATGGTTTGGGTGAAGGAAAGGAGCTGCACTCACGGCAAACACGTCATGACCTGTCCACCAGCAATAAGCGTGATGAAACACATATAGATGAACGGTCGCTGTTAGGAGGCCCCGGGAAATAGCCGCCAAATAATGCTCTCCAAGTGGTGTATATGTGCACGACGCATTACTGGATCATGAATTGGATGTCAACACCGCCGTCGGTTCAACTACTCATTTTTGCGGTGTTTGGACCGTGCCTAGCACCAGGAGGCCCCGCCCAGCCGCTGGAGGTCCAGGTGGCTGCTCGGCGAGCCGGTGAAGACGGCGTCGCGTGTCGGTGTGCCCTGTGCACATCTTGATTATTTCTCGATTATTGCTCGGCTACTTCTAGGCTATTTCGTAAACAACATGACCTCAGCCGCATAATTTCCGGGAAACAACCATGAAGTATCCGAGAGATAGCGCATCAGCAACCCCCGTGAAGCCTGGTGGGCTATTCCTTGGCTAAAACTCTCAGGGTAAGTGTCTTTAATGATGACCTACCCGTCATTGACGTATCATTGCTGCTATCAACGTCTTAGGCAGCGTCCATACGTGGCGAGAGCGGGCGTTCCCGCTGTTGTGCGCCTCTCGACGCTCCTCAACGGCGGAACAGTCCGTGCCCGCCAATCAACACAGGCAAACACCCCTTACCTCGTGTTGATTCGATTGAAAACGCTTGACCTGGTGATCAATCGCTCGAGTCGGCGCAACGGCTGATAATTTCCCATGGTTTTCGACTTCCGTGGTGGGATTATAGAAAACAATGGCAGTAGTTTTGCAACAGGTTTGATGCCACCTGCTTTAGTGAGAGAGCAGTAAGCCTGAAACTTGTTGCTTGCATCGTGGTGCTGGCGTAAGCGCGCGAGAGCGAGCGGGCGAGGGCGCGCGAAGAGGAGCGCCTGTGAGCGGCTAGTAAATCGCGTGCCCACGATGACCATCGATATTGCGTCATCGCACGCTCTCGTCACGTATGGACGGAGCCCTACTGGTCATTTGTGCGGTCTCGTAGATATTTTATTACAGGCACATATAGTAAGGTCGTTCAGAATAACATTTTTCATTTGAAAAAAAGTTAAACGCAATCAATATTTTTTCTGGGAGTTCTTCTGTTTCTGTTTTCTAGCCGTTTTGGCCTTTCGGTTTTCTGATTTCTGACAGACTCGATTTTCTGTTTTCTGAGAATTTTTTGGAACCCAATAGGGACACGTGAGCTCGAATGGCACGCCACCGAGAATAGATTTGCGTTTTCTTGTTCATAGCGAAGCTATCAATAAAGTGAACACTGTACCAGAGTTTCCGCTCGTGGAACTCTTTCTATCATGAGAAACAACTGCCTGAAGTCACGGGATGGTCAAGCGGGAATACTATTTTGCCACCACTGTTCGGGTGCTTAAGAGTGTTTCTTTGAACGCGAATCGGAAACCTGCTATCTGTTAACAAATTTTTTTCGTAATTATGGTTTGGTTATGGTGTGTAAAGAAGTTTAAATTGAAGGAAATCCATGTTTCGGGGTCATGATAGGTAGAGTCATGATAGCAAGTTTCCAGGTGAAGAGAATGTGGTTCCAACTCTGGCTTCCTGCTGATAAAGCTTAGAAATGGCTGTATAAGAAAAAGGAATTTATAGTGCGCTCGAATAATTGTTTCTGCTACGATTTTTTCTTATTAGAGGCAGTGTTCACGATGAATTTCACTTCCGATATCTCCACGGTTTACGAAAGGTCTGGTGCCCTATATAGCAAGGCATGCTTTTAAAAGGACACGAAAGACGGGTTTTTGAGCCAAAATTGGTCCCTCTCTGGTTTAGCGTTGATTTCGGAGCGTGATGAGTTGACCGCCAGAAGGATGATATGGTCGATCACTGGTCGAGAGAGCGCCACGTCGATCACATGTGGCACGCACGCAAGCGAGAAGGGAATTATCCTATCACTACTTCCTCGCTTGCGTGCGTGCCCCATGTGTACGACGCGGCGATCTCTCGAGCAGTGATCGACGATACCTATCAGTGCAATGAAGCGATCAGCTCACTTATCAGCACTTCCTTGACTTGATCATTTCTGTAATCTGAGTCTTCATTCGTTCTTTTTGAGGGGAGGATCTGGGGCACGAGGCGTGTCTGGGGCACCAAAACGCTTGTTTGCAGCCGTTATTTTGCTGCTCCTGGCTCGTTTTCTACCGTTCTTTCGACACTGGGAGCCTAGGATCCTTCTCGCCTATAATTTCACTGTGGAAAGTCAACGAGGATGATCATCGTGAACGCTGCCCTTAAGCCCCAGTTCATTTTACAAAAGTTTGAACATTGTGCTATAATGGAGCTGCTGACGGACCACGACTTCCGCAGTCAGGTCTAGGATAGGGCAATACATTGAACATGAGAAAGTTTGGAAATTCATCCTTGTGACAGAGAACTCAATTTTTGAAGAGCGTGCCCCACCGGTTGGACGCGTGATCGTGAATGTGTTGACCTCTTTGTACTCTTAACTTTCAAAGGAAGTTGTGGCGCAAAAACTTCCTTTGGTAAGGGTTTTTATAGGTGTATAGAAACCGGAAACTTTCTTGTAAAATGAAGCGAGAAGTTTGCAGTCCTCGGCAAACTAATTTACTCGACTCGCAGCTGTTCCCCATGTCCTCCAACCAGAGAATCGCTACACCAATATGTGAATCGCAATTTATTGTTTGATAGTGATTTGCCGCACGTCTTTCTGCGCGTCACAGAATCAAATAGTGTGCTCGCTTCCACGTAGGACTGAATTGGAGCGGCTTGATCCTAAGTTTCGGCACCTGGTTGAAGATTCTTATGAACAACGACAGCCGACGTTTATCTCAGGTTAGATAGCTATCACACCTAGCTCCATAAAAACTTGGTGTAATAAAATAGATTGTATCATACCTGAGAATTAGTTCTGAATGCCGTTTTCAACTATCTGAAAGAGCTTATTCTCTAATTCGGGTCCAGAACTAACTTTTTCGTGTGTTGCTGCAACGCAAAGAACCCTGCTAACAATTTCGAAAAATACTTGTAAACTTTTCGTAACAATACTGAACTTGAATAATTTTTAAAAGGCCCCACCTAGCATACTGTCGTTCTCTGGGCCGATTTCCGGTCCGCAGCTGCGGACTACGCCTGCCGCATTATGCAACACGTGTTAATCGTGCTGGGACCACTTGGTCCCGGCACGATTCACCGTTCTCCCAGCACGATTATCACGTATCGCATGATGCGACAGCCGTAGTCCACGATCGCGGACCGGAACTGGTTCAGAGAACGACAATTGCTCCGGCTTGAAGCTGCGTCCACGAAATTTTGGGTATGTCTTCAGATACGGACAGTCATATCCTGCTCAAAGCGGAATTTGTGAAGCTGGAGTCCTTCCAATTGCGTTGTTTCCGATGAATTCTTGGTATAACGCTTCTTCATCGAATCCGTAATTTAGCTATCAAGAAGACCCGTGATCACCAGCTGACTGTTGAGAATCAGGTTTCAAGCGAGAAGGTTGCTATGGTTCCGGCACGTATGCAAGATAGACGCGAGCTTTCCCTGTACTACACGCATGGAGGAAACCACCAGCGCTGTGGAAGATTCAGCAAACGTCAGGGTCAGGCAGACCGCTGTCCAGGACCTCGACGAAGCTACGTCCCACTCCTTGGAGATCAGAATTTTTGAAAAACGTTCACAACTTATACGTCCCCTCAGGTTCTGAAAAAAATTTGCACAGTTTTTGTGGTCAAAATCTTCAAAAAAATATGTTTTAACATAAATTTTTAAAAGTAATTACTGCACTATCTATCCGACTGATTAAGCTCGGTTAGTGTAGTTTTGACTTGTCCTTGAGCAATAACATCTGTATTGAGGATCAAAATTGAAAGAAGTGATCAAAATTGTGACACAGATCGCCTCACAATCTCATGATGGCGTGACGATGAAGAAAAATGTGGGCAAATCAAAGCAGAAATCAAAAAACGCTGGATACTTGTTCATTGCTTGCGTTAAGTGATTATGCAGTAAGCTAACAAAAATCAGTAATGATTTAAAAATGACGCAATAGTCGAGCTTGAGCTGATAGGAAACCTTTGTAGTGGAGAAAATTACGGTGAGCATGTGGAACGCTTCCTAACATTTAATGGAGTTCAACCTCGGAATGGGCAGAACTCTTGCGTATGCCGAGCATTATTCGGAAACACGTTTTGGACTCTCGATAACAGCTCATTAATCATTGAGCTTCACGACACCTGGGTGCAAACCTAGTTGGATAGGGTCACTCAGGATACGAGGGAAGAATGAATGATACGCTGTCGAAAATCAACGCATTTTGATGGAGTTTCTGTGAGAACAATGACTGATAGCACTATCAAATAGCAGATACCGGCAGAAGTTTAAATTTTGTCGGGTAAGAAACCTCTAAGTAGGTTTACATCGAAATATCCGGGTGGGTGGAACCCTTTCGTAGATGAGTAAACCGTCAAAGGTCTCTGGAATTCGCTGAGTACCACTCTCGCATCAAGACAGGATCACCGGCCGGGCTACGAGAGTGGTATTGAAAAAAGGGTGGAGTTCTCGCAGCATATCCGGCCCTGAGCGCCCTATATGCTGCCGATATGGATTCGTTGCTAGCAGCAATGTAGCAGCATATTTCGTCGAGTCTCATCTCCTCCTTAACGGCATATGCTGCTTTGAGCGCAGCATATGCTGCGGCAATGAATTCTTGACCATCAGGCGCACGACAGCATAATCTGCGGGTTCTCGCCGCATATGCTGCTGCCATGGAATCTTGGCCTTCAGGCTCAAGACAGCATATGCTGCGTATACCATCAGCTTATGCTGCTGCAATGAATTTTCGGCTTTCAAACGAAAGACAGCATATGCTGCGAACCCTCGCACATATGCTGCCGCATTGTTAACAACGAATTCCTAGAATCCAAGGGTCGGACGCACCAACGCTCCGGGTTTGGGCAGGGTAGCCGGCGTCTTAGAAAATCTCTGTACATCACAAAATCAATTCCTTGGCTTCCCCAGCCGCCCCAGCTAGGATGTTGGGCCCCTGGGGAAGCGAAAATTCGATTCCCAACTAGTATTGTTCAAACAGAAAAGGTGCGAGCGCGGGTGGGAGAGGGGGAGTCACCGGCGGTGACAGACGCGGTTTGGCATTGGAGCGCGATATTTTTTCACGGCTCGGCGCAGTGGCAAATTAAACTCCTGCTCTGGAATGATCTAAACTGAGAATTTTCCGATCGTGGTAGTTAGTCGGCCAAGGTTAAAAACTTCACCTTCAGGATCTTAGGATTGCCTTTTTGAAGAAAAACTTACCGTTGTCCATTTTTTGGCCGGAGGTGCCGTTTTGGACAACGGTTATGGACAACATTAGAACGTGTTCAAAGGCAGTGGTCGCGATCAGATATGCTTGTCGTCTTTTTCTCTCTAAACCCTTTTCTGGGTCTGGGGTAGTAGGACCTATAAGGAAAAATCGCGAAAAAACCACTGTTTTGGGCGAAATTTGAAGCCTGAACCTTCTTGTCTTTTGATGGGGGACGAGCCCACTCCACATCATCGGCGTCTATGACCTCTTATATCAAGAACACCAGCTGGCATGAAATTGAATTTCAATCAATGAACTTTCAAGTTTATGTACATATCTGGCCAAAAACATTGACTGGAGCGCTTTCTTATATTGCTCAACTTATTTTATGAGATATAATTGTATTTATTTCTTCCTCTGATTGTCGATGATTTTTGACTGCTCGGCATGAGGCTGCAATCTCTTTGTGCGGCGCTGTGCACGTGTGCACGAACTGGCTTCTTTGGGCCCTAGGAACTCTAACTCTAGCCCGTTTTTCACCGCGCTACCCTAATAGTTTTTCAGCTGTTTTTGATCTAAGCTGCTTTCTGTAGTTTTTTCGATAACGTTCTCCATCGTGACCACTGTCTTCAAAGGCAGTGTTCACGATGATTTTCGTCCCCGAGTTTTTGACACGAAACAATGCGATGGCATCCAAGTGTTACCAAAATTACGAAGAAACGGCGAGGAACGCATTAAAACATCGTATTTCGGTGACATTATTCTATAACATGGACTAGTTGTCTGGTAGGATGAACATGTCCATTGTGGTTGTTACCGGTGGAATTTTGGGTCAATCGAAAGTAGAAGAATATTTCATGCAGAGCAAGACTAGTTGGGGCCCTATGGAAAGAACGGAGCACTAGAGAGAAGGGAATTGCAAAGGACGGGTCCGTAAAAGTTTTCATTGTCACAACAAAAAGTTCCTGTGATACTTTAAAGGCGGGGTGATACTTACGGATTTCGTGTACTTCTGGGGCGGTTTTCTCAATTTCTGCGTCGCTTTAGTTCTACCCGGGGTCACTTAATCAACATAGCGAATAATCTCAAAATTGAAGATTATCGTGAACATTGCCTTTAAAGGCAAGGTCCGGTCAAATTTTGACACTACCGAAATTTGGGTTAAATAGATTGGGCTGGCCTAGGTGGGCATCGTCTGAACATTTCACGAACTCTGAGTCCTTAGTTCTGAAAAAAACAGCCTCAAAGTCAGGGATTACGGTATTCACAGCCTGATAATCATGGCTGGAATGACCAATAATTACACAGCACTTTTGAAGAATGCGTGGACAACCGCTAAAATATGGACGATGGCCAAACTTTTCTGACTTTTCTGAATCATCGGCTAACGGAAAAGGCTGGGATAACTTGAAGAGGACCGGTTTTTACGCAGTTTTCGCATGCTCCTTGGGACTACCTGTAGCAAGAGCACCGATTTAGCGGGAAATCTCGAAATCGAAATTCTGCCCAGACCCTGCCTTTAAGGCAAATTTGTTCGTGATTTTAGGGTCTTGAGAGGGGCTGAATTTTTTCTTCAGTATTTTGAAAATCTGAAATTTTATGGGGGGATGTAGTCCAATTTTCGAAATGAAAGATTTAGGCGAGAATAGGCTCGAATAATGAATGCAACTCGTCTAAAAACTTGTTTTGTGTGCTGAAAATCTGAATACTGCCTAAAATATGTCCATTACATCGTTATGTGAAGATACTTTCCTTACATGTACTGTTACGGTGCTATACTATTGTTCTCTTTGATGTTTTTCGTGCTATTACAATATGTGAAACAACTACGTCCGAACCCCTCGTTTCACGGCCTGTTTTCTTCACAGAAAGGGCAACGCGACCGAAAACACCCCCCATTTTCAAAGTTTTGGCCCGGAAGTTTTTAGCCCCTAAAAATCTAAATTTCGAAAACTTTCACGTCCCCGTGTTGTCCAGCTGGACAACGCCCGCCTGACCCTGGCAAACCTTCCTCAAGAATCCGAGGCCGACAAAGCTTGAGTGAGATCTGAGAACAAATTGGTGCAAGGTGCTCAATGCTAGAAGTACTGGTATCACTCGTACGGAATGAACCCGTACCGTTCAGGGGGCACGAACTTCTATGACACCTACAGCAGTATACTGGTTGAAATGTCATACCGCTCCGCCAATAGCCAGCCAACGGGGTGAGTAAGTAGTTGATGAAGTCATATGTATTTTCGTCTTGATCGAACGCTTGCCGATTCGTTGTTCTTCCCTAGCTTTCCGGCTTGCTACGCTCATTTCACCAGATAAAAGCGACAAGAAAGGCAAACTAGAAAAAAATCAAAGCGGTTGAATTTACCAGGAAAAAGAGAAGACATTGAAGAGATCTCAGTGTATTTGATATTCATCATTACCTGTCTTTGTTTCCCTCATGCTGGCGTAGACTCTGTGCACGTATGATGTAACATAAAGCCTCTCCGAATGAGACTGTGCGCCTAAGGGGCTGGCGTGCTTGGCGAGCGGCCGCCGCAAAGGCACTTTTTCGAACGAGCCTTCCCACGTTTGCGAACAGCTGACTAGGATATTATTCATTAATCGTCTAATTTTCCCGAAAATCGATTTACAATAACGAAAAACGCTTGCCGACAGCCGCTCGACAGGTACGCCGATCGCATAGGCGGACAATTTCGCTCAGACGGGCCCTATGTGCACCGAGTTTGCGCTAACGCAGACGACACCAGCGACACTGGAACAAAAGCGCCAGTGCGAGTCAGCTAACTGACAATTGGCTGAGGAGTGCAGAGCGATGTCGGTAGTGTAATGGTAGCAGTCTCGCTCGCAAAGCGATGTGATGCGGGTTTGATTCCTGCCTGACACCTAAGTTCTGTGTCCAATTCGGCTACCTTCTGATATCTTGTGATTATACTCCAAGCGATAAAAAGGCATTGAATATTCAAAAGTAAGTAAAGATAGTCCGAATGCGTTGATACCGCAATGTAACGTATCCATACAAGTTGGGGGTGTGTATACAAGTCTGTTGGTACCTGCTCGTTGGTGCCCCTGCTTCTACTGAACCCAGCAGACGTTTGAGTGTACACAGGGAACGTTCGAGCGATATAGCGTGCACAACTATATCGCGAAAGTATCCCGCACATTGCATAAAGGTGTCGCCGTCCGGCACACTAAGGCCTCTGGTCCATAACACCTTAGGATCCGTACCTAGGGAGTCATGGAGTCTTTGGCCACAAGCCACAATTTCGCCACCCTGAACTGTCGATCGCTGTCGAGTGATATCCAAAAACTGCGCTTATCCAGACTTTTAAGCTATTTCCATGCACCGTTTGCTGCTTTGCAGGAAACCCGCCTCAAGGATAGACCCGTCATCAGCGTCGGAGAGTACACCATCTACTGCGGCAACGCTGACGATAGGAGAGTGGGAGGCTGTGCAATAGCTGTAAGGAAGGATTTCAATGGTATGGTCAAGGAGTTCGGCTCAACGTCGTGTCGGAATGCATTCGTACGACTGCGGGATCACAGAGGATTCAATCTGTGGATAGAGAGTGCTCATGCGCCCACTGAAACCGCCGAAGACAATTCGAAGGATGCGTTTTATGAGGAACTCAATACGTTGCTGGCCAGGATACCTTGTCAACATGCTGTTGTCGTGGGGATTGACGCAAATGCGAAGATGGGACTTGATCAGGAATCCGAAGTACTCGGTAAATGGTTCTACCCAGTGGAGCAAACATCGGACAATGGCTACCGCCTTGTCGACTTTTGTGAACGCAGTGGTCTGATTATTGCATCGACATTCAAGAGGAATCATCGCCGCCATCAGCTTACGTGGCAGGGACCAACCCGGCTATGTCCAGAAGAGCAGCGGAAGCGGAAGATGACAACTTTGAAACTACAGCTTGACTATGTCCTGACGAGGAATATTCCAGTATCGGACATTCGAAGATCTAGAGCTGTGTGGGATGTCGCATTCGATTCGGATCACCGTCCTGTTCTGTTGAACTTCACTGCGAGGATTCATAAGAGGAAGCGAGGCTCAGCCTCTCCAGAGGATTGACATGACAAGTCTCAGAGATGAAGAGTGCAGAAGGAATTTCCGACAACGCGTTTCTATTCACATCGGAGTACGGACTAAGAAGAAACTTTGCGACGCGGATTCTTTTGTCAAATGCATCCAGGACGCTTCGAAAGAGGCACTCCGGTTGTACAGCCTAAGAAGAAGTTCGCCTACGTCTCAGAAGAAACAACATCTACCTACAACAGAGTATGTGCTCTCCGAACTGCAGGAAACTTCGTGGAGGAGAAGCGTCTGAGGAGGAAGTTGCGTCGGCAGCTTCAAAGTGACCGCGAACGAGAGTGGACGTGTAGAGCTAAGGAGTTCGAGAAGGCTTGGGAGGAGAAGAATCCGAGGAAAGCCTACACGTTGCTGCGACAGTATAGCGGGAAGATGAAGAGATGTTCTCCTGTCTTGAACACTACCAATGGAGTTGCAGTTGGTGATGCGACGCTGCCAATATGGAAGGATTACTTCAGTTCACTACTGAATCGTCCAGCGCCATCAGTACCTGAGCTCCCGCATGTTCAGAGAGCACATTACGATGTCAGTGAGGAACCGCCGACTGAGTCTGAAGTTTTGGATTGTGTCCGGAAAATGAAGAATGGAAAGGCAGGTGGAGATGACAACATCACTGCTGAAATGCTGAAAGCTCTTCCTCCGTCTGGGATTCGTGAAATGACCAACACCATCCGTGCCATATGGATGAGCGAAAGGATACCCGATTCGTGGAGACATGCGATCATCGTACCTCTTCACAAGAAGCTATCCGTCACGGATCCTAAGAACTACAGAGGAATCTCTCTACTTCGTGTCATGTACAAGGTTTAGAACGTATCATTCTCGAGCGACTTATCAAACATCGTGAAGGAACGACCAGAGATGAGCAAGCCGGTTTTCGACCTGGAAGATCGACCATCGACCAAGTGTTCGTCGTGAGAAGAGTAATTGAATCGTGGCAGCGGTTTTCGAAGCCATTACAGCTTGCTTTTTGGACTTTGAAGCCGCGTTCGACTCTCCTCATCGTGATCGATTGCTCAATGCTCTGCGAGCAGATGGAGTCCCGGAAAAGTATGTTCGGTTAATCGAGGACATGAACAAAGGAACAACAGCAGCAGTTCGTACACCTGTCGGATTTACGTCAGCTTTCGAGGTGAAAACAGGAGTAAGGCAAGGAGCCGTTGCAGGACCTTTTTCTTTCAACTTCGCCGTTGATGACATCATGCGTAGAGTTGCAGAACAGTTTCCTGCGGATGTGATTCTAACACCATCAGGACGCTCCCTTGTCGACCTGGAGTACGCCGACGACATTGTGTTATTCGCTGAAAACAACGCAAAACTGCAAAGGATTGTGAACCTCGTTTCGAAGTATGCCGCAGCCTATGGACTTCGTCTTCGTCCCGACAAATGCAAGCAGATGTGGGTCTCTCAGAGGCCTTCAACTGGAGTTTGTGTGGACGGACAACGTATCGAACTGGTGGACGATTTCTGTTATTTGGGCTGTTTGCTGAAGAACGATGGTAGTTATACAGCGGATATTCGACAACGATGTGCGAAAGCTACGTCTGCATTCAATTCTCTAACCAAGTGTTTGTGGTCTACCACCATCGCGAAGGAAGTCAAGTTGCGCGTCTACCTATCCGCTATTCGCCCTATCATGATGTACGGATCGGAGACGTGGGCAGCACCGAAAACGCAGATGGAAAGGTTGGATTGCACGGAGAGGAAGCTTTTAGGCGTTTGCTTGGATATTTCTGGCCGCGTGTATGCCATAACGAAGACCTTTACAAGGAAATCGACGCAGTACATCAACGCTTGACACGAGGGAGGTGCCAGCATCTCCTAACGCCATCTCAAGCAGCAATGGAAAGTCGACTTCGACTGCTCGGGCATATACTAAGAAGAACGCCGGATCGTCTCGTACAACACGCTTTAAAAATGCTTCCAAATCCTGTCTGGAAACGGCCACCTGGGCGTAGGCGAAAGTTCTGGACGGATGTGGTTAAAGAGGATTTAAAGTCACTCGGCATCGAAAGACAGTTCAGGCGCGATGTTTTCGTTTCGCAGGAAAATGGAATAGTGACAGCTGGATGGAATGTGTTCAAATTGTGGCTGAAGACCGTGAAAAATGGACACGGCTGACTACTAGGACGGCACACCTCGGTGAAGATGCGGAATGACCGCGTCAGGCGAAAGCCAACCGATTAAGTCAAGTAAGTCAAACGTATCCATAATGGTATACAGTGCGTTCAGAAATGATAGGCTCACTCTTGGAAATCAAGGTTTTCAAAACGCTTAACAGTTTGGCGATCCATACGGTTCACTACTGAATTCAGCAGTGCAAAAAACCTGTGCTTACCCAATCCTATGAATACTCCACGATTTTGAACAATTTTAAGGTAAATTTTCGGTTTATCAGCATTCAAAAATGATAGGCTCACCCTGCGAAAACAAAAATTTATTGAACAAAACGTGAACAAACAATAAAATCTAGCATGATATAGGTCCACCACCGTTAGCAATGACCTCAAAAATTCTCTTATTGTTAAGCATAGAAAGGATCAAATTTAATATGACATTCTCATCAAGGTTGGTCCAGGCTTCGAGTACAGCAGCTTTAAGCTCATTTAAAGTGCCATACTGCTTGTTGTTCGCATAAACCTGGCACACAGTTGTGCCCCAGATATTCTCTATGGGTTGCAATTAGGGCTGCACGCAGGTCATTCTATCACACGAAACCGCTGCTGCTCCAACATCGTTTTCCAGAAAAGAACGGCAGTAGATGTGTCCTCCGAGTTTCCTGGTAATCCTTCGAGTTCATCCGACAGGAAGTGAAGGCCATCTCCAAAACACCTTCGCTGCAAAATGCTCCTCAACACATCAGCGAGCCGCCACCAAAATTCCTCCTGCTCAAGATCAACGGATCCTTGCGGTGATCCCTCCAGTAGTACCGAGCTCAATCAGGACCACGGACCATCAAGATTAATTTTTTCTCATTGGAGAAAATAACCTGAGCAATTTCAAGCTCACTCCTCAAGTTTTCTCGACTTATGGGAGATCGCCTTACCCTTGTCCAGTCGGTTGCCATGTTCTTTCCTGCAAATTTAAGTCGAGCTTCTTCGTGGTTGGCGGAAAATGACGAGGCCTTCTTCATAACTTGGCGGACGTTGTATTCATTGCCGTTTGATGTGTTCCAGACAGTTGTTTTCGAAGCATCAAGCGATAATTCAGACCTGACGTGATTCACCGATAGCGTGCTGTTGAAACATAGGCGACGATCCTTCGTGCATCCTGACTGGTGACCTTCTTAAAGGCAGCGTCCGCGCTGAAAACCACATCTGGGTTTTTCTTCTCAATCCAAGGTTTGAACCAAGTGGAGATAGTTGCCGAAGCTTGAGACCTCAATGTAGCGTAAAAATAATGCTATAGGCTCTTGAAAACTGCTCCGTGGTCTGAAAAGGCGTTTCCCCGGTCGATCATCTAACACGAGGAACAGAAGCGCCACGACGGGCTCCGGCAGGCAACTTCAATCCAAAATTCTATTTTCTCTTATTCGAAGGATCCTTGAATTTGGACGGGGGTATTTAAAGGTTCTTATTTTTAAGACCTTTTGACAGCTGGAAAGACGAAAAGAATTGTGGAACTTAAAAAGTTAATGAGGATAAACCAAATCAGCCGTCCAAATTTTCAAAATTTGTGCATTGCACAAGACACACCGGACAGACGTGAAAAAAGGGAGCTGAATGCTCAAGGATTTCCGAACGAGTTTTTCTCAGGAATTTGAGTGTTTTGAGTGGTCCATTTGCGATATATCACAACCCGGCAGGCCTACATGAGCGAAATTGTGAAAAAATGAACACGGTTTTTGCGCGTACGCTGCCTTTAAGGTGTCCAGTAGACTTCGCCCTTTCACTAGAAGCCGGATCTCTCAGAAACTGCCCAACACACTGTTGCGAATGTCCGATTTGGGCCGCTATTCTTCGCTGACTCAGTCCAACTTATGCAAAGGCACTAATCTGGGCTTGTTCAGAAGTAGTAAGGGCAGTACCACGTCTCATACTAGCAACAACGATGTAAGATGTACCCACGTCAATGATATGTAATGGACTTGTACCGGGAAATTTTTCGAAGTAAGAAAATTTTTACAGGATGAGCCTAACATTTCTGAACGGTGAAAATCCGAAAATTTATCTTAACATTGTTCAAAATCGTGGAGTGTTCATAAGATTGAGTATGATCAAGTTTTTTGCACTGCTGAATTCAATAGTGGATCGTCAAACTGTGAAGCGTTTTGAAAACCTTAGTTTTCAAGGGTGAGCTTATCATTTCTGAACGCACTGCAGTCCCATAAAAACATATGATCCGAAAATACGTTTTCTTGGTCGATTATCCAACATGAAGAACTGAAGCGGCACGACAGTCGTAAACAAACCATAACTGAAAACTATTCGTCCCGGAGGTTCTTCAATTCAATTACAAGCAATAGGAGCTTATTACTCTTTGAGAAGTTTTCATAAAATAAAGACCAAAAGAATCAATTTATCTACTAGATTCAAAGGCAGCGTTCACGCTAAAAAGTCGCCAGTTTCTGGCAAGAACGTACGCTTTGGGTTTCCCTGAGAAGAGTAAAAACGGCAGCACGTCAAAAAACGGTCAGGAAGTTGGTGAAAATGTCGTGAACTAGCCGATTCATTGAATCACTCCGCCCACGTTCTACATATAACAGTTGACCTGCGTTCGTTTCACCAAAGGAACAGTTGCCGAATTTTAAATATTTTCTAACCGCGAATGATTCTAACACTCACGCGTGTGCACTGGTCCATCTTCTTTTGAAAGGGTGTTTAAGAGAAAAAGCAGAAAACATTACTTACCTTGGAATTTCGAAGCTCAAAACAATTTCCGACGTTAGGTTTGACGCTTTGTTCGCAACGTACGCTGCCTTCAGGTCACTGTCGGACTTGGTCGAAAAACCAGCTGAGTCCGACTGAGTCCAGGGCAGAAAAACCTACCTCGGATGCATTGGTCCTGCCCGTGTGCGGTCAACACCCGCATCGACCGGGTGGATTGCGGAAGGAATGAGACGGTCGCAGTTGGACTCAGTGGGTTGACTTTTCTGCACCCCTCTGTCACTACTTCGATGCGCCACCTCTGAGGGCGGCCTCAATTTTGAGAAAACTGTTGTCGAGGTTCCCTCGTATCTGACTGTAGTCAATTAAGTGAGAGGAAAAGATTGCATGCTGATTTATCCTTGAAACAAAGACTCATTTCGAAGTAAGGTATCACACCCAGAAACTTTTACTCCAATTGTCAGAAGAATACACTTCATAGATCGTAGCTAGGATCCTCAGAATAGCTGCAGTCTGGATTATCAGGATCGCATTCACCTGGACCGTCATATTTATTTACGACGGCAAGAAAGAATTAGTTGTGTTGTCAGAAGAACATACCACTTGGTTCTTCGTCAGGGTTCTCTTTGTCAGGGTCCTCGAGATCGCTGCAGTCTGGATTATGAGGATCGCATTCACCTGGACGGTTATAGTTGTTCACCACGACAAAGAAGGATTAGTTCTGTCGTCAGAAGGACATACCATTTCGGCCGTTGTCAGGGTCCTGGAGATCGGTGCAGTCTGGATTATCAGGATCGCATTCACCTGGACCGTCATATTTACTACGACAAAGAAGGATTAGTTCTTTCGTCAGAAGAACATACCATTTTGGCCGTTGTCAGGGTCCTGGAGATCGGTGCAGTCTGGATTATCAGGATCGCATTCACCTGGACCGTCATATTTACTACGACAAAGAAGGATTAGTTCTTTCGTCAGAAGAACATACCATTTTGGCCGTTGTCAGGGTCCTGGAGATCGGTGCAGTCTGGATTATCAGGATCGCATTCACCTGGACCGTCATAGTTATTTACTACGACAAAGAAGGATTAGTTCTTTCGTCAGAAGAACATACCATTTTGGCCGTTGTCAGGGTCCTGGAGATCGGTGCAGTCTGGATTATCAGGATCGCATTCACCTGTACCTTCATATTTACTACGACAAAGAAGGATTAGTTCTTTCGTCAGAAGAACATACCATTTTGGCCGTTGTCAGGGTCCTGGAGATCGGTGCAGTCTGGATTATCAGGATCGCATTCACCTGGACCGTCATAGTTATTTACTACGACAAAGAAGGATTAGTTCTTTCGTCAGAAGAACATACCATTTTGGCCGTTGTCAGGGTCCTGGAGATCGCTGCAGTCTGGATTATCAGGATCGCATACTGCGTCGCCCTCTGAACAGACATAGTTACTTATCACGACCAGAAAAGATTACATCGGCTGTTAGAAAGATATCCCACTGTAGTCAGGATCGTCAGAATCTTTGCAGTCTGGATTATCAGGATCGCATGCATCTTCCTCTGCTTCATCGTTACTCATTGAGCAAACACCTAAGAAATAATATACAATTATTCAGAGAGTAGCATGGAAACATGGGTAATGGAGGTTTGACCTGTTTTGTCGCAAATCCAGTCAAGATACTGCCGCACGTCTGTGTACGTTGCTTCGTTCCTGATAGAGGGATGCCCTAAATTTTCAATATCTCTTAGTTACTGTTCCCCTTTGTTGTTATCCCACACATTTCCAAAGCTGAGACCCAAACCTCTGCCTCGACAGCTAAAGCCTTTGTATAGAACCCCTACAAGCGTGAATTTGCTGTTTTCGTTGGTCTGAAATAGCGGTCCATTGCTGTCGACCTAAAAAAGGTTTCAAAATTATTTTTACTCAATAAATCAAATCGATCAAAAAGATCTTGAATACAGGAGTCTCACAAAAGTAGAAATGTTTCCCATTTTTCCTTTTCAATGAGGTTGAAGAAAATGCCAAAATAGGCTTACATAGAGAGGGAGAGGATTTCGGAGAGATCCTTTCCAGTACCCAAATCTTACGCAGCGGTGAAATCGCTGTTCTGGGTAAACCAGAATAGTTGAAAATGTTTGCCGCTCCATGGTAGTAAATTCAAAATTCCTCCACTTCTATCGTAGTGAGCTGAAGGTAGTCTCTCGTACTCCAGCGACGGACCCTAGCGTAGCATATCTGTAGCAGTTCGGCCGATCGAAGTCCTTATAACATCAAATGCGGTGTTGCGGAAAGGTGCTTCCTCAGATACTCCCCGTTATCCACAGAACGTCGTCCGTTCACAACGGTTCATCACTGGAGAGACCTCGTACTTGACATGTGTAATACAGGGCCCTCCTGAGCTGCACTGAGCCCTTAAGTGGGGCAAGAATGTTAGGGATGCTTCCAGGATGTGATCGCGTAATCCGGGATGGAACTCATCCTCGTGCGATTTGTGCAGAAACAGCGTTTCCGCGAGTAGGCTGTCGACGACACCATGCAAAAGGGCGACGGACAGTTTCCCTTATTGCCCGTTAATGCTACTCACACAGGTTGCTAGGAACGAGTGAAAGAAACGTTGTGAAAATATTGAGTTGTTCGCGATGGTCCAAGTTTTTACACAACACTATGGCCTTGCCATAATGGATAGATTAATCAGTAGACTTGAAATGACTAAACTTAAGGACTCCGCCTGATGTGGTCAATCCGCACCTTTGCTGAGTTGTGTCGTGCTAGTAGTCAGCCAGACCCATTTGTCACCACTCCACGCCTTGCGAAGTGAAACACCGACAACCGTTCTAATTTATCGGGTACGTCCAAGCGGCCGTTTTCTAGACAGGACTCGGAAGCATTCTTGCAGTGTGTTGATAAAGAGGATCTAGAGGTCTTTTGATATATGAATAGATCGTTAGAGTCAACTCCCCATTTCCAATTGAGAAGGCATCAAGAGATACTGGCGCCATTTAGACATATGAACCAATTGAGAAGGCATCAAGAGATACTGGCGCCATTTAGACATATGAACCAGTGGAAAACTCATGTATATAGGCCCACTTATCGTCGGTTGGTTGGCTAATGGTAATAATTGGGAAAGGAAAATTATCAATTCTTTAAACACTTTGTCCGGCTTTTTAAAAGTTGAACAATATTCAAAGCGGTCACTAAAGGCCGTGGTCAATAATGTTTTCGATTTCGAGATCATTAGCTGAAATGAAAGGTTAACTTAATGACAGGGCTGGGTTCGCTTGGAAATGGTGTAAAGATGAAAAAATGAAAAATCTTTTAAGGCAACATTTGAAACCGCATTCCACTTTTCACCGGAAATCCAAGGGTTCGAGGTCCATTGCAGCAACAGTGTGGGAAACCGGCTCAAAACGAGCAACCAATAGCAATATACGGCCCGAAACTTGAACGTGGTGTACTCGCTCCACCCACTTCCTCCGTAGCCACAGGGGAGGTGAGTGGGGCGGGTAAACCACATTCAAGAGCCGGGACCGTATAAAGCTATTTATTGCCTGTTTCTAGCCGACATTGTTGCTGTAATTGGCCTCGTGCCAGCTTGTAGGCCGAATACGCAGAAAGAGAACAGCCCAGGAGCAGTACAGCTGGCCAGCGCACTGCACACGGCGCTCCAGCTACAAAATGAGCGCAACGGACTTCCGTCGCGCGCGTCGCATGTATCAGCCAAACGCTCCTCATTCTGTGCATTCAATCAACATGCCCCTCGGAGCTCTTGATTTAAAAATTCGAAGGCTGCTTTCACCTTGAGCACTGCATTCAGCTTCACTAGTGTCACTCCATTCCTGTAGCCTCACAGGGGTAACCATTCAATCGTAGTTTGAAGTGAGCGAAATTGAAATCATAGAGCCTACTACTTGCTACTAACAGTAAAAATTGTGACTCCGGTTATAACCTAAACCGCGCGCTGCTGATCGCGGTGTGAACTGTCTTTCGCCATCAATCCCGACCAATCATCGCGTATTCACCCTTCTATTCGCACCTGATTGTGGTACCAGTATCGTCCACAGTCTTTGGGTCGGCGCACACTCCCATCGCACCAAGCTTGCTTGCGGTTTGCTGATCTTCCCAGGCTCCTTCCAGATAATTCTTTGCGGACCTGTTACACTTCGCATTGCTCAAGAAGACGCCCATATATATGAATCTCTAGCATTGATTTGTACGGAAACTTTAAATGGAGAGGAATTCACAGAAATATCGCCGGCGATGGAGAAGCTTACAGCCTTGTTGATCTTAGTTGTGACTCCTGATCACCTCAGGCTTTCAAGTAGCTTCTGATATATAGGATTTATCTTCCTGGAAAGGCTATTGAAATGTCAGGCTTATAGTAACTGGCAGATATTGCATGGAATACTACTCAGACACTGTGGGGTTTGTAACGCGCAGCAAACGCGGGTTATAATCTGAACCGCTGCCGTTAGAAACGAAAAAATGTACAAAGCGGGTGCCCCATATCCGCCGTTTGCCCCACGAGATCCGCCGATTCACTGCCGTTTGCAGGTTTCGATTATGCTCGGTTAGATTTATATCGGCAAGGGAGGTCGTCGTCCCATTCCACTGGTCGCACCACTTCGATAGGAGCGGGTCTCCCCCAACAAGGACACGGTCCATGTCACGGCTCGCGGAAAGGGGTCACCCCCCTCCCGCGGTCCGCGACAGGGACATCATCCTCGCCACGATCAACAGCGAGGGAGCTTCCCTCGCTGAGGACCGTGGGGGAGACTCCCTCAGCGGTCAAAAATCGTCCAGAGAGTGACTCCTCAGGCATTGTGGGGTTTGTAACGCGCAGCAAACGCTGGTCATAAGCTGAACCGCTCCCGTCAGAAACGGAAAAATGAGCAAAGCGGGTGCCCCAAAATCCTCCGTTTGCCCCGCGATATCCGGCGATTCACTGCCGTTTGCAGGTTTCGACCATGCTACGTTAGACTTACAACGGCAAAGGAGGTCGTCGTCTTATTATAGAAGGGGCGGCGTCCCATAATTTCAATAGGAGGGGGTCTCCCTCAACAAGGACACGGTCCATGTCGCGGCCCGCGTATTGTAGTCACCCCCACAGCGATCCGCGACAGGGATATCATCCACGCCACGGTCGACCGCGAGAGAGCTCCCCTCGCTGAGGACCGTGGGGGAGACCCCTCAGCGGTCAAAAGTCGTCCAGAGAGTGACTCGTAGTCACCTTCCAGGAGCCCGGAAAAGCCGACTGCGCTCTCTCTGAGATGAGGCCCCTTATATAAGTGTTTTGCAGCTGATATGGGCCTGGTCAATTGTGGAGTCATCGATAACGTGATTTGGCAGATCAAACGAGTTCATGCCCAGTCAAATCGTGTACGAACGCAACCCCGAGCCTCTCTGCAGCAGTGACGTCATCGCCATCCAAACGGCGGATTCCGAGGTTTGGCAGGCGCTGAACGCAGACCGGAATGGCCACGCGGGAACTCTGCCGTTTGGCGCGCACAGGTCGAAATGGGACGGTTCAGTGTGCGTTAGAAACGCCAGAATGTCTGAGTACATGACTAACAAGGAAGGGTTGCCTACATCAGATGGAGTTTCGGGATGCACTTTTAATATGTTCTAGGGGGAGAACAGTGTTCCAATATCCCACACTCGGAATCTGCTAAATGCCTCAGGCAGTGCCCAAAAATGCTCAAATTTTAACAAGGCCAGAACGGCTAGGCCGAAGTGAGTAGAGCTCATATAACGATTGATTTACCCTTGTGTATGTTCAGAATAGATCAGAATTTGGGCAGTAATGCATAATTTCTGATCTAAACAGAATCAATGCATCGAAATTTTCTACATCTATTCTGAACACATCTAAAGGTAATTCGATCGTTAAATCGGCTCTACTCGCTTCGCCCGAACCGTTCTAGCCTTGATCAGATTTTGATCATTTCGGGGACTGCCTGAGGCATTTAGCAGATTCTGAGCATAGGATACTGGAACACTGTCCTCCCCTTAAACATAGTAAATTTGCATCCCAAACACCATCTGAGGTTGACAACCCTCCCTTGTACGCAAATGCTGGTGTATTATAGCACAAAACAGACTTCGCCGTTTGCCGGTCATTTTTGGGGTTTGCCGTTGCCGTTTGCCAAAATTTGAAATTCCTTTGCCGCACACCCCTGGTCCCACATGCTTTAGGGGTAAGATATACTTTGTCGCTGTAATGAGCCACAGGCATGCAATCTAACACCAATCGCGGCGGGACCCGCATTGGAGCAACTGCAACGGCCGTCGTAGGAACAGATGTCACGTGTGGGTCGCAGCGACGTGTCGCGGAGGACTGGCATACTGCAAATGTGCCATAGCCTGTCGCTACCACTGTCGCTGTCGCTGTGCAGTGCACTGCGACAGAGACAGATTTAAAGGGCGGGAGGCGGTCGCTGTCGCTGTGCAGAGCGACGCGACCGTGTGTCGCAAAAGTATACCATACCCCTTATGCGACGCCCGACACACTTCCACTTGGGTCCCACCTACTTTCTGCGGCTCCTACTTGGGTCCCACAAATTTGCCCGGCGTTCTGCGCACTCCCACTGTGGGGGTAAATACTTGCTACAAACAAATACCTCGGCGGTGCGAAAGAGGGGTATGAATGCTCCAGAGACACCGCTGTGGCGGGGCAGAAGGCGCAGGAGAGGCGGGAGGTGCGGGAGGTCGTATTTTCATTCATACGCACCTCCTTTTCCGAGCAGAGCTTTCTGGCAGAGCGAGAGGTTGGAAGTATGAATTACTCCCTACCATTCTGTTTTCTAAATAAACATACTTGACTCCTAGACTGACGATATTGTAGAAGGGATACCCTCGGAAAAAGTTGTGAAATTTCTGAAAGTTGGGCTCCGCAGAAAAGGTTAAAGATTTGGCATTGCTCCAAAATGTCGTGAAATTGTTTCATTAGAAATCGCTATCAAACTGATTTTCTGAATGAGGTGAAATTTATTAAATCGATTTGGTTGTAATTGGTGCTATATGCAGAAAAAACATAATCATTAAATGTGGTGAAATTGTTGCAAATGGATTTGGCAGGCGCTCTATGAATTATCAGAGTCAAATCACGCGTCAGAAGGGATTTTGAGTCGAGCGCGATTTGGATCAAATCAGAACAAGATTAAGTCCAGCAACAAAAACCTTCCCATTCAATATAAACTGTGAACGCGTTGAGGACACAGAGACTATCATGAGAAATAGTTCTGACTCGTGATTTGACTCTGATAATTCATAGAGCGCCTGCCAAATCCATTTGCAACAATTTCACTACATTTAATGATCATGTTTTTGCTGCATATAGTACCAATAACAGCCAAATCAATTTAACAATTTCTTCTCTTTCAGAAAATCAGTTTGATAGCCAAGTGTTGTAAAAACATTTTCACGACATCTTGGAGCAATGCCAAAGCCTTAACCTTTTTTTGCGGAGCCAAACTTTCAGAAATTTTCATGAAGTTACCATGAAAACAACGACTGATAAGCGCCTGATATCAGCACGAATTTTTGTTTTGATGGATTAATCATTTCATTTTCTCGAGTGCTCCCCCCCTACTAGTTAAGCGCCCACACATCTGCCCTGTTCTACTAAACTACTGCACACATTCAAATGACGCCCAGCACACTCCCAGTGAAGTACTGCGCCCATCTTACGATCTCTTACATTGCCCCACTGGAGTGCTGTACGCATCCACGACGTCCTGCACACTCCTGTTGATGCTCAACTTACTTTTCGCAACGTTCTGCGCATGCCCACTGGGTTCCTGCACACTTTCCGTCCTGACCGTTTTATAATAATGTGAAAAGATTTGTCAGCCTGCATAAACCTGGCGCTATACTCGCATCAAGCTGGTGATTAACTCGCGTTGAAAACCCATTTAATATCACCCCTGATTTCGCCTAGAAAGCTGACGTAAATCTTACAGATGTTCGAACTGCCACAGATGTTCTTTTTTATGTCTTCTATTCGTTGAACATATAATACCGGTGCTAATATAGAGAAAATAATGGCGAAATGGGCAACGTTGAGAACAAAAGCGTTTTTTCCGCATATAACTCACTTTAAAGTGCTGCAAACTAAATTGTTAAAAAGCCATTCCCTTCAGCGCGATCTTTTGGTTCCAACCATCTCGATAAACTTTGGAAAACCTCCTGAGGGAACCCTTGTCGGCCGAAGTTATTTCATAATGCGACAAAGTGATTCGCGCGCGGTGATTCGCGGAAAGAAACCATCGCGAGCGAGTTATAGTCTACAGCAATGTTAGTAGGACCTGGTGAGGTTGCGGACTCGTCCTAAGGCCCCGGTCATAGTTGGATGAGCCGACGCCTCTAGCCCGGTCGATACACACAGAATGCATTGAAAATGGGATGCAAAAATCACTCGGTGTATCCCCCCCGCACCCCCCAACACCCACCCGGTCGATACGTATGAACAACATGGTGAGGTGAAGCTGAGAAAATCACTCGGTGTATCTCTGCCCGCACCCCAACACCCCCGCACCCCCGGTCGATACGTATGTTTAAAATGATGGAGTGAGGTTGAGAAAATCACTCAATGTATCCGACGCGGTCGATATCCATGCAATACGTGGATGAGAAAATCACCGGGTGGGCGGGTCGAAGATAAAACATTGCGTATCACTAGAAAGCTAACCTCACTGCTACCTCCGTGACTTCACCATACTCGCCTTCACTATTTCTCTGAACAGGTGCAATCCTGTTGGCCACGTAATCATCGTCATATCTAGTTGGATGCATCGAGTGATTTTCTCAACCTCACTCCATCATTTTAAACATACGTATCGACCGGGGTGGTGTTGGGGGGTGTTGGGGGGTGCGGGGGGGTGTTGGGGGGTGCGGGGGGGATGCAGATGCAAATAGCACCAACTATGACCGGGGCCTAACATACGGTAGTTTGTTAGTGGTATCACTCATTTTTCCGGAACAGCTTTGATAGATCGGTGAGTCTGTGTGTTCACCGATACGACTACATTTGTGGAAGCAATGAAAACAGGTGAAAATGTGAGAGAGGAAGCCGAAACTCACCAATCAATTCTAGTTATTTCGAAAAAATGAGTGATATAACTATCAGGCTACAGTAGGTTAAGAAGAATCCGCAACCTCACCAGGTCCTACTCCCATTGCTGTAGACTATAACACGTTACCGCATGATGAAAAAACTTTGCCAAAAAAGGGTTTATTCGTGAAACTTTGAAATTTTTTGGAACAAATAGGTCGCGCGGGAGAGGATGTTTTTTTTTTGTACATTCTGATTGGAGTTCTTCAAAGCTGGTAATAGACAAAAGACGCTATTGTTGCCTATTTTGCTCAAGTCGCCCCTTTTTTCCCATGTGGGCAGCGGTATTCTGCTTCTCCAGGGGCGGTATGCATGAACGCTCAGGGAGCCGGTCAGGGAGCCGTTTCGCGTCCAATGCGCACAGCGTCGAGCCACGGGATGGCCCCGAAGTGCATGGCGTATAATCGCGTTTCGCGGAAGTAAATGCGCTTTCCACTTCAAACTACGCGCACATTTTCTGTCATCCCCGTCGCGTTTGCTTCCAATTACTGAGATGCCCGATATGAAAAAAATGCCCCAAGGCGACTGGGATGACGAAAAATGCCGCTAGGCGTAGAGTTTGCTGTAGAAAGTGAGTTTACGTTCGCGACACACCAATATGCGCCATGCGTTTCGGGGCCGTCCCGCATAAAACGCGGAGCGGCTCCCTGATCTTCTTCGCAGCGTTCATCCTTGCCGCCCCTGGACTCCATCGGCACGTCGAGCGTTGAACAATCAGAAATAATCGATAGTTGTAGCCAACTTGAATTTTCTGCTCCTAGAAGGGAATTTCGCCAAATCTTTTTAGTGATTCTATTCGACTTACATGTTTCAGTTTCAAACTCAACTCACCGAACATACGCCAGATCCGTCTTTACCTTCGACAATAATTTTGTTGTCTTGAGACCGTTTGAGGGAAAAGTTCACCACTCGTTGGAGTTGCGCATCATTCACGCCTGCTGAAAGCATTCACTCTGGTTTGTTGATAGAATAATTCTTCATTTGTACTGAGTTTCAACAATCAGGCAAGCCAATTTCTAGGAAGACAATGAAGATTGTGAGTCCTTTTTTTGAAATTTGAAAAATGGTAGTAAAATAAGGTTGCTAGTTACGGACGCTTTTTTCATCAACTTTGTCCTTCCTTTTTCACTGAGAATAGCGCGGGTATTGCAATAGAAATTGACAAAATAGGTTTATTCAATGAAGAAAAGCTCTAATTAACCCCAAACTTTCCTTACTGATCTCCGACCTACAATTCGAACGGGAGGTTTTGTATGGTCTTCGGATGACACTTATTAGGAACCGTTTTTCCCGCACCTCGACGATACGGAGAACCATGTTTTCTTTGTTGTAGGTTTGTGACAGTACATAAATTATCCGTGCACGAATTTCTCTAAATGCCTCCGGGGATTCCGCAAAAGGGCATTTTAAATGCTTCGCGAAAACGTAGGAGTTCACGCCATAAATGAATTCACAGCGTGTTCAGAAACATTACTCCGGATTCGGCTGAAAACTTCTAACTGGTGGTTATTTCGAGCGCTGAACGGGAATCTGTGCTTCGGGCATACAGTTCAACTCCGCAGTGCCGTTCAGTCCACAAAGTGCGAAAGCGTGCTGTAGCGTGGTTGCGAGTATCCTCAGACAGGGATGTAGGATCACCCGGGCTGTTTTTGCCTTGGTGCCCGGGTGATCCCACATTCCTGTCTGAGGATACTCGCAACCGCGCCGCAGCACGCTTTCGCAATCAGCGTGCACTTTGCGGACTGAACGGCAATGCGGAGCTGAATTGTACCGAATTCGAGTCAAATCTGACACTGAGACGTCGACCGATCTACCATATACCTACCGTTACAGATCGTAATCCAAGGAAAATGTAAGCCGACCATAAATTTCCGTTAGGCAGCACACATAACCCATATTGATGGGTTTTGAGGCGACTTCATTAAAGCATTCTCGAAATCGCTCTAAAGTCGAATTAGGCCAGCCAAATTTCCCCCATTTTAAAACTTCTGATGCCGCAATCGTTGAAAAATCGACGAATGGGCCTCAGATTCGTGACTAGAACCCAAAATAAAACTCAGAAAAGGTTTTAAGTTTAATACGAGACAGTTTTTCTGAACATCTTGAAAATTGCCATTTGGATACCCCTTTTCTCTTCGCTAAGCTATGGAAATGCCCACTTTTAGAGATCTCATGGAGATCCCTGAGACATTTAGGAAATGGTGGACACGGATTATTGATATACAGGGCTGAGCCTACAACTTAGGCAACATAGTTTAATAAAACATCGCGGTGTTAGTGAAACAAGGCCTAGTTAGTGCAGGGCTGATGTTTCTAACCAGTGTCACACCTAATGTTAGAGTTGAAGGCAGTGTTCACGAAAAAAAACCGTGTTCTAGTTTTCTATGTATTTATGTTGGTAAGTTCAAAAAGTAGTGAATAATAGGGGAAAGTCTCATAAAACTCTCGAAATTTGGGAAAAATCTGTTTAAAACACCTATTTAATATTTGTTTAAACCTGCTGGTGTGTTTTGCGCCCTGCGGACGGAAAGTCAAAGCAAACGTTGCAAATGTTTTGAGCTTCAAAATTTTAGACGAATGACTTCTTTGTTCTCTGTTTCCTGCACCAAAAACTCTAAAAAAATAATATGGGCCAATATATTCACTCACTTCCTGGCCGTATCCCGTCTTACTTCCGTTCTTGCCGTTCTTAGAGAGACCCAAAGCTCACAATTAAAGGCAGAGGTCGCGATCAAATATGCTTGTCGTCTTTTTCTCTCTAAACCCTTTTCTGGGTCTCGAGTAGGAGGACCTATGGGAAAAAATCGCGGAAAAACCACTCTTTTGGTCCAAATATGAATAGCCTGAACTTCCTCTTGTCTTTTGATGGTGGACGAGCCCATCTACATCATCGGCATCGATGACCTCTTATATCAAGAACACCAGCTAGCGCTTCTAGAATCATTGAATTTCAATCAGTGAACCTTCGAATTTATGTACACACATCTGCTAGTCAAAAACATTGACTGGAAGTGCTATCTTTCATTGCCTCAACTGTTTTTATGAGGTGAATTCTACATTTCTTCTTCCTTCTGAATGTCGATGATTTTTGACTGCTCCGCATGAGACTGCAATAAGGATCATGATTTTAGAGGCGCTGCAGTACGTGTGCACGAACTGGAATCTTATGGCTCCAATAACCATAAATCTAGGGCCCGTTTTTCTTCGGCAGCGATACCTTCGATTTTTTTCAGGTGTTTTCGACCTAAACTAATTTTTGTAGTTTTTTCGATAAGGTTTTTCACCGTGATCACTGCCTTTAAGCCGACTTTTTCATCGTGAGCACTACCTTTGAAATATCGCCAGGTGGGTCCTGAGTTGCTGATTAGTAGTTAGCGCTTCTACCAGATTGTCCAATAATTCCTGTCCGAAAATTTTCGAAATTCTATCATTTTCCTTAGAAGTGTTATGTAATATCAGGCAAGTGTAAGAACCTTCTGGAAGGTTCTCCAAAGTTCTACGCTGAAAGGGGTATATAAGGCGCAGTCGCCGCGTCTAGCTACCAGTACAAGCTAAAATGGACCCAAAGTCGTCGAATTCTGTACTACGAGTGGCTGCTGGGCAAACGACAGGGGCACAGGAGGACCTGGTCACCGGGGATGAGCTTATCCTCTGACGACAACGTCGCCCGCCGTGCCGTCTGGATCCCGCGCGGAGAACAGCCGCCGACGACGCCGAAAACCGACCTACACCAGCTGAAGATCATGCTCTGCTGCTGGTGGGACACCAAGGGCATGCTGTACTTCGAGCTGCTCCCCCAAGGCAGGACGGTCACAGCCTACATCTACACCGATCAACTCGAGAAACCTAGCCGCCGCCATCCGAGAAAAGCGTCCCCGACAGGTGCCTCGGTCCTAGGCCCGTTGCTGCACGAAAACGCGCGCGCCCCCACGTGGCGAAGGAGGACTCCAGCAGAAAATAATGGCGACGCTCGGCTGGGAAGACCCGTTGCTCCATCACGCCGTATTCCCCCGGGACCTGCGCCCCTCCGACTACCACCTTGTTCCGCCCGCTGAAGCACCATTTGTCCAGAAGAAAATTCACCAACTTCGACAACCTCAAATCCGACATCGCGGACTTCTTCGAGTCGCCCCCCCCGCAGTTCTGGGAGGAGGGCATCGGCGACCCGCCCAATCGATGCCGGCCACTGTTGTGGATAACTGTGGTGATTATATTGTTGATTAGACTTGTTTTTCAATAAAGTTGAAAGAAAATTAAAAACGGTGAAATTTTCGGACAAGAATTATTGGACAACCTGGTATTAGGCCATTCTTAGATCACAAACAGCATGTTTGGTTTTTTTCAACAAGATGCTACTCAAATTTGGGATTGAAGTAGCACATAAGGCCAGATTATCAACCCCCCCCCTCCCTTGGTGAGCAGGCTAAGGTAAACTATAGGCAGAGTGAATCGCTGTATAGTCAAATACTCAACAATCGTCTTAGCCGAGCTAAATACATTCCCGAATGATTTTCGCCGGCTTGTTTGGGACAGCAATGTACCACCGTCATAATTCATCGAGAAAACAGTCTGTGCAATGATTGCATGCCACTAAGTCCAATGACTACTTGCAGAGTTTTGACCGAGAAATAGCCGCGAAATAGCCCACCAAGCTCCGCAGCGGCTTCTAATCCTCGGCTTTTTACGAAACAAACATGAAGTAACCGAGAAATAGAGGAGACATAACCGGGAAAGAACTCGATGTAACCAACGCTAACCAAAAACGCAGCCATCGCCGGCTCGCCGAGCCACCATCCAGGGCCACCAGCGGTTGGGCTGGGCCTCCAGAGGCTGAGCGAGGTCCAAGTACCTCAAAATTGGATAATTGAACCGACATAGGTGTTGAAAACTGAACTAAACATCTGGAATGCGCCGTATACCTACCTCGAGAGCATTATTTCGCGGTTATTTCGCGGCCAGCATTGTTCGGCGCCTATTACACGGCAAGCGGGCATTTAGCGATTATTTCGCAGCCAAAACTCTCAGAGTAAGCAGAGTCGTAAAGAAAAAGAAGAATAAACCACTTTGGAGCGGGCGGATCTCTACCAGCTTGCAAGTGGATGAGCTTCCCTCCCGCGAATCTCAAGCCTATTCTATGAGAAGCATACATTCGCTCGTATTTACTGGCAATCCGTATGCCGATGCCACGCAAAGAAGCCGACTGTCCATTGCTTTTGGCTGACGAGGAAACTACTATTACCCAAAAAGACCATTTCAAATGAAACGCAATTTTCTTAAATAATTTTGGTCTTAGAGCCCGAATACGCCCCTTGCATGTGCCTAAAATCACTCCGCACCTATTGCACCTTACAAACTTTGAAGGAATCTTTCGATTTCCGGAAGCGTACCTAAAAATCGTGTTAACCCCCGGAATAATCCCCCTGGGCGAAGTTTGTATAGAAGCGCATTTTCTTAACTTAGAGCAGGGCAATAGCGTTAACCACCAGAAGCCAATGTTGGTTGAACGTTTACTTCACACCATTTAGGCCTAGTGATACTTCGTCGCGGGTGCGACGGGATCGCCGCCGCAGAGAGTCCTCAACGACGTAATCGGTCGTCGGCCGGTCGCGTACAAATTAAAGGTGTGCCATTTGAATAGATTCGAATCGATATAATCGAATAATTGCCATTCGAATACGTATTCATCATCGGAATTTCTAAAATTGCACCATTCGAATACTATTCGACAATCGGACCTCAAAAAAGAGCCCATTTGAATCTATTCAAAAATCAGACCTAAGCAATAGGGCCATTCGAATCAATTCGATATTCAAAGCCTAATTTTGACTAGGGAATTGGGGTAGCAAGCTCAAGTTCTAAGTTGTTCGTGAACCTCGAATAGTTTTTTATCATAAAATTCTTAACATCTTAGAAATGCCGAAATTGCAAAAGAAAACCCTTCAGAGGCAAAACGATTCCTGCAAGTTCCAGGGTTGCAAAACCAAATGATACAAAGTTGTAGCGTAAACGCAGCCTTTTTTCCGCCACTTTACTCTCACAGGAACTCGTTCGTTGTAACGAAGAAATATTTTGTGCACCCGTCCTTTGCCATTTTCTGCTTTCTGTTGCTCCGTCCCATCGTTCGGGCCGTACTGTGTTGCATGAAATATTTTTCCATTTTCAACTGACCCCATTGTTCACCGGTCATAACCACCGGGAACATGTCCATCCAATCGGACAACTAGTCCAGGCCAGAGAATAATGCCACTGAAATACGAGGTCTTAATGCGTTTCTCGCCGTTTCTTCGTGATTTTGGTAACTCCTGGAGATCAACGCTTTGTTTTATGTCAAAAACTCGGAAATGAAAATCACCGTGAACACTGCCTTTATGTGACTACTGGCATAATTGATCGTTTATAGACGCTACCTCCTTAGAAATATTGAAAAAGTCTGACAGGAAACAAGAAATAGACTTCTCAGGGAAATAATCGGGGCCCAGCGACATCACGTCGTTGGGCGTAGCGTTGCTCGCGTCATCAGAAGTATGATCCCGACCTAACACCCCTCAGCGACCCGTCGCAGCGACGGGCGCGTAGCAGACTGTTCCTCCACGGCCGACCCTGCCCATAGTGCCGGTGCTGGTCCCTGACAACGATGAGGGACAGATGGCAGAAACCTGTCGCTGCAGCGACGAGGAAGTACTACTAATGCCCTAACACCCTGCCTTCTAAGAATAGCGAAGGAACTAGGCACCAGTAGCCTTTTGCTGAAGCATTCCAATCCCCCTCGGATTGTGAAAAGTATTACGCCTTATTATCCGAGTGCGAGACCGAAGGAAGCTGAGTTTGAACCCCTGTCCTTTAGTGTCAGAACGTCTTAAGGTGAAGTATTCAGATAGTTCAAGTCCCACTACACCTTCATCATAAATCAAAAATGAATAATTTCTTCTCTTACGGAGAGCAAGTGTGTCCAGTTAAAGTCTTTTATTTCTGTGAAAACTCCTAGGAATGTTCTCATAGGTGAATCCAAGTGCCCGAATAGAGACTTTCCACGTGGAACTATTTTGCACCCTTTCCAAAATATCAACAATCTGCCGTTTGCAGGGCGCAAAAACGCAGGTACCACACTCCGACATTGAGCGAACGTAAATTTTATAGGCCAGCAACTGTGGATCTTTTGATCTTAAAGGCAGGGTCCGGGCAGAATTTTGGTTTCGAGGTTTCACGCTGAATCGGCGCGTATGGTACAGGTGGAGCGGACATTGCTCATCCGTGCGTTATGCGTCGCGGTCGGTGAGCGTCGCGCATGACGGATAGGGCGGCGACGCGACATCTCAGCTTTCATGTAAACTGGCATGTCCTAAAGCATTATTTACTTTGCTGCGTTCATTTTATGTCAGTAACGATGACCGTTTCGCGGTATATGGTGCTGATAACTCTTCTAAACGATGGCGGCTTTTTCGTGTTCGCCGCTCGCGCGACACTCGCCGGACCGTAACGCGTGCGCACGCAGTTTACTTCGAAGTATAAGATCCACTGACAGCTCACCTGGCCTGTTTTCAGTTTGTCGCTTTGAAATTATTCGAAAAATTATTCGATTATATTCGAATCGATTGTATTCGAATCTATTCAAAATTCGCACCCCGAGAAAAGAGGGTTATTCGGATATATTCAGAAATCGAACCTCAAAAAAAGAGGCCCTTCGAATATATTCAAAAATCGGACGTTGAAAAAAGGGGGTCATTCGAATCTATTCGATATTCGGTCTTTTCGATCAGGGCACAACTATAATTTATGTACAGAGGAGCTGAAAGTGCAAAAGCATACGTAACTGGTAACAGCCGGTGCCGACACCTAGCTTCAGGTGTGGTCCCGTCGGAAGTTCACGTTTTTGCGAAGAACGGATCACGAGATTAGGATGTATGAATCGGGGAAGGCAGTGATCGGTTCACCTTATGCATACACTTTTACCGTCCTACATACCAAAAGCAATACGAGAGCCTCTTCTTTCACATGTAGAGCTGGATCCACCTTTGTTTCGTTGAATCTTAGCGTCACTCCACTGCCCATTCCTGGTGCTCTGTTAACCTTCAAACGCCTTGCAGGGAAGAAGCTGTTGAGTTACTAGAACTGTGATTCCAATACTCGCTTTCCATGCCTCCCCACTCCTGTTCTAGTTATCCATATTTTTATATTACGTGTGCCTTAAGCAGCGTATTCAATAAATAAATAAATACATGGAGTTGAACACCGCTACAGTTTGTGGGCTCACACTTTCTCAGGTGTGGTCCCACAGGAAATCGACAATTTTGAAAACTAGGAGTCACGAGAGTAGGATATTCGAGTCCAGCGCAGTCAGTCTAAGTTTACTCCGTGTTCAAAATTTCACCGTCTGATATCAACGCTGAAGGGTGCTACACTGTGAGCGTAAACGTCGAAAAAAACACCTAGTTCTCAAAAAATAGGTTCTTCAGAAGCCTTTCCGAGGGGTGCGGAAGGTCTTAAACGGTAGGGTCTAGAGCGTAGTTTCTTGAAGCTAGGATTCGTCCGGGTTCCTAATTAAGAGCTTACGTTACTGCAGTTTTAATACCCTAGTTCACGTTCATGGACTTGGACGTTTTTTCCGTCTTCTTCCGCTATCAGTGTAGCGGTCTTCGGCATCACTCTTACAAGGGACCACTTCGAACATAAAATGGAGTTTTGAAAAACGGGCTTTTGAGGGTTGTAGAGGGGTTAAAAAGAAACAATTTGAGATTTTAAAATTTCACTCAGTCCTCACGGGTAGATCAAAAACGATCAAAGAAGGGAAGAAACCAGAACGTTTGGATTGGGAGGACGTAGCACAAATGTGAGCTTAACAGTGGCCTTGAAATCATCTGAAAGGGTTCTCCTAAAAGTTTGAAGATGAAATCTAGCTAGGTTCTCGAGTTATGACTTGTTCATTGATCCCCGGAACAATGCTCGTTGCATTCAAACCACCGATCACTGCAATGTGATAGTCGGGGTGAGCTAGCAGCACACCGTGGCTCAGTCGGTTAGGCGTTGGATTACAAAGAAATTGAGAGAATACTGTGGAATCATTACTGCATTATGGCTGATAGTAATGACATTTCTATGTGTTAAACGCTCCAGCCGCGAAGCGGCTGGAGAGGTTTGGTTTTGCCTAGGCTTTGTGATCACTTAGAATTTTATGAAATAGTTTATAGAATCTTTGAAACAAAACTTCTGAAGATTTTATTCTGGATATAAGTGAAGGGGTCCAGAAGACGCCTGCTGTCCAAATTTCAGCCAAATCGGTTCACAAATAACAAAGTTGCAGGAGCCCGAAAGCTTAAGAAATTTTCATGGTGTGCGCCGTAGGCCGTGAGCCGTAGGCCGTAGGCCGTGGGCCGTAGGTCGTGGGCCGTAGGTCGTGGGTCAGGCCGTGGTCAGGCCGTGGGCCGTCTAGCTTTTCATTCCTCACTGCTAGTATCCACTGCCAATGGTCACAGGCGGTCAATTTCAGGCAGGTAAGTCGGTAGGGGGACGCAGGCTGGTGAAAGTACATCTGGCTTCTGATGACGTCACCGGGACGTCGTGAAAAGTGCATCTGGCTTCTGATGACGTCACCGGGACGACGTTAAAAGTGCATCTGGCTTCTGATGACGTCACCGGGACGACGTTAAAAGTGCATCTGGCTTTTGACGACGTCACCGGGACGTCGTGAAAAGTGCATCTGGTTTCTGATGACGTCACCGGGACGTCGTGAAAAGTGCATCTGACTTCTGATGGCGTCACGTGACGTCGTGAAAAGTGCATCTGGCTTTGATGACGTCACCGGACGTCGTGAAAAGTGCATCTCATTTGACGACGTCACCGGGACGTCGTGAAAAGTGCATCTGGCTTCTGATGACGTCACCGGGACGTCGTGAAAAGTGCATCTGGCTTTCTGATGACGCTCACCGGGACGTCGAAAAGTGCATCTGGCTTTGATGACGTCACCGGGACGTCGTGAAAAGTACATCTATTTGATGACGTCACCGACGTCGTGAAAAGTGCATCTGGCTTCTGATGACGTCACCGGGACGTCGTGAAAAGTGCATCTATTTCCGATGACGTCACCGACGTCGTGAAAAGTACATCTTCTGATGACGTCACTGGACGTCGTGAAGAGTGCATCTGGCTTCTGATGACGTCACCGACGTCGTGAAAAAGTGCATCTGGCTTTGACGACGTCACCGGGACGTCGTGAAAAGTGCATCTGACTTGATGACGTCACCGACGGCGTGAAAGTGCATCTATTTGATGACGTCACCGGGACGTCGTGAAAAGTGCATCTGGCTTCTGACGACGTCACTGGGACGTCGTGAAAAGTGCATCTGGTCTGATGACGTCACCGACGTCGTGAAAAGTGCATCTGGCTTCTGATGACGTCACCGGGACGTCGAAAAGTACATCTGGTTTCTGATGACGTCACCGGGACGTCGAAAAGTACATCTGGTTTGATGACGTCACCGGACGTCGAAAAGTGCATCTATTCTGATGACGTCACCGGGACGTCGTGAAAATGCATTCTGGCCGATGACGTCAC
This sequence comes from Aplectana chamaeleonis, assembly GCA_029168955.1. NCBI lineage: Eukaryota > Metazoa > Nematoda > Chromadorea > Rhabditida > Cosmocercidae > Aplectana > Aplectana chamaeleonis. The sequence continues at coordinate 194,280 of JAPDOI010001222.1, forward strand.
TGGGACGTCGTGAGAAGTACATCTGGCTTTGATGACGTCACCGACGTCGAAAAGTGCATCTGGCTTCTGATGACGTCACCGACGTCGTGAAAAGTGCATCTGGCTTGATGACGTCACCGGGACGTCGTGAAAAGTGCATCTGGCTTCCGATGACGTCTACCGACGTCGTGAAAAGTACATCCGGCTTCTGATGACCTCAGCGGACGTCGTGAAAAGTGCATCTGGCTTCTGATGACGTCACCGGGACGTCGAAAAAGTGCATCTGGCTTTATGACGTCACCGACATCGAAAAGTGCATCTATTCTGATGACGTCACCGGGACGTCGTGAAAGTGCATCTGGCTTGATGACGTCACCGACGTCGTGAAAAGTGACATCTGGCTTTGATGACGTCACCGGACGTCGTGAAAAGTACATCTGGCTTCTGATGACGTCACCGACGTCGTGAAAAGTGCATCTATTTCCTGATGACGTCACCGGGACGTCGAAAAGTGTTTCGGCTCTGATGACGTCATCGACGTCATGAAAAAGTGCATCTGGCTTCTGATGACGTCATCGGAACGTCGTGAAAAGTGCATCTGGCTTCGATGACGTCATCGGAACGTCGTGAAAAGTGCTTCGGGCTTCTGATGACGTCATCGGGACGTCGTCAAAAAGTGCTTCGGGCTTCTGATGACGTCATCGGGACGTCGAGAAAAGATGCATCTGGCTTCTGATGACGTCATCGGGACGTCGTGAAAAGTGCTTCCGGGCTTCTGATGACGTCATCGGGATGTCGTTAGCAACGGAATCCCGTAGAAAGGGCAGGTATTTGGGACCCGTTGCTGGTCATCCGAGAAGTTGTGCAAACCAATCCCCGTAGAGTGATTAGGAGTCCCGGTGACCCACTGCGCTGCCTTCATCCGCCAAAAATGTGCAGGACACAACCCGGAGAGTGAGCAAGAGCCCAGACTCGATGCTAGCTATACGAGAAACCATACAGGGTACCCAAAGAATGAGCAAGAGTCTCTGAGCTTATGCGATAGTCGTCTGAGATAGTGTGCTGGATGCATCGGAATTAGCGCAGGAGTCTGAGAGAACACCTTGCAAAACTTCTGTAAATGTGTAAAGGATGACAAGCGCATAGCGTGCAGAAAGCTTGAGATGTTATGTAGGTCATAGTTGCCAGGCTGCTTTTCAGTTTCGTAAAGCGCCCAGGCCGTTCACACACAACCCCATTTTCTTGAAAGTGCTCCCTCTTCCTTCTTCACCAGCCTACTGATTTTTTCTGCAATAAATGGTACTTGCTTATTAGCATCCAAATTCAAAAACAAATAGTTGAAAGTATGATTTGGCAGTCGAGTTTGAACCGACCATTGATAAGAGTTGTGCAAAACGAGAGATTGCCTTGTCTGTGCTTATCCGTAGAACATATATCAAAGCGAAATCACGCGTGTTGATTTTACATCACCTAATACGTGAAGACCGCCGTGCATTACAGCCCTTCCGTAAAATGTTTTGATGCTTCCCATTTCACGCGTGATTTCGCTTTGATATGTTCTACGGATAAGCACAGACAGGCAATCTCTCGTTTTGCACAACTCTTCTTATCAATAGCTGGTTCAAACTCGACTGCCAAATCATACTTTCAACTCATTTCTACTTCATTTCCCGGAAAAACAAATTATTCTACGCCAAATCGTTCTCAGGAATATTTCAAAACCTTTTTCATTTTTCTTTATTTTCCCTTTTCAACTGAGGTATATTTCTATGACCATGCCAAATCTTAACTTTTGCCAGGAACCTAGACTTTCAGGAATTTCATTTTGTTTTCCTAAAGGCTTCTCCTTTCTAACATGATTTCTGCCTGGTGGTGTTAGATGAAAGTAAACCCACTGGAAGTTCTGCCCCCTTCTGCTATGACGTCCTGCGCACTCCAACTGATAGCCTGTGCACTTTCTATGACGTCCTGCACACGCCCACTGGATGTCCCTGCACCGCTTCCACACTGGATGTCCTACACACTTTCTATAAGGTGCTTTGCACACTCCCACTATAGTCCCTGCACACTCTCACTGATGTCCTGCACACTTTCTATGACATCCTGCACACTCCCACCAATGTCCTCCGCACATTCTGTTACGATCTTGCACACTCCCACTGATGTCCTGCACACTTTCGCTACGGCGTTCTGCGCACACCCATTTGGGTCCGGGCACTTTCATTACGGCGTCCGGCGCACACCCATTTGGGTCCTGCACACTTTCTAATACGGCGTCCGGCGCACTCCCACTTGGGTCCCGCATTGACACTTTTCTACGGCGTTCTATGCGCCCACTCATTTGGGTCCCGCACACTTTCTACGGCGTCCGGCTCACTCTCATTTGGGGGTCCCTGGCACACTTTCTACGGCGTCCGGCGCATACCTCTCATTTGGGTCCCACACACTTTCTACAGGGCGTTCTGCGCACACCCATTTGGGTCCCGGCACACTTTCTACGGCGTCCGGCGCACTTCCACTTGGGTCCCGCACACGTCTTCTACGGCGTCCGGCGCACTCTCATTTGGGTCCCAATAACACTTTCTAGGGCGTTCTGCGCACACCCTTTGGGTCCACGCACACACTCTCTTCACGACGTCCGGCGCACTGCTCCACTTGGGTCCCGCACACTTTCTACGGCGTCCTGCGCCCACCCATTTGGGTCCCGCACACTTTCTACGGCGTCCGGCGCTCACTCCTACCCCACGCGGGTCCCGCACACTTTCTACGGCGTCCGGCGCTTTGCTCTCATTTGGGTCTCCGCACACTTTCTTAGGGCGTTCTGCGCGCACACCCATTTGGGTCCCGCACACACTTTCTCACGGCGTTCTGCTGCACACCCATTTGGGTCCCACATGACATTTACTACGGCGTTCTGCGCAGGTCACCCATTTGCGTCCCGCACACTTTCTACGCGCGTCCGGCGCATTCCCACGTGAGTCCCGCACACTTTCATTACGGCGTCCGGCGCACTGCTCTCATTTGGGTCCCCAACATTACACTTTCAGGGCGTTCTTGCAGCACACCCTTTGGGTCCCGCACACTCTTCTACGGCGTCCCGGCGCACTCCCACTTCCCGCGGGTCCCTGCACACTTTCTACGGCGCGTCCTGGCGCCCACCCTTTTTGGGTCCCCGCACACTTTCTATGGCGTCCGGCGCACTCTCATTTGGGTCCCACACATGACTTTCTAGGGCGTTGCTGCGCACACCCATTTGGGTCCCCGCACACTTTCTACGGCGTCCGGCGCACTACTCACTTCGTCCCGGCACACGCTTCTACGGCGTCCGGCGCACTCTCATTTGGGTCCCACACACTTTCTTTCAGGCGTTCTGCGCACACACCCTTTGGGTCCCGCACACTCTCTACGGCGTCCGGAAGGCGCACTCCCACTTGGGTCCCGCACACTTTCTACGGCGTTTCTGCGCCCACCCATTTGGGTCCCGCACACTTTCTACGGCGTCCGGCGCACTCCCACGTGGGTCCTGCACACTTTCTCTACGGCGTCCAGCACACTCTCTCATTTGGGTCCCGCATCACTGTTCTAGGCGTTCTGCGCACACCCATTTGGGTCCCGCACATCTTTCTACGGCGTCCGGCGCACTGCTCATTTGGGTCCCACACACTTTCTAGGGCGTTCTGCGCACACACCATTTGGGTCCCGCACAATTTTTACGGCGTCCGGCGCGTTCCCACTCCTGGGTTCCGCACAGTCACTTTCTACGGCGTTCTGCGCACACCCACATTTGGGTCCCACACAATTTTCTACGGCGCGTTCTGCGCACACCCCATTTGGGTCCACTCCGCACGACTTCTACGGCGTCCGGCGCACCTTCCTACTTTGGTCACACATATGTTCCTACGACGTCATTCGCACTCCTGCTGGGGTCCGCAACAGTATCTACGGCAGTTCTGTGGCGCACTTCTGGAGCTCACACCGTGCGGCGTTTCAAAAGCAGTACTTCCGAGATCCCCGCCGTATTGATTGAAGCGTTGTCTCCCGTCAAATCCTGAGCAAAAGCCTATCAGTAACGGTGTTTATTTCACTAGTTCATTTTCTTCACGAATACAGCAAACATCGAGTTGGTTTTAATAACATACGTTTACGTGTTTTGTCTTTCTTTACCCTCAATTTTGAGGTACCGCTAAAAATTGGAGCGCTACTAACTTTGTGGCAAAATTTGACAGGAGCTAGGTGCAAACAACGCACCCAGCTTCCTGGCCAAATATGAGCTCTCTAGCTCAACGATAAGTGTTCCAACAAGATCGTGTGAACGCCAACTGAAAAAAAGGAGATGAACATTTTTTCGACCAAAAATGACGTGGTTTTGACACTTTTTCTCCAATCTCAGGTAACCATTTCGGACCATTTTTTTTAACAGTTATTCACCTTTCTAAAGTGTACTAAATGCAAAAGAAGAACGGTCTTCCCTACGTTTACTCTGGGACCCTGATACTGAGATCAGGGGTTGCGCGCGATGGCAGATCGCGAATCAACAGCCAAATCTGGGTGAGAGCGCTTCTGCGCTCTACCACAATTCGTTAGAACTGTCTCCATTAGCAAAGCTTCAGCAAGAGCTTTTCCATATCAAATTCATGGAATCGAAGCGGCTGTTCTGGCGAAGCAATGGGGCGGCGGAAACGAAATGATGAGCATAGGAAAACCGCTTCGTCTCTACTGATATGAAAGTGCCCAGACGGAATGAAAGGTAGTTTTTGGACTATGCAGGTTTTGAGCTAAATTTATTCGAAAGCGTAGAACTGCGGGCAGAGTCTGCATCCGGTCTGTAGGCCAGCTGGCTTTCATGATTATCGAGCCGGGCTACAGCTACGTATGAGCGATGCAACTATAACTAGGGCCTAATGCTCCTATATCAGGTTGGTTGATAAAACCACCGTGGCTTCAACTTCTGTTCGACATACAGCATGAAAAACACTGGCGGTTGCAAATAACACCTATTTGTGTAGCCAGCTGTGGCTGACGCGATCAATATATGAATGAAATATAGGGGAAACGATATCATGGATATCATTCATTTCTTAGCTTATATCATCTGAACATCGAATGTCACATTAACCAGCCACATCGGGTGATTTTTCTGAGAGATAGTTTTACAACAGTTTGGGTCATTGATTCTTGTGACCACAGAAAGAGTGACTGATCTAGTGGGGATGATGGAGGAGGTCTCTTGTTCGAAATTCTTGCATAGGATATTACTGCGTAAGGTATCCGCAAGAAAGTGAACAATTGCTGTAAAAGGGGTCTTCCAAGCAAAAGAGATTAGCCTGGTTCGCAGTTACAGCAATGCAAATTCCTACAAAAAGGGAACAATATGAAAAGGAGAGTCTACAAAATGAACAATATTCTCTAAAAAACTCTTTTCTTTGTCAAAAATTCTCAACAGCGGAAACAAACCGTTGTGGTATTTTACGTGGAAGAATTGAATGGTTTCCTAAAACAATTTTGGCATCATCTCTTTTTTAATGATCGCTATTAGGTACACATGGCATATATGCATATTTTATCGGCACTCCTCACATAATCAAAAGTTCTTCATATGGAGCCGAACGCGCTTCCTCATAGAGAGAACCGCAACTGGTTTGTTTCTGCTTCGTTGAGAATTTTTGACAAAGAAAAGAGTTTTTTAGAGAATATTGTTCATTTTTGTAGACTCTCCTTTTTCATATATTGTTCCTTTTTGTTGGTACATTTGTAACGCGAACCAAACCTCTTTTGCTTGGAAGACCCCTTTTTTACAGAATTCTAGTTGCTTTGAGTTTAAACATTGCCTCTTGTTTTTTATACCTCTTTTCTTATATCGCAGAAGTAACGTAATATAAATGGAGAACGGTTCACATCAATGTTAGAAACTATAGAAATTTCGAGGTTTTGACAATTGCCAGAATATCAAGAATACCCTTACCCTTCTCCCCCACATATGTTACAGAAAAACCGTCCTTAATTCGGAGAAACACTTTAGGGGACTTGTTTTGATATATGACGCTGGAAAAAAGTTTGGACAAAATGTAACTTCGTGGACTTGTTCCTTGGATCAATGCATCAATCTTCTTTTTAGAAATAATTGTTGTAAACAGAAGTGGGTTTACATAAACTACAAAATCCATTGAAGCAACCTAATACATTAGCGCATGGCTCGAAGACTCAAGAAAAGTGTTTCGTTATCAATTCCAAAATTTTCAGTAGAACAGAACCACTCTTTTGAAAACGCAGCTTACAAGAGAACTTCTTTTGGTCAGCCTGGCCATTCTGGATTAAATGTACTTTTCTGAAGCCATTTTGGTCGTAGAGTCCGTGTATGCTCTTCGCAGCTTCTCTGGAAAAAAAGAAACCTTTCTGAAGAGAAGTTACAGGCGTTTTTCCAAGCCTCGCGGCAAGGCAAGGGTATCTATCACCCACCCATCAGGGAATTTTTAGGGTGATTTGGAAAAAAATCTCGGATTCGGTTCAAAACTTGTGTATAGGGGTAATCTAGTATACTGAACACGAATCTGGGGTCTGTTTGTCGAAATTCTCAGGTTAACTGTAGATTGCGGTAGTTGTCATGACATAGAGGGCCTAAACCTACCTTAATAATTTGAAAATTGACAAGTGAACATCAAATTCGTGTTCAGCACCCCCGAATAACCCCCGTTCAGAAATTTTGAGTCTATTCTGAGAATTCGACCCAACTACCGTATACCCACCGTAATCTGTCGAAAATCGATAAACTGACCTCAGATTCGTTATGAGCACTTTAAATAACCTCCGAAAGCGAAGTTTGAGTCTCCAGATTTTTCCTCTCGACCTTTGGAGCCCACATGAGGTAAGAAGCTCAAGGCCATTTTTGGAGGTTCACAGGTCGAATTTTTTTTCGCCCAAACTCATCCCCAGGGGGTAATTTGGGACGCTGAACACGAATGTGGGGTCCGTTTCCTGTTTTTTAGCGGATTTCGTCAGGTTAGGGTGCATTGAATGGCATTTTACCTACCGCAACCCATTACCCGTGAGGACTGAAAGAAATTTTAAAATCTTAAATTGTTTATTTTTACGCCCTCTACAACCCTCAAAAGACCGTTTCTCAAAACTCCATTTTTTGTTCAAAGTGGTCCCTCGTTAGATGGTGAAAGTTTGCATGCTGGGTAAATCAAGCACGCCGGAACAAAATATCCTACTATCATGGCTCCTAGTTCTTGAAATTGTCGACTTCCGGCGGGATCACAACAGAGAAAAGCATGATCCTATACACTGTAGCGGTGTTTAGCCTCCATCCTGGACAGTGAAAGTGAGTGCATAGGGATGAATCGACCCCGCTCGAATCAAATGTCTCACTAAAGTGACCCGGACTTCGCAACAATTTTGGCGGACTACAACAGAGAAAAAGCATGATCCCATACACTGTAAAGGGGGCAGCCAGCCTCCATCCTGACACAGTGAAAGTGAGTGACAGATTGAATCGACCGCTCGAATCAAATGTCTCACTAAAGTGACCCGGACTTCGCAACAATTTGGACTTCCGGTAGGACCACATCTGCTGTCAGTTGTGAGCCCGTGCTGTATAGCGCCCTTTAGCGTCCATCTTATACGGTGGAAGTTTGTGTACAGGGTAAATCGCAATGTATATTTGGATTCCATGAGAAAAATTGCTCTTGACGGTTCTATCTCATACACAGGATGCTCCAATTTGTCTTCCTCCATAGATCAGACCTCTCCCCTCTTCCATTACTGCGGAGCTCAGACCCCCATGGGTGGCCCATGCCCGCGCCGAACCCTGATCTGAGGTCAGTTAACCGATTTTAGGTAGCTGATGGTAAATAACGGTGGGTATACAGTAGTTTGATCAAAGTCCCAGATTTAACTCAACATTTCTAGAAATAATTCGAAAATCGACATTTGGCATCGATTCATTGAGGTAGGTTTTGCACCCTAAATGACATTGTACTTAGCGTAGCATACAGCAGGCCACAGAATTTCAACAAGCGGAGAGTGGGTTCGTGTTTAGCACCACAGTTTACCCCTACACACGTTTTCTTTTCGAGACTTTTTCGAAACACCCTAGAAATTGGCTGACGGAGTGAGGGCATTACACAACAAGAGGAACCGACATGCTCAGACATTCTGGCGTTTCTAACGCGCACTGAACCTTCCCATTCCGACCTGTGCGGGGTAAACGGCAGAGATCCCGCACGGCTATTCCGGCCTGCGTCCAACGCCTGCCAAACCGCAGATTCAGCCGTTTGGCTGACCATGGCGTCACTGCTGCAGGGAAGATCGGTGTTGCGTTTGTACACGGTACAACAGGGCATGAACATGTGTGAGCTGCCAAATCACGTTATCGATCACTCCACAATTGAATAGGCGCATATCAGCAGCACAGCTCGTAGTGGCTACAAGTCACTCTCTGGACGATTTTTGACCGATAAGGGGGTTTCCCCCACGGCCCTCAGCGAGGGAAGCTCCCCCGCCGTCGACCGTGGCGAGGATGATGTCTCTGTCGTAGGACGCGGTGGGGGTGACCCCTTTTGCGAGCCGTGACATGGACCGTGTCCTTGTTGGGGGAGACCCGTTCCCATCGAAGTGGTGGAACCCCGCCCCTGTCGCCACGTGCTTCTACATTAATGGGACGACGACGACCTCCCTTTGCAGTTATAAATCTAACCGAGCATGATCGAAACCCGCAAACGGCAGTGAATCGCCGGATATCGCGCACTAAACAGAGCATGGTCGAAACCTGCCAACGGCAGTGAATCACCGGACATCGCGGGGCAAAGGGCGGATATGGGGCACCCGCTTTGCTCATTTTTCCGTTTCTAACGTCAGCGGTTCAGATTATGACTGAGTGAACAAAACGATGTCCTGAATGCGCTGGCTCCGCTTGAAGGGAGTGTTCACAATTTTTGGATGTTTTTTTTTTGCTGTAACTGCAGTTCAACGTCGCACCGCACGTTTATGGCATGTTTCTGCTACCAAGGTGCTGAGTCGATCGTAAACGCTTAGGCGGAAGGAAAAGAAGGAATATGATGATTCAATCTCGCGCCGGCGAGCCAAGTTGTTTGCCTATCAACTCACAGCGCGACCTTGTAAACTTTAAGCAGTGTTCACAATAAAAGGTCCCATCGCTTTTCTCTATCTATCTTGAAAGCGGTCCCATGCTGACTCCAATGATATTCCTGGAATCGTACAAGACCCACTGGAAACGGAGTTATGGCCCCTCAAAATTCAGCTAAGGAAGCATTGTGGACGAGTTGTTCTAGGCTTGTAGCTCCCGTTTTTGCAGCCGGATGTGCGCGACCTGACCTGAGTAAAGAGAGACGTTGACAATGAAGGGAAGAACGGGGCTTTTGGTTTCCAGTCAGTCGCTCATCTAGCCACGAATTCAGGGCAAAATTCGTTATATGACGTGGGCGGAGCGGTCCAACTCTGAGGAAATCTCTGCAGTAGACGGCACCTGCAATGCGGCAGGAGAGTTCGTATAGGCACCCCACGGCGTCATTGCGGTGCCTTCATTACAAATTGACCTGTCTCCGCAATGCCGATAGCGGTGTAGAAATTCCTGCAATCGCTTGTCGCCGGAGGTTGTCGATTGCCGCGTGGTGGTTGAACGCCGACGCCGCGTAGGTGTTTTTCAAGACACCTGCGCCGGACCTCGCCAAGGTGAAGCTTCCGAGGTGAGTCGATTATACATGCCCTCACCATAATAAAGGATATCGAATAGTTGTTTGTTAAGCGACACACCGATACAGCTGATCATACAGCTCTCCAGTTTTCGCCAGTCACCCATTTTATACTTTTTTAGGGATCCTTGCTTTGAAATGGTTCTTGAATGGTTTGTTCCTCTATGCATTTTCGCTTTCAGAACCTATACCAATGCAAAAGTCGCCAAAACGTAATACAAATAAAATTCCATGCTAATCGAACACAAATTGCATATATCTACATTGCCCGCACTAATTTACTCAAGAAAGCCGCAAAAGTCGCGAAATCGCGACCTTTGCGACTTCTCGTCATAACACGGCTCTAAGTGACCGGTTCTGGGGAGCTAGCAGCATCTTTGGAATCAGCATCGAGAGCTCCTCATTTTGAGCACGCACATTTCTTAAAAACAATGGTCGCGCTCAAATGTGTTTGTCTTCCTTCCCTCTCTAAACCCTCTTCTGGGTTTAGAGTAGTAGGATCTATGAGAAAAAATTGCGAAAAAAAAACCGCTGTTCCGGGATTAATTTCAACCCTGAACTTTCTTGTCTTTTGATGGTGGACGAGGTGGATGACGACACATCATCGGCATCGATGATCACAAGTATCAAGAAATTATCAGCTGGTTTGAAATTGAATTTCAATAGCAAGCGACGTACTCATCTAGTCAAAAACGCCACGACTGAAGTGTTTGCTTTCGTTGTTCAACTGTTTTATTAGAGTGAAATTTCGTGCATTTATTTCGTCCTCTGAATGTCGATGATTTTTTGACCGCTCGGTACGAGACTGCGATATATTTTTTGCACAGTCGGCGCTGTGCACATGTGCACGAACTGGCTTCTTTGGGCCCTAGAAACTCTGATTCTGACCCGTTTTTCACCGTGATACGTTCATAGTTTTCAGCTGTTTTCAATCTAAGTTGATTTTTGTAGTTTTTTTCTTTAACGTTTCTCATCGTGACCACAGCCTTTAACCTAGTCCCGTTTCAGCGAGAACGGACTTGGCACATGTGAAGGAGGCGGAAACCGATCTTTCCTGTATTGGGGCTGCCGCACAGTACCCATTTGAAAGAGGATCAGAAAATAAAGGTGCCAGGCCGATTCTGCAGGTCTGATTGGCGTCCTGTTTGAGCTGAGGACGGAGTGGTGTTTTCGTTCACTCGATTTTTCTATTAACCCTATCATGCCTTGTTTGCAAGGTCAAAAACGTGCGGTCAAAATGAAGAGCTTCTCGATGCTGACTCCAAAGAATGGTTCTAGCTCCCGAACGGGTCAGGTCACTATGATTGTCTTATGACGAAGAGTCGCAAAAGTGGCGATGAAGCTTCAGAATTTTGGCGGCTTTTTGGAGTAAATTGGCTGTGCCCAGGTATTAGTGTAGCCTTGATGCTTGAATGTAATAGGTTTGTCCGATAGTCTTTCGTTGTTTTTTTAAATTGCAATTGAAGATCTGAAACGAAATTTTTGGCAGAATGTTTTGTGTTATTCGAAAGAGAATCTTTTCATCTACAAGAAAGCTCTATTTGCTTTTGGTTTCCTGATTAGTTTTTGTTAATTTTAGAGCATTTGTAAATGGAGGTTTGCTCAAGTCTGACAAAATGATACTTTCGACAGACTACCTACTTTTATGCGTTTAACCGAGGTGCCAATACGGAAGCTGCTAGAGAGAATTTATTTAAAGGATATTTATAGGTGCTATGGAGCTGAAGGAGAACTGCTCGATATTGGTTTGCATAGTTCAAAAGTGGCAATTTCGAGTCATAACAGCCATAACATAACAGGAGCAAGTTACTTAACATGTAATATAATATAACAAGTCATACATAATCACACAGGAGCAAGTCATAACAAACAACGGAGAATACATTATTAAGATTAAATACGTTATTTTAATGCTTTAAAATAAAGCAGAAAATTTTTCCAAAACGGTAAGAACTTATCGTGGACAACTCCATTAGAATACTCGATGCAAACCTCGCTGTTCCAGGTTAATCGAGAAACAAATCCAGAGATTTTAAAGGCAGCGTTCATGATGCACCATATACTCGCTGACTTTCCAGAGTGAAATGACAGACGAGAAGGATCCTAGGCTCCTAGTGTCGAAAAGAAGAACTAAGCCGCGAAACGAGCCAGGCAGCAAAATAACAGTATGGCCGCCAGAAACAAGGGTTTTAGTGCCCCAGAACACGCCTGGTGCCCCAGATCCGCCCCTCGGAACAACAAATGAAGACTCCAGATTACAGAAGTGATTAAGAGAACAACTACTTTACTTACTGCTTATATCATATCATGTGATAATGGGCAGTTGGTAGATCAAACTCGCTGCAAAAACACGTCGTCAGAATGTACTTTTCGATGGGAAGGGACAGGAAAGTGACCTAACAATGTTTGTTACTTACTGTTTCACAACAACTACTTTACTTCTTACTGCTTATCTTATCATGCTTGATATTATCAGTTGGTAGATCAACTCTCTAAAACACGCCGCAGGCTTAGCTAATTTTCGATGGGAAGGACATAGGGAAAAAGTGGATTAACAAGTTTGTTACTTTACCGTTTCACAACAACTACTTTACTTTACTTACCGTTATATCAAGTGCATCATGTATGATTATTATCAGTTGGTAGATCAACTCAAGCAAAAACACGCTCGTGGTAGCTGTACTTTTTGATGGGAAGGGACAGGGAAAGTGACACTCAACAAGTTTGTTACTTACTGTTTCACAACAACTACTTTATTTCTTTACTGCTTATCATATCATGCGGTATAAGATCGCCAGATCGACTCGCCAAAACACGTCGTAGGCCGTACTTTTCGATGGGAAGAGATAGGTGCGATCAACTAGTTATTACCACGTTCTGGCACAACAACTACTTTACTTCTTACTGCTGAGATCTTATCGCGATATTATCAGTTGGTAGATCAACTCTCTCTGAAACATGTCGGTATTGTACTTTTCGATGGGAAAGGATTATGGGCGTGATCAACAAATTTGTTACTTACTGTTTCGCAACAACTACTTTGCGCTTACTGCCATCATCATATCATGTGATATGATCAGTTGGTGGAGATCAACTCCGCCAAACACGTCGTAGTGGCTGTACTTTTCGATGGGGAAGAGACAGGGAAAGTGACTAACCAGTTTGTTACTTACTGTTTCACAAAAATAAACTACTTTACTTCTTAATGCTTATCTTTATCGCGTGATATTATCAGTTGGTAGATCAACCTGCCAAACACGTGTCGGTATTGTACTTTTCGATGGGATGGGA